>CM038216.1:92339429-92704240 GCA_021442155.1 Cymbidium sinense
AAAGATATGTATTTTTTTTTATATGTTTATGTGTAGTTTATGTTTATGTTATGTGAAGGATAGGATGCCGTTCAGGTTCCTTACACCTACCCTAAACACATCAAGGCAGATTCATAAACAAGGATACTTTCAACATGGAAGAGATTGAATTCGAAATGGAATTTTCATTGATGATAATTAATTTCAAACATGATTTATAATATTTATTTAAGTAGAGCCTATTGATTTGAAGCATTGGGCACTCTCCCTTATGATTAATAAGCTGATAAGATCCTTCTTTGTAGGCCTTCTCTATGGAAAAAGGGCCTTCCCAAGTGGGTTCAAACTTGCCTCCCATCTTATGACAACAATCGGTCTCCTTAGAACTAAAATAAGTTCTCCAACTTTAAAAGCTCTAAGGTAGGCCAGCTTGTTGTGAGCTTGAATCATTTTAGCTTTGTACAACTCAAGATTTTGGCATGCCCACAAGCATCTCTCCTCCAAACCTTCAAGCTCTTTTAACCATAACTTGGCATTTCGCTCTATTGTGATCTTGTTACCCACAACTATCCTTAGTGATGGGAGTTGGACTTCTAATGGTAGAATGACTTTAGACCCATACACTAATGCAAAAGGAGTAGACTGAGTTGGAGTTCTATATGTGTTGCGGTAGGCCCACAAGGCTTCAACTAACTACTCATGCCACTATCGCTTATTGTTGTCGAGTGTCTTCTTCAGTATTTGGATGAGAGTTTTATTGAAGGCTTATTCTAAGTCATTTTCCCTTTGATATTTGATGGTAGAATATCTCCAATCTATGTTGTGTCTCTAGGAAAAGTTGTTGATCTTGATGCTGTTGAATGCATTACCATTATCAGATATAATTCTTCGAGGCACTCTAAACCTATATATGATATGGTTCTTAAAATACTGGAGCACATGCTCAGTTGTGACCTCTCTGAGTAGAATCATCATCACCCATTTGGAAAAGTATTCAGTAGTAGCTAAGATGAACTGATGATCCTTAGAAGAAGGAGGATCAATCGGACCCACTATGTTAGTACCCAACACTCGAATGGCCATGAGGCTAATGTAGGATGTAGAATGTTGGGTGGTTGATGTAGGACCACAATGTGTATTTGACATTGGTGGCTTCGCCTAGTCATATCTATGCAATCTTTGATCATCGACTGCTAATGGTGTCCTAGTCTCTTGATCTTGGCTTTCTTCTTCGGACCGGATTGGTTGGCTCCACATAATCCTGAGTGTACCTTGATCATAATCTTACGAGCTTCATGCTTGTCTAAACAACATAACCATATATGATCGAAAGATAGCCGGTACAAGAACCATTCATAAGAGCGTTGAAAAGTGCTCTCTACTTCATTTGTTGGGCTTGAGACTTCTCTTGAGGTAGTTTGCCTTTATTTAGGTAATCCATCAATGGTTGCCTCAAATCTAACTCCTCATCCTTATTGGCAATGGCAACTCTAAGAGAGTACTTTTTGATGAGTTCAATATCAATAAGGAATAAGACTTGTCTATTTTGGACCTTTTTTGATATGGACTAATCCTCTGGACATGTCAACTTCTTGGCAAGCTTTGCTAAAGCATACGTAATAGCATTCTCTCCTTGAGGAATCTTATAAATGGTAACCTCTAGAATTTGGGCCAACAACTCCATGGTGTACTTAAGGTAGTGATGGAGCTTGAGCTTTATAACCTTATATGACCTAATGATTTGGTTGATAACTAGCTGAGAATCCTCGAATATGTTGATGTTCTAGATGCTTAGAGTAATGGCTAACTCTAAACCAGTAATCAGAGCCTCATATTTGGCTTCATTGTTGGTATAGGGATTGGAGATATGATATGAGAATCTCATCACATCACAGTCCAGAGTTAAGAGAACTATTCCTACCCGGCCTTTCTTGGAATAGTAGATTATGGTTCTTCTCCTCTTTGAGAGGAAGCCACACCATCAAAGTACATCTCACAGCAGTGAATGCTAGTATCCCCTAAGTTCATGATTTGTTCATCGGAGATCGCTAAGTAGAGAGTCAACAAGAAGTGGGTGTCTTTGTAAAGAAATCTGCTAGGCTTTCACCATAAGATGGAGTGAAGGTAATGTTAAACTATGAGAGGAACATGGACTATTATGCCAACCATCTGGATAGCATCGACCATGTCATGAGATACTATAGTGTATTGATCCTAAAGATTAAGTTCACCTTATGAGAAAGCATGAAGTGTTGTAGCTTTTGGGATGCAAAGACTAAAGCTTGAAAACACTTCTTAATGGGTGGATACTTAACCTAAGCAGAGATAAGATGATAGTTGAGGTAGTAGAGTGTGTTTTCCTTCCTTTCATCATTGGCTTGGGCCAATAAAGCCCAAGGGAGTCATCTAATGTAGCATTGTAAAATATGAGCGGCTTGCCCGGGATAGGGGCTGCTATAACCAGCAACATCATCTAGTAATGCTTGATGTCTTCAAAGGCATGCTCACACTTGTTATCCCACTTGAACTTGGCAACCTTTTTTACAAGTGCTAAGAATGGCTGACATCTTCTCAATAAGTTGGATATAAAGTGTCTTAGATACGCCAACCGCCCTTGGAATGATCTACCTTGAGTTAAACTTTTAGGTGGTGGCATTTCTAATATCGCCTTAATCTTCTCAGGATGATTTTTGATTCCCTGGTGTCGGACAACAACCCCAAAGAATTTTGTTGAAGTTACTTCGAATGAACACTTCAGTGGGTTCATTTTGAGGTTAAATTATCAAACTATTTGAAAACTACTCTCAAGTCAAAGAGATGGTCTTCCTTTTCTCTATTTTGACCAGATCATCGACATAGCACTCGACTTGATGATGAATGAGTTCATCAAAGATTTGAGTCATACGGTATGTTGCACCAACATTTTAATGTTGAAAGGCATGACCTTATAGCAATAGATTACTCGGGGTTCTAAAAGTAGTGTTTCTTTTATCTTCATAGGCCATCTTTATTTGGTTATATCTAGATGAGCCATCCATTAAAGAGAAGATTGCATGAGATGAGGCAATGTCCACCATTAGCTCTGAGATTGGTAGTGAAAATTCATCTTTTGGACATGCCTTATTTAAATCCATAAAATTGACTCATATGTGAATTTGGCCATTCTTTTTCTTAATTGGGATGATGTAACTAGGTAGTGTATTTTTTTCTTTGAATGAAGCCAACATCGATCACTTCTTGACTTCATAAATGACTTATTATCTATGTCTAAGCTTGCTTGATAGGGTTAGGCGTGTATTACTATTTATTGACCACTACATGAGCCAATCGGACATCTCTTCATAACTCTAAAGTAATTAATAGCCTAACTAAGTCATTGGTTTTAATTTCATTCAACAAATAACGATGTATGTCGGGGTGGATCATCTTGGCCCTAAGTTGATTTCTTTGAGCTCATCGATGGTTGACTTGATCTTTTCTTTGAACTCTAGTGGTGCATCTTTGACTTCAAAATCATCTGGATCATCTGAAGTTTCTAAGAATAGCTCCTCATATGAGCTAATGTGATTTGAAAAGAACCTATCAGATTCCAATTGATTGGTGATGACTAAGTAATAATCATCATCATGACCCACTACTGAATTTTAGTCTTGATCTTGATTTTGCATTTGTTCTTCCATATTCTTTCAAGTACCGACCTAGCTTTGACCAAGTATGTGGAATTAACTCTTTCGTTGCTAAAATATGAACACAAGGCAAGTACCAATCAAAAGGTAATTCTATTAAATCTTTATATGAATCATCCTCAAGTTCTACATCAACTTATTGAATTGAGGATGATGCTCTCAAAAAAACCTTTGAGTCTTCACACCTATGGATGACTTAGGGGCTTCCATAACTACCAAACCCTCAGATTTTTGAGAGGAAAGTGAGTTTAGAGCTAAGGTTCCCAACTGATGCCTAACTGTTTCACATATTGACTTGGATACAATTATGCTTTGCTTTGGAGCCTAGTCTTCATCACTATCTGGCTCAAGTGTCACCTCCAAGGAAATCTACTACTAAGAAGAGCTGGCTAGTGTGCTAACCATATAGGACTCATCCTTTGAACTAGATTCTAAGTCTATATGGATTACAGGTGTACTCTTGGTAGGTGAGACATATCTTCTATTGGGTGGCCAAAAAGGAGGTTTTCCACCACCGAGACTACCTCTAAACTGGCCTCTTCCTCTACCTGGTGGAGGTCAGGTCCTCCTACCCATATGTTGAAAGGAGTAATGAACTATGGGTGGAATCTAATATCAGGCTCCACTTCCTCCTCCAAGTCTATTTCGGCTATGTTTTATTTTCTTTTTCATTCTCTTTTACTTTCTTTTTATTTTTGTCTTTCCTTTCCTTTTTCTTTTTCTTTTTTCTTTTATTTTTAAACTTTGGCCAAGTTCATGAGAATAGACTTGTTGATTTTGAGAGATAGTAAGTATCCTCATATATGAGACTAATGAAGAAATGGCTTGAGATCTCCTTTAACACAATAGAAGATCCCACCTCCCACGAACTTTATACACTAATGTAGAGAGGATGGAGCTATGTTGTTCTCATGTATACATTTAAATCATCACAACTAAATCAAACTAAATCAAAATTCAAACCTAAGTCACATTACCCAACTCCATGGACTTAGCCAAATTCCTTCATTTCAAAACCTAAATTCAATATGAATCAATCAATCATATTCACAAATATAAATGAAATATACAATCATCAAGCCAAACCAAAATCAACCCAAGTCAAACCCAACTTAACTCTTTTGACTTGAAATGTTCAAATGAACCAAAACCCATTTGAACCCAAGCCAATTGCAATTGAATTTATATATCAATCCCAAATCTATATATAAAATCAACTAAATCAAACTCAAACCAAAATCAAGCCAACTAAACCCAATTGGTCCACTTGACCCAAAGTGGCTAATTTGACTTATTTGAGCCAAGTTTTAATCATACCCAAATTGGATTGAACCAAACCCATCAACCTCCCATCATGATTGTTAATCACCTAGGTTGATCAATTATCACAAATTGGGTGAAACTAAGTCAACTTGGTCATTTGACCAAGTCAACCCCTAACCCATATGAACCTAAACTAGCCAAATTGCAACCTAAGCCAAAATCCTTTGAAACCAATGATTCATACCAAATCAAAATCAAAATTTGAATATGGCGACCTTCAATTGAGTCAAGCCAATTGGCCCTCTTGACCCAAGTTGACCCAAATTGAGCTAAAAGACCAAATTAGATCAAATCAAAATATAAACCAAATTTATTATAACCAATGGCTCTAGTTCATTCCAAATTAATTATTGAACTTGACCAAAGCCATGATTAGACCTAATTGAACCCAATTGACCTACTTAGCCCAAATTGACCTAATGGTTCAAGTTGGCCTAAATCAACCAAATTAAAATTAATAAACCAAAGCCTACAATCAACTTTTGGTCAACTAAACCAAATCAACACCCAACCCAAGCCAATTTGGTCAAATTGGTCAACTTAACCCATTTAACCCAAATGAATTCAATTGATCCAAAATTAAATCAAAGCCAAACTAAACCAAACCAATTGAACCAAAACATCCCAAATGATATATGAACTTGACGCAACCTTTGGTTTGACCCAATTTGACCAAATGGTCAACCTGACCCAACCTAACCCAATTTGACCTTAATGAGTCAAATTGAGCCAAACCTAACCAAATCAACTCCAATTGACATAAAAAATTAGGCTAACACAGTTTTGGGTCATTTCAAATCTACCCAAATCAAATACAATGCCAAATGATCATTTTACCCTTGGGCAAGGGCATCACATGAGACAAATTACCCATGTAATCAATCATTTCCATTCCTTGGCCACTTGGTACTCTTGCAATGGTCCATCTAGGCACCTAGGACACTGCCCAACCCGACTTAAGGGATGGTTGGGTCAACCAAGACCCATGGGAGGTGAAATAACCTCACCCTCCCCATTGGCGCATTTGAAACCCATAGGACACCCATGATTCCTCCTTGGCAACCACCTCCACACTTTCAACCAACCAAGCCAACTCACCTCCTCCCTACTACCCATGACTCCTCGAGATGGACGGCCACTAGAAGCCAAATCTGATCCCACCGTCCAATTAAGATGAAGGTGGGTATGAACTGCCTTGTTTCCACTTAAACACACACAAAAATCATTCCTTAGATCCCTAGCTAGCCAATATAAGCAGCTAGAGCCATTCCCTAAACTCCCAAGCTCATTCCTCGGTTAGAAAATGCCATTCTCGTTCATCCCAAAATAGGGTACTCCCATTTCTGACCTAGCTTCCCTATTTCTCAATCAAACTCAAATTAATATTACACACACCTTCCCTAGGCCTCATTGAGCAATAATATATCATCTCCCAAGCTTCACGAGCACTAGAGGTGGGACTTTAATCAAAGGTGAGCTCCAAATTGTCAGTTCATGGAATTTCGAGTGAAAGTCAAGGAATTGATCCAATTGCTGCTCAACAAGGTTTTGTTTGCACTAGATGAAGCTTCCTTAATCAGAGTCACCAAAGATGGTATGCTTCAAAACCAATCCTTAAGCAAAAATGAGTTGGAGGTTTTTAAAGAAAACTTGCATCTCATGTGATCTTGACATTGGATCCCCTCCAATCGATGTCGTGAAGGTGTGGGAACCTTTTGGAGTTGATCTAAGCTTGGGTAAGCTTTGGATCAACTGAGCAATGGTGGATAACTCCATTTTCCCTCACCCTTGTGACATTAGATCACACACCGTCTATTATGCATGATCGGAATGGACGATCATGATTAAATCCACTTGATAGATCTGATTAAATTCTATTAAACCGTGGGATTAATCATGGATGCCGATCTTAGATCATGGTGACAAAAGCACATCCACTATAATGTGCAGTCGATAAGTTTTAAGTAGCCAATCCGGTGCCATGTGCAAAGCATTAGTGCGCTCATGCCAACAGATTAGGCTTTATCAAGCTTAATTAATCATTTTTAATGGCTGAAACTTCTAAAAATCACAAAAAATCATGAGAAATCAAAAGATGCAAATAAATACTCATTTTAAAGGTATTTTAGAGAAAAATTAATTACAAATGATTTTAACAAATTTTGAATAATAATTAAGGTTTAATTACAAAATTAATTAGCTTAATTACTCCTTAATTACTTGAGCAGTTAATCCCAAATTTTTTAGATTAATTTAATTGGATGACTTATGCCTCCCATGATTTTCTTGGGATTTCTTTCTCAGTTAATTAAGAAAATTGACTAATTAAACCTTAACTACTCATTTAAGTTAATTAATGATTAACTAATCCCATGAACAGTAATAAATTGATTAATTAAATTTATTAATCATTGTTCAATAGAAAGTGAAATAAGGAATAGGGTTGGGACCCATTTCCCTCACCTTCTTTAAAAATGAAATTAATTAAGATTTACTTAATTAAGTAAATAACTTAATCAAATTGAAATCATAATCATATCAAACCTTAATTAATTAAATCATGCGGTAGATCTTTAGGTGTTTGATAACCTAAAGGAAAGTAATGAAATTATGGTTAGTCCACATCTGTGGGAAAACTATACGAGTAATTAATTAAGTCCCTTAATCTAATTAACTATTAATCATGAGCCAATTACATTAGGCCCATTTTATTTCCTAGGATCATTATAAGTTTATTTTCCATACATATCATGTTGGCTCATAAATAATTAGTTAATTACTTTAAGGTGATATAGGTAAGGGTAATTAATTCATCTAATTAAGGGTTCAAATTAATTAACCCATAAAATCAACTTAGTTACATTTCCTTAAATTAAATCAAATAGCTAATGTAGGAATGGGTTTAAAACAACAAGTGATGATTTCTCTTCTTCTCTTTAAATCAAATCAAATCCAAAACTTAATTAATAAAGAAGCTTCGATTTTCTTTAAATAATCTTATTTGATTTGATTGTCCTTAAGAACTAGTTTGGTTGAATGAATCACTTTATATTTGATTGTCCTCTTTCAAATCATGTTAAATTTGGTATATCTTTTAAATTCATGCATCCATCTTTTCAAAATCAACAAAAATAAAATAGATTTCATTTATGTAAGCTTGCATGTGTTGATTTAAATTAATATATGCGTGGCTATTATCACTATTAAATCCAAATGTATTTTTCAAAAGCTTATAAATGAGTAATAATATGTGTTACGATGCTAGTTATAAAAATATAAGAAATGCATGTGCTTATTGCATAACTGTATGAATGTTGATTTCTCTTTCCTCTATTCAAGTGTTGATTTATATAAGATTGAATGGTAATGGGTATATAGTCTAGAAATCCTGGGAACACGAGGCTTTACCTAGCCCCAAGGAGGCAACAACACATACCCATTTGATTTTTCTTATGTATTTCATTACCCTACCCACAAGTTAGAAGATGCCCTAGCCATCGCCCGTGCTCTGGCGATTTCCTTTTCCCCTTTCTTCATGGCTTCCTAATCTCTCTTTCTTCTCGATGGCCTGGTCTAATTTCAATTTGCTTGAAATGCAAGCCTGCTGATTATGGACTGACATCCCCCTTGAAACCCACCTCCTCTCTCATATTAAATTTCCTGAACCCTCAGGAATCTCTAGCTCAAATCACTCCATGGCATCTAAATCCTTCAAAGATGTTCTTGCAGGTAAGGAAAAAAACACAGGTGAGTCACTTGAGCTTTTATCTATGGCTTTCTAGGGTGTACTCGTGATCATGTGTGTGGATTCAGTGGTGGAAAAGCTTGCTAAGCCTTTTGAATTTACACTGGTTGGTAAATTTGTGGTACGACGTCCTTCTATGGATAACATTAGATCCTTTTTTATAGTCATAAACTCTCTGGTGTGTTTTCTGTTGGATTGATTGATTCATAGCAAGTTCTAATTCTGCTTTCTAATGATTTGGATTGCTCCCGAGTTTTTTCTAAACGTTCGTATTTTGTTTTTAACTGTCAAATGCGTTTGTTGAAATGGACACCTTTTTTTGACATTAAGGAGGAGTCTCCTATTGTTCCTATCTGGTTGTCCATTCCCAACCTTCACGTGCATTTCTTTAATTCAGAATTTCTCTTTGCTGTGGTTGGGTTGTTCGGTCAACCTCTTCAATTGGACCAGGTGACTACTTCTAATACTAGACCTTTTGTTGCCCAGATACTTATTAAACTGGATAACTAAAAAATATCCTAAGGAAATTTGGTTAGGATCAAAAAATATGGTTATTTATAAAAAAGTGGAATTTGAAAACTTTCCTGTATTTTGCTCTCATTGTAAAATTCATGGGCATGGATTTGCTAAATGTTTTATGGTTCACTCACACTTAAATAAAAATATTGTTGTGCCCTCCAATGTTGCTTAGTCTATTAAGGCTCCTTTGATTGAACCACAAAATGTTATGTCCACTAATACACCCGTACAAATATCTGATGGCCATTGCCTTGAGATTCCTATCCCCTAACCTGGTTCTACGGCGGCTATGCCTAACCATTTGCAGGTTGGCACGCTTGCTAATAATGATGCCATTCCATTTAATGGAAATCACTTATAATGCAACAATATTGGCATTAATGTTACTAATAGCAGCTCTAATTCACCTATTATTGTTGATTCCCTAACTAATGCAAATATCCCTACCTTTGTTTCACCATTAACTAAAGGTCAAGTGAATGATCGTGTAGGAATGGCTGATGTGCAATATTTAGATATAGTTTATACTCCTGATTTGGGTATTTGTGTTTTGCCCACTTCTAATCCCTCTTGTGCTTCTTCTTCTAACCTTGACCTGATTCCAAATCTAACCTTACATCATAATAATGAATTGGAAGAAGGTGAAATGGCCTACAACCCCTAGGTGCCTCTTTTCACCAAGCATTTTACTTATCATTCTTTATCTGATGGTGAGGCTATGGATATGGCCAATAATTTTCAAACAGTTATAAAAAAGAATAACAAATCCTCTAAATCTAAATTTCCTAGCATTTCTAGAGTTACTAGATTTGGCTCCTCTTATCAAAAATAAATGGTCTCTTTCCTCATTTGGACCACATAATATTTCTTTCTTGGCCATTTTGGAACCCTTTATCCTACCCTCTAACATTCATTCTATTACTAGAATGATTGGTTTTGATAATTTGCTAACTCGTAATAATAAAATTTGGATTTTTTGGAAAAGTTCTTTTATTTTACATGTTTTGCAGGATTTACATGAGGTTGTCAATGTTAAAATCACCTTTGATAATTGGTGCTGCTTTGGATCCTTTGTCTATGCCTCTTGTAATAGGTATGGTAGATGGATCCTGTGGGAAGATCTGGTTAACTTCTCTTCCTCGGTCAATGCTTCCTGGTTTGTGGGTGGGGAATTTAACACTAGCTCTTCCTCTTCTAAATGAGTTGGTGGTAATGCACCTAACCTATTCCATGGAGGATTTCAATAACATGATCTGATTGTCACCGAGATATTGGTTTTATTGATCTCATTTCACTTGGAATAATCATAGACTATGACAAAGATTAGATAGGATTTTGTTTAACGATCTATGGATCAATTTTTTTCTTACTACCTTTATTAAATATCTCAGTATAACCTTATCCGACCATTCCCCTTTGCTCAGCTCTGTCAAGGTTAGTGTGGACACACCCTTTTGTCATATTCCATTCCAGTTTCAAAATATGTGGCTTATGGATGATAGATTTCTGGAGGTGGTTGCTAGTAATTGGGGAGATCCTCTCCATCCTGATGATTCTATTGTAGGGATCATGAGATTATGGCTTAAATTAAAATACCTTAAATAATAACTCAAATAGTGGAACAAACACTTCTTCAAAAATCTTTTTACCAACATCAAAGAATTAGAACATGAGGTTATAGTTTTAGAAGATGCTTCCATTAATGACCTTTCCAAAATTGTCCTATTAAACCAAGCCAAAGATAGGTTAACATGCTACCAAGACATGGAGGAGACCTATTGGAGGAAAAAAGCTTCTTTAAAATGGATATCTGATGGAGATAGAAATACCAAATATTTTCATGCAATGGTTATAAAGAAAAAGGCTCTCAACCACATTAAAAAAATTAAAACTAATGATGATAACTGGTGTACTGATAATAAGGAGTTTTTTGATTCTGGTATCTCTTTCTTTACTGAGCTCCTTAATAAAAATGTGAACTATGATGAGTTATCCTGGCCTAAAGTTATCCCTAAGATAATTTCTAATGAAGATAATAATATGCTTACTTTATTAACCTCTGAGTTTGAAATAGCTTCCACTTTACATGAATATGAATACAGATTCGGTGGCTAGCGCTGATGGCTTTACTATCTTATTTTTTCAAAAGTGCTAGTATATTATCAAAGAAGATTTGATTAAAGCTATTTTAGATTTTTTTTTTAAAGGGAGTAGCCTTCCCAAATACTTTTCTAGCACTTCCATTATCCTAATCCTTAAAATAGATAACCCTAAACTTTGGAGCCATTTTAGGCCTATTAGTCTTTGTACCCTTTTTAACAAGCTCATCTCTAAGATTATGGCCAAAAGACTAAGGAGTTTGCTCCCTAAAATTATTTCCCCCAACCAAACTAGTTTTATCAAAGGTCGATCTAGCTCTGATAACATTCTGTTAGCCCAAAAAATTATTCATGATTTAAATGCTAAGGTTCGTTGTGGTAACCTAATTTTTAAGCTGGACATTTCCAAAGCTTATGATAACATTGGTTGGACTTTTCTTTATAAAATTCTAACTCTTTTTGGATTTTCTAATCAATTTATTACACTAATTAAGAATGGTATTGAGAACTCTTGGTTTTCATTACTTATTAATGGCAAGGTTCCATGGCTTCTTCTCTTCCTCCCATGGGATAAGGCAAGGATCCCCTTTCTCGGCTCTTTTTTATTATGGTGGAATATCTCTCTAGAAGCCTTGAGTGATGTTTTGTAAAATGTCTTCCATGTTCTACAAAACCAAGGGTGGTTTTCCATCTCCCACCTTAGCTTTGTGCGATGATTCATAATATTCTACAATGGATCTACCCATATATTAAAAGTTATGTAAATTCCTTACTTTGTTTGGAAGGGAAAGTGGCTTGAAGATTAACCCTGACAAAAGTTGTTTTATTGCTAGTCCATCGATTTCATCATCTAGGATCAATGCCATTAAGAACATTACGGGATTTGCTCATCAAATTCTGCCCATTAAGTACCTGGGTACTCCATTATATCGTGGAACGAAAAGATCTTCCCTCTTTGATGATATTATTCAAAAAATATATAGGAAAACTTTCTCTTGGGAGTTCCATTTACTTTCCTTTGGTGCTAAACTTATCCTGATCAAAAGTATTCATTGCTCCTTGCCTTTCTACCTACTATCCACTATTGTGCCTACCACCTCTATCATTAAAAAGATTAACAGACTTATTAACAAATTCTTTTGGGGATCTACCTCATCTTCCAAAAAAATATATTGGGCTAGCTGGTACAACTATTGTGGGCCTTTGAATGAAGGTGATTTAGGATGCAAAACTTTAGAATACTCCATTAAATGCTTCTCATACAAAATGTGGTGGAATCTTAGGAGCAATCATAGCTACTGGTCGTAATTTATGCTCGCCAAATATTGTAAGGGGAAACACCCCCTCATTTGTTCTTTCAAACTTGGCGATTCTCGGTGTGGAGAAGACTTTGTAATATCAAGTGGGCTGCTGAAAATCTGATCTCCTGGGGTGTGAATTCAGGATCATCCTTCTTTGGCAAGATAATTGGCTGGGTTTGGGTTCTATTGACTCTTTACTAAATACTCATTCTACTGAGAGGCTTAAGGTTAGCCATTTCATTATGCATAACACTTGGGATGTCAATTAGTTTCAATGTCCCTAATGGGATTGTTAACAAAATCCTTAATATTAATCCAACATCTAACAAATCGACCAAATCTGTTTAAAATTCCTCCTTGAGATTTTGTTCTCAAGGATGTTTGGCATGCTTTCACTTAAAACTCAAGAATCATTAGTTTTACTAAAATGGAGTAATTCTATCCCTTCCTCTTTCTCCTAACTTGGCATATTCTAAAGCACTACATTCTGTTGATGCCTCTCTCCTTAACAAAGGTTTCCATCTTCCTCCAAATGCCAATGTTGCTTTCACATTGAAACTGGATCATGTCTTCGTGAATGGCCCTACTAAGGTTTGGAGATGGTATAACAATATGTTAAATACTCTCCTCTTTGATGGATCCCTCTCTATCCTACAACTTCTTAAAAATTTTCTTTCTTATACTCGGTCATGTCAAGGTGTGCTAGCTACTACTGCTATGGTATATTTGGGAAAGAAATGATGCTAAACATGGGCATTCCTATGAACTTTCATCATATTATTGCTAGAACTAAATGTAAAATTACATCTCTTTATAAAGCTGACCTCCTTACTCCCTCTAGCTTCAAAGGATTTAAACATTTGGTTCTTAACCTTAGGATTAATCTCCCCTCTTCTAAGTTTGAGTATACTCAAAAAAATTATATATTGGATAAAGCCTAATTATTATGTCATTAAGGTCAACACTGATGGATCCATTTATAATGACCGTTATGGTTGTGGCAGGATTTTAAGAAACTATAGAGGAAAGGTGATCGCCGCATTTGTTGTTCCTCTAAGACCCTGTTCTATTCTTTTTGCTAAGCTTTATGGTCTTCATTATGGAATTTTTGTTTGCATTAAGAAAGGATTCAAGAAAATTTGGTTTGAAATTGATGCTCTCCTCCTATTGGAATTATTAAAATTGGGAGCTCATGGCAACGTTGAAGTTTTCTGTTTACTTAATCACATGAGGAGGCTTCTTGCCACCCTTGATTACCATATTTCATCCTTCTCTAGGTAATTCTTGTGATTTTCTTGCTAATTAGGGTGCAAAATCCTCTTCTGAATTTATTCTCCAATGATAATATTCCTTCCTTCTTATGGGCTTATGAATTTAGATAAAATGGGTTTGCCTATGTTAGAAACCTTTAAATTTATTTTATTGGTTGTTTCAATTGTTTGGTTGGGTGGGGCTAGCCTCCATCTTAGGCTTGTGTCTTTGCTTTTGTCCCTCACTTGTTGAATGGCATTTGGGTGTTGGTCATGGATTATTTTTTCTATTTGGGTTATACTACTATTCTTGTTTCATTTTGTATTTTATGCTTATGTATGCTTCTTTTGGTTATTTTCCAAGGTTTTGGTACTTATAGCTCCTCTTGGATAGCTTTTCTTGTCCTAATATTTGGGTTAAATTTTCTCCATTGTGCTCTTCCTTCAATGCACGAGATTATATCCCCTCCCTCTTTGGAGTCTCCTTTTGTGGTCTTACGGCATTTCCTATATCATTTTCTATTGGGCTTGCTTTATGGTTTTCAGTCTGTTACGCACGGGAAGTTATGGTGTCTGGTTTGTTGTTTGATGTTGTGTAGTGGGCTGCTGTTTGGTCAACTAAGGATTCTACTTTTAAGATTTTCTATTGTGGAAGCTTTAGGTTTGGATTGAGGGTTTGTTTCGGCCAGTATTTTACAATATAATTATGGTTTTGCTGTATGGATGTTCTCACTATTTTTGCTATGCTATGTTCTTTTGGAACCATTTATAGCTGGCTCCATTCATGCAAGCTTGTCCAAACTTGGATGCTATTACTTACCCTGCTGACCTTGTTCAAATTTTATCATTATGGAATGAAATATGGGTGGGTTGATGTGGGCTAGCATTCTGATATCTATTGGCACCATTTGGGCTTTCCTGTTGATAAAGAAATAATGTCTACCCTTTATCTTTTGTATCTGTGTGGCTTTCTATCCCCTGTGTATGTGGCTGGCCTTGCTATATTTTGGTATACTGCTCGTTTGGGCCACACGACTCTCTTCCAATGGATGGATTGTCTCCCCAGGTTTGTAGGCTATGATGGATGGTTGAGTTCACCCATTCTTTGGTTGGTAGTAGCACATCTATTGTATCCCTTCCTTTGGTTTTGGATGCACATGGTTGTGGCTGCCCCAAGTTGGTGTGATTGGGCCGAAGCTTTTTTCTACAACTCTCCTTTTTTTCTCAATTTTTATGTTTCTTCCACCGATCTAACTCATATCATTTTAATGGTGCTAACTTTTTCTCTAGATGTTTGCAGATTCTGTGTTCTTTTCCTGTAGGTCATTTCTTTCTGGAGGTATAAATTTCTTCAGCCTCAACATTCAAAGTTGTTGGCTAGCCTTGCTTTTGCTTTTGTGTTTCTTTTTCTTTCCTTGGTAGTTTCTTTTTCTTTTTATTGTGTGGGTTGTACTTAGTTAGGGGATTCACTCTCTAGGTGTTTGTAGCTCTTTGAGTGATAGCTTCTGAGTTTATCCCCTCTTAAGGACCTTGTAACCCTTTTTTTCAGCAATAAAATTCCCCTATATGGGGTTCCCAAAAAAAAGCATTATAATTTGGATAGAGCTTTAATTCATATATATAAATGATTCAATCAAAAAATATATACAATCTTTGCATGGTCTTCTTTCCCTCATTTATGTTTACATCCATGTGTGTCCAGGAAAAGCAAGCATATAGTCTAGTTTAATTTCATTCTTATGTCATTTTTGTATAAGAATTTGGATAAAGTTTTAAATTAATATGTTTAAATAATTCAATCAAATAAAATATAAATTCTAAGCATACATATACATTCATCATTTAAGTGTGCTAAAATATGTTGCATGTCTAGATACACTTAGGATTAAATCATATGCATGCTACATGTCATGGAAAGGAATGATTTAATATTTTGTAATTAAATTAAATTAATCTTAAGATGCCTTTCATTTTGAATATGATTATTTAAAGTGAACCTAAATTTAGGATTAATTAAATCATTTAATAATCCATTCACTAAAGAGAATTAAATCAAATTAATATACCTTAGAAAGTGAGTTAAGGTAGGGATGAAAGAGGGCAATCCTCTTTTCTTATAACACTTAGTTGCTAAGTGTAATCAAATGAAACAAAAGAAAACACAAATTAAAATTTCAAATCAAGTAAACTACTTCAAGTGAAATCAACCTTTCATGTTAAATTGAATCCTTCTACACTTAGAAAATACAACACTAATGCCTAACTTACCACTTACAAGCCTTAATACACACATTAGAATTAAGTCACCACTTCTAGATCTAAGTTAGGATGGTGTATGATGTGATGTATGTTTTATTTTATATATTATTTTAGATTGGATGTTAGGGTGTATGCTTCTGGATGATAGGCCAATATTAGCCTAATCATGTTTTCAGAGGATTATGCTTAAGGGATGCTTAAAATAAATGTGAATGCAATTTTGTAGGTTGCTTATATCCTTAAGCATAATCCAAGTTAGATAGGAGTGGGTTTAGTTACCCATGTGGGTGCTAAGTCCAAATTATAAATACAATGGGATTATATGCATATTTAGCTAATCTCTATTTTACAGGTGTAGTTAGATTTACATTTCCCACATAAATGTATTTTTTGCAATAGAACTTAGGATTAGTGTTATGGAAGATTAGGATGAGCAGTGGCCAGAAGGCTTTGTCCTGGGGTCAACTAGAACTCTTGATAGCCTGTATCTGCTAAAATCAACTGTAATGTAAAGAGGCAGTTTTGCTCGGTCATCTCTAAGAGTAAGTATTCATTGCTGAATGTACCTCCTAAGATGTCCTTCAAGTGGCATGCCTCCTCTTTAGTATCTTTCAACTAAGCTAAGCATATCTCTAGATCAAATAAGGCCTTGATTTGAGATTCCATCATCTCTTCAGATAAGATAAGGGCGTCGTGCATGCTTAACTTAGCTGAAAACCTTCTAAGGTGAGCTAGGACATTGTAATCAACTCTGGCTTGGTCCTCCATAAACATATCCAAGGGTGGAGCATCCTATGGAGGGGCTATCTACACATAATGACTTGCTTACTCTTATCACGAGGTCCTACCACAGGTAGAACTTTACCATTGTGTAGGTTGACTTCGGTGACTTCTTGAAATGATGAGCTTGTTGAAGGTTCTACCTTCTCATCGGGCATTCCTACAACTTCTCCTATGGGATCCTCAAAGTCAGTTGACTCCAAGTCAATCTCAAGAGGTGAACCTAATTAATTTAGAGAAGGATAGTTCGACTCTGATTAGAAAGGAAAGCATTAGAACTACCAGAGCTATTATTTTTATTTAGACTTAGAGAGCATTCAATAAGAATAAAATCAAGAGCATCAGAAGTAGACAATATATAAGTAGAATCAACTTTCTTTATTAATTTCTTTTTGGGTGGAGGTACATGATAAAAATCAAATAAAGTAAGTGGAGTAAGGGATTTAGTGCCCTTATCCGTAGATAGAATTCTCCTATCGATAGAAGAGGAGCTAGCAGAAAAGGTAGTAGCTCCAACGGTGGAGGAAGTACTAGACTCGGATGATGGCTGCGCTACTGGACTATCCTAGGTAAATATGGTGAGTTATTGCTGCTACTGGGCTATCACCCTCCCCGAGTTATCCTTTGCAACTAGTAAACCTTCCTTGGTGTTGCAACAACCAGCTCTAAAGTGTGCAATGTGTTATCATGGGTTACCACTACCATCAAAGATCTTAAAAGATTATGGTACAAAACCCTAAATAAAATAGAAACTAAATAAAAACCTAAACCTAAAAAAAACCTAAAAATAAATAAAAAATAAAACCTAAACCTAAAATAAATAAAATAAAATAAACCTAAACCTAAAATAAAATAAACTAAACTAAATTAGTAAACTTACATCATATAAATTAAGAAGATCACTAGGGTGACACACTAGTAGAATAGCATGTCAACCTAAAGCATCTTGAGTGAGTCTTTGCATTATCTTAACTCGAGTGGCAGATAAAAGATATGTGTTTGTTTTATATGTTTGTGTGTAGTTTGTGTTTGTGTTATGTCTAAGAAAGATATGACACTACTCGGGTCCCTTACACCTACCATAAACACATCGTGGCAGATTCACAAGCAAGAATACTTTTCACAAGGAAGAGATTGAATTCAAAATAGAATTTTCATTGATGATAATTATTTTCAAACATGATTTATAATATTTCTTTAAGTAGAGCCCATTGATTGGAGTCATTGGGTGCTCTCCCTTATGATTAATAAGCTGATAAGATCCTCCATGGTAGGCCTTCTCTATGGCAATAGTGTCTTCCCTAGTAGGTTCAAACTTGCCTAACATCTTATGATGGGCAACAATCGGTCTTCTTAGAACTAAAATAAGCTCACTTACTTGAAATTCTCTAGGATGAACTAACTTGTTGTAAGCTTGAATCATTTTAGCTTTGTACAACTTGAGGTTTTGGCATGCTCACATGCATCTCTCCTCCAAACCTTCGAGCTCTTCTAACTGTAACTTCGCATTCTACTCTATTGTGATCTTACTACCAACAGCTATCCTTAGTGATGGGAGTTAGACTTCTAATGTTAGAATGACTTTGAACCCATACACTAAGGAGAAAAGAGTAGACTTAGTTGAAGTTCTATATGTGTGGTAGGCCCAGCTTCAACTAAGCCACCCATTGTTATTGTTGAGTGTCTTCTTTAGTATTTAGATGAGAGTTTTGTTGAATGATTTCACTAAGCCATTATGGTGTTTATTTTTGAGGTGTGGGACACCACACAAATCTTAGGGGGTACTTATTGAAGTGATCAGAGGTATAACATTAATGAATAATGTACTATCTCGAAAGATAGAAATCACCACCCTATAATGGACTTAATCACCTAATAAGGACTCTAAGGCAAGATGGGTCTTCGAATATACCAGAGCTCTTTCCCCTACTTTAAATGGAAAAGTAAAGTAGGATTTATTTTAAGCCAGCTTCGTTAAGTTCCCTATGAAGGAAGGCCCCCATAGTTAATTACATCCTAAGTAATGTGATTTCCTTAAGAATACTCTTGATTAAAGTAGACAATTAGGGTCTCCAAAGATTTCAAGGGTTAAGACTATCAAAGGATTGGCTATTTTAGAAAATCAAATGGGACAGATTAAGGAGAAGACTTATTTTTGAAATCCAAAGGGAGAAAGTAGGAAATGCCCATACTAGGAAGCCTAGTGAGCATTCCAATCTACCCTATAATTGGGCTTTATATTTTTAAATTTGAAGAGCATTAATATTTGAGTTGATATTTTATTAGATTGCTAGGGCTTATAATTCCACAATATAAGATAGTGAAAATGCCTAAGAGGTGAGGACTTATGCTTGTAGCCCAAAAGAAACAGCTACCTCAGATTCCTAAACTAAGGAGCCTTGAGACAAAATAAAGGAATGACCTAAATCTAAGGTGAAAATGGCTATATGGTTTACCTCTATAAGAGAGAATAAACCACCCGACTGCTGGACTTATTATCGCCTAGAGTGGTAGCCAGCTAACTCCTCCTAAGCTTTAAATCAATGTAGGCAAGTCTTATGCTTTGCAAGATGGCTAAATTTTTGTTCATTTAGAAATGAGACTAAGTCCTTAAACTCACTCCCAAAGAGACTAGAGCATGAGTGGTATGAATCCATGAATTAATCTAATGCAAATTTTATCAAATTTATTTGAATCTTTTGGACTTTTTATTTTGACACAGTCTATGGGATTTTGTATGCTTAACTTCATGAGAATTTGATTATGGGCCAAATAAAGAGAGAAAGAGGTGTTCTTCCACCAAAGGCTCTCACAGTTAAGTTGATCTTTTTCGGCAAGATGGAAGTCCCCTCTTAACAAGAGTGAAATAATATGACATGCATGATATTATACATTCATCCATCTAGCTAAAGGGTTGTTAAAAATTTTAATATCTTGATTTAATTCAGAGGATTTTATGTGAGGTTATGAGTTATTTTAAAATTTTAGTTATGAGTTATTAATTGGGGTAGAAAAATTAATTTTTATCCTAAGAGCCTATCACATCCAGGCCACACATTCAAGATCATCATAAAGAAAAGAAAATGTTGTTCTAGCTAATCTAAACACAACATCAAACAATTTTATAGACTATCATAAAAGAATAAAAGGCCAATGTGGTGGGGTTCAATACACCCCAGAGAAAAGATGGGTAATTGAGCTCTACCCTACAACGGATTACAAAAAAAAAAAAATACATGGGGGGTCTTCTTTCTTAATTTCTTCTTTTTTTTTTTCTTTTAATTTGATTTTCTCCAAAGGCATCACAAGGCACCCCAGGGACTAAGCCTTCTATCCACTGCTCATCCTAATCTCCCATAACATTAATCCTAATTCCTAATGCAAAATTACATTAAAAATAGAAAAGTAAATCTAACTTCACCTACAAAATAATGTTAGCTAAACACACCCAGCGTTATATGAATAATTTGGACTTAGCACCCCACACATGGGTAACCAAGCTCACATGTCCTAACATGGGTTACACTTAGGGGCTAAGCATCCTACACAGCAAAAGCATTTATATTTTTATTACAACAGCCCCTTAAGCACAACCCCCTGCAGAAAATATGATTAGGCTAATTAAGGTCTAACATCCAGTCTATAAAACATACACCCTAACATCCAGTCTAAAATATTACATCACAAAACAAAACACAACATCATACATAAAATGCCCTAACTTAGCACTAGAAGTGGTGACTTAGTATTCTAATGTGTGTGCTTAAAGCTTGTGTGACAAGACTTTACTAGGCTTTTTTAGTTTAAGTTTCAATTTTGGGTTTGAATTTGTTTAAATTTTACCTTTAGGTGATTCAATTTAAATGATTTAATGACTTATTTTTCATTTTTATTTCAGTTTTATTTTGTTAAAGTGATGTTTAAGTTTTCAAGAATGAAGAGTAGAATGAATTCCATTTGTAGATAGAACTCACCCTATTATACATCCTAACTCCTAAAGAGTCTAATTAAGGTCCTTAAGTATCTTAATTAGCCATTTGAATTTATGTAATTCATTTGATTTGATTTATTTGACTTGATTTAGAATTTAAAATTTGAGTTTGTTTAAGTATTTGATTGATTGATTTTGGATTAGATGTTTTAGTTTAATTGTATCTTGATAATTCAATATCCTTAATTTCTAATGAAGTTTAAGTTTGTTTAAATTCATGTGTTTTTGATTTGTTAATTTCAGATTAGATGTTTTCGGTTTAATTAAATTTTGATAATTCAATATCCTTAATATCTAATGAAGTTTAAGTTTGTTTAAGTTCATGTTCTTTTGATTGATTAATTTTAGATTATATGTCTTTGGTTTAGTTAAATCTTGATAATTCAATATCCTTTTGAATTAATATTTAATTATTTTCTTTGGTTAATTTCATGCTTATTTGATTGTGGTTCATTTACTTGTAGTTTAATTGGATTAGATTAATTGAAAATTTATTTTGATTTTAATTGAGTTTGATTCTTTGTAATTAGGATTTTATTTTTGATCACATCCATTTGTCATGTTCATCAAAAAGTTTGGTTTGTTTTTAATTTCATACTGACAATTGATCAGCATCTTATTTAAGAAGGTTGAATGAGATTTTGATTTGGATTACATACAAATTGATGAGAGTCTTTCTTTAATTTTAATTTAATTTGATTTAATTTGATTTAATTAGCCATTAGTCTATGGCTTTTGCTAGGTTCAAGTGATTATGTGATTAGTTTAATTAAGAAGTTTACATTTATGTTAATTATAAAGGTTTTAATTTTCAATCTGGTTTCATATTTTTAGACTAATGATGTAATTAATGACTTAATAATTTAGGTTTAATTTAGGTTTTCATTAGTATTTAATTGCATTTATGTTTGATTAAGCTTAGCTTTAATATGATTAATTTAATTAACTTAATTATTTTATTTAAGAGGTGTGATTAATTATTAAATTAAATAAGATTTGTTTAATCTTTAATTTGATTTCATATTTCTTTAGTTAATGATGTAATGTTAAATTTAAGTTTAAATTATGATTTGATTAGCATTTAATTACATTTTATGTTTAGTTAAACTTAAGTTTAATATGATTAATTTAATTGACTTAATTAGTTTATCTAATAGGTTTGATTAAATTAATTAGTAGATTAATTAGGTTTTTGATTTGGATTAATTTTAGTGATTTAAAAATTAATTTAATTTATTATGATGATGGATTAATTTATTAAGCATTAATTAGTGATTAATTAATTTTGATTAAGGGTAATTAAAACAAAATTATTAGATTAATTAAGGGTTTAATTGAGAGATTAATGACTTAATGATGAGTTTAATTTAGGTTTTAATTAGTGTTTAATTGCATCTTAATTATGTTTGATTAAGCTTAGATTTAATATGATTAATTTAATTAACTTAATTAGTTTACTTGAGGGGTGTGATTATTAATTTTAATTAAGGGTTTGATTTAAGCTTAATTTTTGAGTTAGCTTTAATGTAACTTATTTAAATTAATTTGATTAATTAAGATGATGGATTAATTTATTAAGTTTACATTAATTAGATGTTTGATTAATTAAGTTAGATTAAGGGTAATTAAAATTTTAAATCGATAGATTAATTAAGGGTTTATTTAATTAAAAATTAATGAGTTAATTTCCCACATGTGAGTGATTTGGTTTAGTTAAGTGTTTTCATTAAGTTTGATTTAATGAAAGGATTATTGTTGTTACCATCATTATTATTAAGTGAATTAATTACTTGTTTATTTCATTTCAATTAAGTTTGATTCTTTATGTTTAGAGTTTTATTTGAGTAGATTCATTTATTATGTTTGTTTGATTTCATTAACATGTTTGATTTAGTTATTAGGTTGAAATATTTATTGGTTAATTAATTATCTTATTCCAAATGGATGTGATTTAATCATATGTTAATTAAGTTTACTTTAATTTTATTTTTAATTTAATTGAAAATGATTAAAGTTTCCTAAATTTATTGAATTTTTTGTTTGATTTAAGATTTAGTCTTTTAATTGAGTTTTATTAACCTAAATAGGTTTAATCATATTTAATTTAATCTCTTCTAAAGATGAGATTTTTTTGATTTGAGGTTTGATTAATGATTGATTAAGTGCTATTTCATTTCTGATTTTGATTTGATATTTAAATTGTCTTTAGGTTATGTTTTAATTAACTTCTTAATTGATTAAACTCTACTCTTAAATGTTTGTTTGGCTTCATTAGATTCAGACATTATTTTTTTAAGAGTCCTAGATGTCAATTGAAGTGATTTAAGCCATTAAGATTTTGTAAATTTTCAAAATTTTATTTAATTTAATTTATTAAAATGAACAATCAAATTTAATTTCCCCAATTAAAGTTTTCACTTGAAATAGAGGTAGTGTTTTAACACTAATTTTAAAATTTCAATTAACTAACTTATATTTTGGTTTAATTAATGAAATTTGATTTTACTAAAACTTAAATTAAAATACTTAGTAAAATTTAGAAAATTTAGATTTATTAGATTCCTCGAATAATGAGCCATTGTTTTGGCTAAATATTTCATTTTTATGAATTTTAAAGTTTTAGGTGATTTAAATTTTTTTATATAAAAGTAAATGCTGGCCGACGACCTTTGGGCGGAAAGGAAAATGACCACTCGGCCCATTCTTTCACCGGATCGAGATCGCCGCGGATCCGACGGTGATGATCAAGTGAACATGCGGACCCGGATCACATTGATCAAGGCTGATCGAGATCCGATGACCGAGCCGCCCGACATCGCGATCGATACGCGATTAAATCGATCCGAAGGCTCGATCGCATAATCCACATATGGTGATTCGGGATTCGATCCGTAACCACCGGCTGAATAGTGTTTTCAAGCTTTTTTTCAAAAAAATGATGGTTTCTAAGCCAAAACTTCTCCAAATGGACCCATTTTTGCACCAATTTGAACCGAAAAAATTTTATTTTCTAAATGGAATGATTTAAAGTAAAAATACTAGATTATCTAAGGGAAATTCTTAAAATCACAAGAAAATTAATACAAAATGCGCAAAATTCTAAGGCCAAATACAATTTAGCAAAATTTACCTCACCAGGGATGGTTTTTGGCAGTGGTGAAGATCCAAGCGAACTCCTAGGTATGTGAGAAAGCTTTGAGTGATTCCCTTGCTTCTCTGATAGTCACCTTGATGTCTACCATTGTCTAAGAGCAATTATTTATGTTTTTGAGCAAAAAAATGGCTCAAAGAGGTGAGGGATGGGTTCCTTTTTTACTTTGGGGAGCATTTTGGGGCTGAATGGTGGTGGGAAGAAGAAATCTCAAGCCTCATCTCACCCTCCTTTTATAATGGCCAAAAATTCAATATTTTTTGAATTTTTTTGGCTCCAAATTGATTGCCATCATGCTTGGGGTGGTTGGGGTGGATGATAGATTAATTGAGGACTTTGGATTTTTTCTCCAAAGTCCTCTCTTGCTACCATATGATTAGCCCTATTCAATGCAAATGTTGGGGAGGAGTTAAGTGCATGTGATGGAGGAGAATGAAATGAGGTTGGGTGGAATCCTATATGGGGGAGGATCCATGAGGGATTTAAATGGGTTGGATTAGTTTTGGGCTGATATCAAATGGGTCAGGTTTGATCAGCCACCAATGGGTCTTGGCTTGGTTTCATGAGATTTGGCCCAATTTAGGTCATATGGGTCATATTGGGTCAAATTAACCCATTTGACCAAAATTAGCTTGGGTTATAGGTTGATTCATGTTCAATTGTCAATTTGAAGATGGATGTTTCCTTTGGTTTGAATTACTTTGGATTTAATGAGCCAAATTGACCCTTTAAATTACCAATTTGGGCTGGGGTCAAGTTGAATTGACCAATTGATCAAATTGGGTTTAATTATGACTTTAGTCAAGTTCAATAATCAATTTGAAATGAACTTGAGCCATTGCAATCAATTTGGGTTAGATCATGATTTGACCCGATTTGGTCCTTTAGGCTAATTTGGGTCAATTTGGATCAAATTGGGCTTGGCCAATTGATTGAAATTGATCATCCTAGGGTGATAAAAATCATGGTCAAAGGTTTGAGTTTCAATCCAATTTGGGTTGGATTGTAAGTTGGCTCAAATGGGTCCTTTAGGTCACTTTGGGTCAAGTAGACTTAAATGGGTCAATTGGTTTAGTTTTGGTTTGATTCGAGTTTAGTTGAACTTATATATGACCCTTAGATTAAAATATAAATTCAATGACAATCAATTTGGAGTCCAATGGGTTTTGGCTCAATTAAAACTTTTAAGTCAAAAGGACTAAGTTAGGCTTGACTTGGGTTGACTTGAATTTGGCTTGATGATTGTAGGTTTTATTTATATTTAGATAAATGATTGAGTGAGTGATTGATTCAAGAGAAAATCCATTGGTTTTAACTTGATTTGGATATAATTTTTCCAAAGAATTAGATTGAGTTTTAATTTTGATAATTTAATTTGGATTTCATTTATATTTGAAAATATAAATGAAGGAATAATTGATTTATAAATAGATCAATTGAGTTTGATTTGATTTAAGGGGTATTGGCTTTATGAATGTGGTTCATATGGGAAGGGTTTTAGGATTTGAATTTTGATTTTGGGTTTCAATCATTTGGAGTCAAATTTTGAAATTAGATTTGAAATTTGAATTTGAATTTGAGATTTGGTTTGAGAATTGAGTCTCGATTTGATTTGAGAAAGTGTATCTAGATTGGGTTTAGGCTATGGGATAGGTAATTTTCTTAAATCCCAAGGCATAGCCTAATCTTATGATTAACACTTCTAAATCTCTAGGCTTAGGTTAGGTGTTCACCTAATCACTATAGGTGTCTTATGACTAAGGAGTTCTTAGTGTCTAGAAGAGTCTTAAGTCTAAGAAGAGGAGGTTAAGAGCTCACTCCAAAAGTGAGGTCAACAAAAGGACCCCTCAATAGGTGTGGTGTAATTAACAAGGCACACTGCATGTATTGGCGTTGACCGAAACGATCAACAACATCCAAAAGATTGCAGCAAACAACGAAAGTAATATATACCTAAACCCAAAAGGTAGATAGAATCATGATCTTAGTGTAATGCAGCTCTCTTTATGCCAAGGGCATAAGAGAGCAAGAAGGAATCCTTTAGGGATTTAGTACATGAACCTTCCTCTAGGGAAATAGGTTCAAGTTATCTGCTGGGGATATGGATCTGAGTTTGATTATGAATATGATTTGTTTGGGTGTGTATCCGTTGGCGATTGAGTACATGAACCTTCCACTCAGGAAAACAGGTTCAAGCAATTTGCTAGGGATATGGATCTGATTTTGATTATGAGTATGATTTATTTGGGTGTGTATCTACTGGGGATAAGAATTTGACTGGATTTCTTTGATTTATCTAATTAGACTCCACTAGGGAGGTTGGTTAAAATTTTTTTTATGGCTCCACTGGGGAGAAGAGTTCTAGAATGAGGGCATATCCATTGGGGATGTAGACTCGATCGAATTTGTTTGATTTAGATCTAAGCTCTACTAGGGAGGCTAATTGGCTTTGCGCCTCACTGGGGAGAAATTTTGTTTGTTCGATATGTTCAATTTGACTCCACTAGGGAGGTTGGTTTTGAATTGATTTTATTATGGACCATGTCAGTGTGCGATGGACCACACTAAGAAGGAGCCACGGGGTCCTTGGCCTGCCTTAGATTTATAAGTCCAAAGGGGTTGTCTACTTGCCATAAGGTAGGACTATTTGACCTAAGGGGTGGCCTTTCAGTGTGCAACAACTGTACTAAGAAGAAGGCATAATAGATTTACATCTTTCAAAGTAAGGATCAGCCGTTGGGGTGATTTGTCGATGGCACAATAGGTTAATCCTGACCTAGGGTGACTATTGAGTGAGCACCGTGGGGGGTCTTACCTCAACTCAAGAGTAGTCCTGATGATTAATTAAATTTATATTAATTTGATTTGAATTGATTTAATATAATTTGGTCTGTTATGTTGTGGACCCTGTTAGTATACAATGGACCTACTGAGATGGAGCTATGTCAGTCTTGACCTATCTCAAATTTACAAGTACAAAGGGATAGTCTACCAGCCATAAGGTAGGACTATCAGGCCTAATGGTTGCCTTTCAGTGTGCAATGATTGTACTAGGAAGAAAGTATGGTAGACTTACATCTTCCAAAGTAGGGATCAGCCATTGGGGTGATCTATCATGGGCTCAATGTATTAATCTCGACCTAGGGTGACTATTTGAGCGAATTCCATTGGGGACTCAATATCGACTCAAGAATAGTCAAAATTAATTTAATTTTAGATGGACCCTGTCAGTGTGCGATGGATCTACTAAGAAGGAGCTAATATCAACCTAGACCTATCTTAGGTTTACAAATCCAAAGGGATAGTCTACTAGCCGTTAGGTAGAGCTAACCAACCTAAGGGGTGCCTTTTAATTTGCAATGGTCAAGTTAGTAAGAAAGTGTAGGGACTCACATCTTCTTAAATAAGGAACCACTAGGGTGATCGGTCTCTTATGCAACAAATCAGACCTGACCTAAGGATGCCTGTCAGTTTGCAACAATCACACTGGAAAGAATGCGTAATAGACTTATATCTTTTAAAGCAAAGATGCCCGTCGGGGTAACTCGTTGGTGGCACAACAAGTTGAACCCGAAATAAGGGCGACTACTAAGTGAGCACCAATGGGGGTCTTACCTCAAATCAAGAGTAGTCTTAATGATTAATTTTATTTGATTTGGTTTAATTTAATTTTTTATGTTATATTATGGACTCTGTTGGCATGCGATGGACCCACTGAGAAGGAGTTATGTCAGCCTTGACCTATCTCATATTTACAAGTGTAAAGGTGTAGTCTAACAGCCACGAGGTAGGACTATCCAGCCTAATAGTTGCCTTTCAGTGTATAATGACTGTATTAGGAAGAAAGCATAGCATAATTATATCTTCCAAAGTAACAGCGTGATCATGCAATGATCAATCTTGACCTAGGGTGACTATTTGAGCAAATGCCGCTATGGACTCATATCGACTCAAGAATAGTCAAAATTAATTTAATTTTAGATGGACCCTATTGGTGTGCAATGGATCTACTAAGAAAAAGCTAATATCATCCTAGACCTATCTTAGGTTTACAAATCCAAAGGGATAGTCAACCAGCCGTTAGGTAGAGCTAACCAACTTAGGGGGTGCCTTTCAGTTTGCAATGGTCAAGTTAGGAAGATAGCGTGGGGACTCACATCTTCCTAAATAAGAAACCATTGGGGTGATTGATCGCTTGTGCAATAAATTAGACCTAACCTAAGGATGCCCATCAGTTTGTAATGATCGTGTTGGAAAGAATGAGTAATAGCATTATATCTTTCAAAGCAAAGATGATCGCCGGGATAACTCGTTGGTAGCATAATAAGTTGAACCAACCTAAGGCCGACTTGTGAGAGAGTGCCGACCCTGGGACTTATCTTAACTCAAAGTAGTCAGGCAATTCCTATAGGGAGTTTTGTTGATACTGCCCTAAAGATAGGATGCTTGCTTGGGAAAGGGGCCACTGGGGGCTTGAATTCCTAATCCACAAGAAAATTAATTTTGTTTATTTATTTAATTTGTTTTAGCATGGATCCTATTAGTTTACGAGGGATCAAACTGAGAAGGAGCTTATATCAGCCTAGACCTATCTCAGATTTACTAAACCAAGAGAGAATCTGTGCATTTGCTGAATAAATTCTCCAACCACAGAGGTGGCTACTCGGAAAGGGGGACCATCCAATCCAAAAGTAACTCGAATAGTGTCTAAATGGGGTCGCAAAGGATGTGATCCAAATAGAATGCCCACAGGTGATGGAGCCTGCTAAAGGCTTAATCCAACACCCTGGAGAAGATGACATGGCTAGTCATATATCAAATAGGTATTCGGTGGCCAACTCAAGGAGAAAGCATGGGGACTCACATCTGCCAAGAGTGTTGTATCCACCTGGTGAGTCGTTGTCAGCATAGCGAACATCAACCAACCTAAGGTGCCCATCAGTTTGCAATAATTAGTTTAGAAAGAAGGCATGTAGGCTTACATCTCTCTAAAGCAGAACTGATCACCAGGATAGTCTTTCTTTGGATCAGCAGGTGCCATCCAACATAAGGCGACTACTAAATGAGGAGTCTTCTGTAAGGGCTAGACCCAGGCATAAAGTAGTCAAGAGGATAGGAGCCTCTAGGGGACTTACCCTAAACCTCAAATATTCTCTACCTAGTTACTGTATGATGGCCAGTTCAAGAAGAAAGCTTGTAGGCTTACATCCTCTTAAACAAATTCAACATAGGGCAGCTTAATGGCTACATAATAAGGTCTACCAAACTGACAAGGCGCTCATTGGATTGCATTGACCAAGTTAGGAAGAAAGTGCGGGGACTAACATCCTCCAACAAGTGACCACTGGGGTGACATACTAATGAGGTAGTATGTAGAGCCGACCTAGAGCAGCTAATGAGTGAGTGCCACAAGGGGCTTGCTATCACATCAAAGTAGCCTGAGATAAAAGATATATGTTTGTTTGTGTTGTGAAAGAGGGAATAGGATGTCGCTTGGGTTCTCTTTCACCTACCCTATATACATTGTGGCAGATTCGCAAGCAAAAGATATTTCTAACACAGAAGAAATGAAATTTGAGATGAAAGGAAGTTTTATTGATAATTATTTTCAAACAAGATTTATGTATAATATTTCTTTAGGTAGAGCCCATTGATTGGAAGCATTGAGCGCTCTCCCTTATAATTTATGAGTTGATAAGACCCTCCTTCGTAGGCCTACTCTATGGCATAAGGGCTTTCCCAAGTGGGTTCAAATTTGCCTCCTATCTTTCGACGGATAATAATTGGCCTCCTTAGAACTAAAACATGCTCTCCTACATGAAAAGCTCTAGGACGGACCAACTTATTATGAGCTTGAATCATCTTGGCTTTGTATAACTCGAGGTTTTGGCATGCCCGTAGGCATCTCTCCTCCAAACCTTCGAGCTCTTCTAACCGTAACTTGCCATTCTGCTCCATTATGATTTTACTACCCAGGGCTATCCTTAGTGATGGGAGTTGGACTTCTAATGATAGAACGACTTTAGACCCATACACTAAGAAGAAAGGGGTAGATTTAGTTGAAGTTCTGTATGTGGTGCGGTAGGCCCACAAGGCTTCAACTAACTGTTCATGCATTTTTTGTCATCTATTGTCTTCTTCAATATTTGAATGAGGGTTTTGTTGAAGGCTTCTGCTAATCCATTTTCCCTTGGGTAGTAGATGGTAGAATATCTCCAATCTATGTTGTGTCTCTGAGCAAAGCTATTCATTTTAGTGCTCTTGAATGTAGTACCATTATCAGATATAATTCATTAAGGCACCCTGAACCTATATACAATATGGTTCCTGAAAAACTGGAGCACATGTTGAACTGTGACCTCTCTAAGTGGGATTGCCTCTGCCCACTTGGAAATGTAGTTAGTAGTAGCTAGAATGAATCGATGACCTTAGGAAGAAAGAGGATCGATCGAACCCAAAATGTACATTCAAATGGCCATGAGGGCAATGTAGGATGTAAAATATTGGGTGGTTGATTTAGAACCACACCGTGTACCTGACATTGGTGGCATCTCCTAGCTACGTCCATGTAGTCTGTGATCATTGAAGGCCAATAGTATCCTTGTCTCTTGATCTTAGCTTTCATCTTCGAACTGGATTGATGTGCTCCACATAACCCTGAGTGTACCCCGGTCATGATCCTATGGGCTTCATGTTTGTCCAAACAATGTAAACACATATGATCGAAGGACTTTCAGTACAAGGTGTCGCCTACAAGAGTATAGGAAAGGGATCTCTGCTTCACCTGGTGTGCTAGTGATTTCTCTTGAGGTAGTTTGCCTATATTTAAATAATCTTTGAATGGTTTCCTCCAATTTGACTCCTCATCCTTTTGGCAATGGCAACCTCCCCTTCAAGAGAGAATCTCTCGATGAGTTCATCATCAATAAGGGATAAAACTTATCTATTTGGACCCTTATTTGGAATGGACTCATCTTCTGGACATGCCAACTCTTTGTCAAGCTTGGCTAATGCTTCTGCTACTGCATTCTCTCCTCGAGGAATCTTATAGATGGTAACCTCTGGGATTTGGGCCAACAACTCCATAGTGTACTTGTGGTAATGATGGAGTTTAGGATTAGAACTTTGTAGGACCCAATGATTTGGTTGATGACTAATTAAGAATCCTCAAAGATGTTGATACTCTAGACACATAGTGTAATGACTAACTCCAAACTAGCAATCAGAGCCTCATATTCAGCTTCATTGTTGGTGTATGGATTGGACAGATGATATGAGAATCTCATCACATCACAATCTCGAGTTAGAGAACTATTCCTACCCCTACTTTCCCTGGGATAGTAAATTGTGGTTCTTCTCCTCTTTGAGAGGAAGCTGCACCATCAAAGCTCATCTCCTAACGGTGAGCACTAGTACCCCCTAAGTTTATAATTTGTTCATCAGGGAGATCATCATTAAGTGGAGAATTAGTAGGGAGTGGATGCGCTGCTAAGAAATCCGCAAGTGCTTATCCTTTTATAGCACGATGAGGTATAAATGTTATATCAAATTGAGACAAAATCATGGACCAACGCGCCAACCATCTAAATAAGGTTGGTCGTGTCATGAGATATTACAATGGATTGACTCTAAAGAACAAGTTCACCTTATGAGAAAGCTTGTAGACTCTAGAGATCAAGTTCACCTTATGAGAAAGCATGTAGTTTCTTAGCTTGTTGGATACAAAGATTAAAGCTAGGCAGTGCTTTTCAGTAGGTGGATAGTTTTCCTCAACAGGGATTAAATAATGATTGAGATAATAGAGAGTGTTCTCCTTCCCTTCGTCATTGGTTTGAGCCAACAAAGCACCAAGTGAGTCATCTAATGCAGTAGTATATAATATGAGAGGCTTGCCTGGGATAGGAGCTGCTAGGACTAGCGGCGTCATTAGATATAACTTGATGTCTTCGAAAGCATGCTGACACTTGTCATCCCATTTGAACTTGGCATTCTTTTTGATAAGTGCTAAGAATGGTTGACATCTTCTTGATAAGTTAAAAATGAAGCATCTTAGATATGCCAACCACCCTTGGAATGACCTGAGTTATGTTAGGCTTTTAGGGGGTGGAATTTCTAATATCATTTTGATCTTTTCTAGGTTGATTTCAATTTCCTGGTGTTGGATAACAAACACAATAAATTTTTTTGAAGTTACTCCAAATGCACACTTCAGGGGGTTCATTTTGAGGTTGTATTATCTTAACCGTTCGAAAACTACTCTCAAGTCAAAGAGATGGTCTTCCTTTTCTTTGCTTTTGATAGCAAGATCATCGACGTAGTATTCAACTTAATGATGAATAAGTTCATTGAGGATTCAAGTCACGGCCCGCTGGTATGTGTCTCTGACATTTTTAAGGTTGAAAGGCATGACCTTATAGCAATAAATTTTGATCGGGGTTTGAAAGGCAGTGTTTCTTTCATCCTCTGGGGCCATCTTAATTTGGTTGTAGCCAGATGACCCATCCATAAAAGAGAATACTGCATGAGATGAGGTGATGTCCACCATTAATTCTAGTATATGAAGTGGAAATTCATCCTTAGGAAATTCCCTATTTAGATCCCTAAAATCAACGCATATGCTAATTTGACCATTCTTTTTCTTAATTGGGATGACACTGGCCGACCAGGTAGGATATTTTTCTTTCTTAATAATGCCAGCATCGATTAGTGTTTTTTGATTTCATAAGTGACCTAGTGTTCAATGTCTAGGAGCCTGCTTTATAGGGTTAGAATTAGGTTCTATTGCTAGTTTATGGACTACTTTATCAGGAGATAGACCGAGCATCTCTTCATAACTCCATGCAAAGCAATCCTTAAACTCAATCAATAGCTTCACTAAATCATTGGTTTCTTTTACATTTAATAGAGAACTGATATATGTTGGGCATGGAGCTTCTTCAGTTAATAGGTTGATTTCTTTGAGCTCATCGATAGTTGATATGATCTCCTCCTCAAACTCTAGTGGTGCATCCTTGACATCAAAGTCATTTGGATCATTTGAGTTTTCTAAGCACACATCCTCATATGAGTTAGCATGATTTGAAAATAACCTATCATATTTCAAATGGTTGGTGATGACTAAGCAGTAATCATCATCATCGACTGGACCCACTATATTGAATCCTTGTCTCGGTCTTGATTGTGAATGTCTGTACTTGTTGTCCCATAACCTTTCAAAGTAATCTGACCTGTGTTTAGACTAAGTATGTAGAATTAATCCTTTCTTTGCTAAATTAAGAACATAAGGTGAGTACCAATCAAAAGGTAATTCTATTAAATCATTATATGAATCATCCTCAAGTTCTACATTAGCTTCTTGACTTGAGGATGATGCTCCAGGAAAGAACTTCTTCACCTTTACATTTGTGGAAGACTTAAGGGCTTCCTTAACTACCAAATTCTCAACTTTTTGTGAGGAAAGTGGGGTTAGAGCTAAAGTTCCCAACTGATGCCTCACCGTTTCACATATAGGCTTGCATACACTTAAGCTTTGCTTAGGAGCCCGATCTTCATCGCTATTTGACTCAACTATCATTTGCATAGGGATCTGCTATCTGGAAGTGCTAGCTAGTGTACTAATCATATATGACTCATCATCTGAATTTGATTTTAAGTCTATATAGATAGTAGGTGTAGTCCTGGTAGCAAAGACATTACTCTTATTAGATGGCTAATAAGGAGGTCTTCCATCTCTAGGCATGTCTTTGGATCTACCTCTTCCTCTGCCTGGTGGAGGTCGAGTCATCCTACCCATATGTTTGAATGAAGTAACGAACTATGGGTGGAATCTAATATCAGGCTTTACTTTCTTCTCCAAGTCTATTTCTCGCTCCCTTTTATTTTATTTCTCATTTCCTTTTTTCTTTTCTTTTTCTTTTTCTTTTTCTTTTTCCTTTTCTTTTATTTTGAACTTTCACCAAGTTCACGAGAATAGACTTGTTAATTTTGAGGGAGATAGTAGGTCACATCCTCATATATTCTGACCTCATGAACTGTGAATGGCTTAAGATCTCCTTTGATGCAGTATTCAATCCCACCCCTCATGAACTTCATGCATTAGTGTAGAGAGGATGGAACCACATTATGACTCTATAATATGAAACTTGGCTGTAGTCTTCCAATCATCTACTTATAATGGTAAAACTATAGAGCCTAAAGCCCTCTCACTTTGTTCATTGAACCCTCTCAACATCAGCCTCTCTTTTGAAAGTTTGGAGATGTCAATCCTCAAGTAAATGAGGGTTTTTAGACTCAAAATATTCACTAATGCACCATGGTCAATAAGAACTCTGGATAACCTGTATCTTTCAATATCCACTGTAATGTAAATGAGGCGGTTGTGCTTAGTCATCCATAGAAGCAAGTGAGATGTCTATATTGAGGGCATAGAAGAAGAAAATATGTTGGGGATAAGGTTTGAATTTGATTTGATTACATGTTTTATGGAAAGGAGATCTGTTGGGGATAATAATCGATAATCCACCATGGATTAAGATCGAATCAACTTTAATTTATTTTCTTTTAATTGATGTGGAGGCACATCTGCTAGAGATATGGGCTCAAGTCTGCTGGGGATCAGATATATGAACCTTCCACTAGGGAAGCAAGTTCAAAATATCTGTTAGGGATTTAGATTTAAGTTTAATTTCTTAGATTTGTTTGGGGATGTATCCACTAGGAATAAGAGTTTGGTTGGATTTCTATGATTTAGACACTACTGTGGGAGTTGGTTTAATTTGGTTTCATTAGAGAGGTTGGTTTTAAATTTGATTTGTTTGCTTTACTTGTTTATATTTGATTTAAGGCTCCATTGAGGAGAAGGGTGCGATTTAACTCCACTGGGAAAAATCAAATTGGGTTTAATTTAATCTGAGTTAATGTATGGACCCAGTGGGTGTGTAGTGGACCCACTAAGAAGGGGCTATATCAGCCTTAACCTACCTCAAGTTTACAAATCCAAATGGATAGTCTATCAGATGTGGGGTAAAGCTAGCCAACCTAAGGGGTTTCCTTTTAGTGTGCAATGACTGTGCTAGGAAGAAGGCATAGCAGACATACATCTTCCAAAGCGAGGAACAACTGCTGGGTTGACCTATTGGAAGCATAATATATTGAATCTAACTTAGGGCGACTGCTGAGTGAATGCTGCTGAAGATTATGTCAACTCAAAAGTAGTCAAGATTAATATTATCTTAATTTCATGTGATTTTATATGGTTTTTTTGGTTTAGTTTGATTTTGAATTGAGGGCATAACCGCTAAGGATGTAAGGTTGGTCAAATTTGATAGATTCAATTTATGGACCATGCAGGTGTGCAATGGACCCACTAAGAAGGGGCTATATTGAACTTGTTCTCTCTCTGATTTATAAATCCAAAGGGATAGTCTACTAGCCATGAGGTAGAGCTAACCAACCTAAGGGGTTTCCCTTCGGTGTGCAATGACTGTTAGAACGACGCAATGACTTACATCTTCTAAAGCGGGAACAATCGCTAGACACGGTAGCACAACAAATAGAAGCCGACTTAGGGGTGACTACTGAGTGAATGCTGCTGGGGACTTATATCAACTCAAGAGTAGTCAAGCAATTCCTATAGGGAGTTTTATTGACACAGCCCTAAAGATAAGATGTCTGCTTGGGAAAAGGTACCACTAGGGTCCTCTTAATCCACATGTGAATATATTTTTTGTTTATATGTTTTTGTGGACCCTGTTGGTGTGCGAGGGACCACATTGAGAAGGAGTTATGTTAGCCTTAACCTATTTCAAATTTACTGGACTAAGGGAGAATCTGCACATCCATAGGATAGATTCTCCAACCACAGGGGTGTCTACTAGGAAAGGGGAACTGTCCAATCCAATAGTAACCTGGATAATGTCTAAATGGTGTCTCAAAGTACATGATCCAAATATAGTGCCCACAAGGGAGGTGCTATTAGGTGCATTATCCTGAGCCCTAGAAAAGAAATCCTATAGGTGTACGATGGCCAACTCTAGTAGAAAGCATAGTAGACTTTCATCTACCATAAGTGGTGTATCCTAAGGTGTGAGATCCAACCAATCTAAGGTGTATCTGTTAGCATAGTGAGAACCAACCAACCTAAGGTGCCCATCGATTTGCACTGATCAATCAGAAAAGAAAGCATGTAGGCTTACAACATTCCAAGCGAAAATATCCATCGAGATAGTCTGTCATCGGTAGGATAGATGGTGTCTAACCTAGAGTGATTACTAAGCGGGGATCCCCGAGGTAGGACTGGGCCCATACTTGAAGCAATCAGGAGGGAAGGAGCTACTAGGGGATTTATCCTAAACCTCAAATATACTCGACCCAGTCAGTGCATGAAGGCTAATCCAAGAAGAAAGCGTAGCAAGCTCACATCCTCTTAAACAAAGATAACATGAGGTAGCTTACCGGGCATGCAATAAGGCCTTCCAAACTAACAAGGTGCTCATCAGTGTGTAGTGGCCAAGTAAGGAAGGAAAATGTAGTAGACTTACATCCTCCAAAGCAAGAAGACCACTGGGGTCACACACTTCTAGGGTAGCACATCAGCCCGACCTAAAGAAACAGCTGAGTGAGTGTCTTTAGGGGTGATATCTCAACTCAGAATAAACTGAGACAAAAGATATGTATTTATTTTTACATGTTTGTGTGTAGTTTGTATTTGTGTTATGTTGATGAAGGATAGGACACCACTCAGGTTCCTTACACCTACCTTAAACACATCATGGTGGATTCACAAAAAAGAATACTTTCAACATGATAGAGATTGAATTTGAAATGAAATTTTCATTGATGATAATTATTTTCAGACATAATTTATAATATTTTTTAAGTAGGTCCCATTGATTGGAAGAATTGGGTGCTTTCCCTTATGATTAATACGCTGATTAGATCCTCATTGGTAGGCCTTCTCTATGGCAAAAGGGCCATCCCAAGTGGGTTCAAACTTACCTCCCATCTTACGACAGGAAATAATCGGTCTCTTTTGAACTAAAATAAGCTCTCCTACTCGGAAAGCTCAAGGATAGACCAACTTTTTGTGAGCTTGAATCATTTTAGCTATGTACATCTCAAGGTTTTGGCATGCCCGCAGGTGTCTCTCCTCCAAATGTTAGAGTTGTTCTAACCACAACTTGGCATTCTACTTTATTGTGATCTTGCTACCCACATCTATTCTTAATGATGGGAGTTGGACTTCTAATGGTAGAACCACTTTGGACCCATACACTAAGGAGAAAGGAGTAGACTGAGTTGGAGTTCTATATGTGGTGCGGTAGGCCCACAAGGCTTCAACTAACTCCATGCCACTGCCTCTTATTGTTGTCGAGTGTCTTCTTGATTTGGATAAAGTTTTGTTGAAGGCTTCTACTAAGCCGTTTCGGGTAGTTAATGGTAGAATATCTCCAATATATGTCATGTATCTAGGAAATATTGTTGATATCGTGCTTAAATGCATTACCATTATCATATTCATCAAGGCACTCAACCATATAAGCACATGGTCTCCTTTAAAATTAGAGTATTATGCCTAAGATTCGACCGTGAATCTTTCCATACCATCCACAAGAGTGTAGGAAAGTACTCTTTGCTTCATCTAATGGGCATGGGACATCTCTTAAGGTAGTTTGACTTTATTTAGGTAATCTATGAATGGTTGCCTCCAATCTAAATCCTCATTCTTCTTGGCAATTATAAGCTCCCCTTTAAGAGAGTACTTTTTGATGATTTCAATATCAATAAAGGAAGTGACTTATCTATTTTGGATATTTATTGATATGGACTAATCTTCTGAACATGCCAACTCCTTGGCAAGCTTGGATAAAGCATATGCTATGACGTTATCTCCTCGTGGAGTCTTATGAATGGTAACCTCTGGGATTTGGGCCAACAACTCCATGGTGTACTTGTGGTAATCATGGAGCTTGGGCTTTATAACCTTATAGGACCCAATAATTTGGTTGATAACTAGCTGAGAATCCCTAATGATGTTGTTGTTCTGGATGCTTAGAGTAAGGACTAACTCTAGACTTGCAATTAGTGCCTCTTATTCAACTTTGTTGTTGGTGCAAGGATTGGATAGATGATATGATAATCTCATCACATTACAGTCTAGAGTTAAGAGAACTATACCTACCCCTACCTTTCCTGGAATAGTAGATTGTGATTCTGCTCCTCTTTGAGAGGAATTTTCGCCATCAAAGTACATCACCTAGTGGTGAATGCTAGTATCCCCTAAGTTCATGATTTATTCATCGGTGAGATCATCATTAAGTGGAGAGTCAGCAGGAAGTGGCTGTGCTGCTAAGAAATTTGCTAGCACTTGTCCTCTCACTGCACGGAGGGGTATGAAGGTAATTTCAAATTGAGAGGATCATGGACCATCATGCTAACCATCTAGAAATGTCAACCATGTCATGAGATACTGTAGTGGATTGATCCTAGATTAAGTTCACCTTATGAGGAAGCATGTAGTAATATAGCTTTTGGGATGCCAAGATTAAAACTAGGCAATGCTTCTCAAGGGGTGGATAATTAGCCTCATCATGGATTAGACGATGGCTGAGGTAATAGAGTGTATTTTCCATCTCTTCGTCATTGGCTTGGGCCAACAAAGCACCAAGGGAGTCATCTAATGCAACAGTGTAAAGTATGAGCGGCTTGCCTGGGATAGGGGCTACTAGAATCATCGGTGTCATCAGGTAATGCTTGATATCTTCGAAGGCATGCTCACACTTGTCATCCCACTTGAACTTGGCATCTTTTTTGATAAGTGCCAAGAATGGCTGACATATTCCCCATAGGTTGGATATAAAACATCATAGATATGCCAATCGCCCTTGAAATGATCTGAGTTGAGTTAAACTTTTAGGGGTGGCATTTCTAATATCCACATGATCTTCTTTGGATTGATTTCAATTCTCTAGTGTCAGACAACAAACCCAAGAATTTTCCTTGAAGATACTCCGAATGCACACTTCAAGGGGTTTATATTGAGATTAAATTATCTTAACTGTTAAAAAAAACTCTCAAGTCAAAGAGATGGTCTTCCTTTTCTCTACTTTTGACCACGAGATCATCAACATAGCACTCGACTTGATGATGAATGAGTTCATCGAAGATTAGAGTCATTTCCCGCTGGTATATAGCAATGACATTTATAAGGCTAAAAGGCATGACCTTATAGTAATAAATTTTAATTGGGTTCTAAAAGCAATGTTTCTTTTATCTTTAGTAACCATCTTTATTTGGTTATATCCATATGAGCCATCTATGAAAGAGAAGATTGCATGAGATGAGGCAATGCTCACCATCAGCTCCAGGATTAGTAGTAGAAATTCATCTTTTAGACATGCCTTATTTAAATCCCTAAAATCAATGCCTATGTGAATTTAGCCATTCTTTTTCTTAAATAGGATGATGCTAGCTAACTAGGTAAGGTATTTTTCTTCTCAGATGAAGCTAGAATCGATCAGTTTCTTGACTTCATAAATGACCTATTGTTCTATGTCTAATTACATGCATCTAGGAGCTTGCTTAACAAGATTAGCAGTAGGCTCTATTGCTAGTTTATGAACCACTATGTCAGGACCCAATTTAAGCATCTCTTCATAACTCCATGCAAAGCAGTCCTTAAACTCAGTCAATAGTCTAACTAACTCATTGGTTTTAATTTCATTCAATAAAGAACTAATGTATGTCAGGCGTGTGGATCTTCTTAAGTTTGTAAGTTGATTTCCTTGAGCTCATTGATGGTTGACTTGATTTCTTCTTCAAATTTTATCGGTGCATCTATGACTTTAAAATCATCTCAATCATTTGAAGTTTCTAAGCACAACTCCTTATATGAGTGAATGTGATTTTGAAAGAACCTATCAGATTCCAAATGATTAGTAATGACTAAGTAGTAATCGTCATCATGAATGACTAATCCCTAGTCCTGGTCTTGATTGAGAGCTTTTGCATTTGTTATTACATATTCTTTTGAAGTAGTCTGACTTGTGCTTTGACCAAGTATGAGGGATTAACCCTTTCTTTGCTAAATTATGAACACAAGACAAGTACCAATCAAAAGGTAATTCTATTAAATCTTTATATGAATCATCCTCAAGGTCTATATCAACTTCTTGACTTAAGGATGATGCTTCTAGAAAGAACCTTTGAGTCTTCACACATTTGGATGACATGGGGGCTTCCTTAACTACCAAACCCTCAGCTTTTTGAGAGGAATGTGGGATAAGAGCTAAGGTTTCCAACTGATGCCTAAGTATTTCACATATAGACTAGGATACACTTATGCTTTGCTTTTTATCCTAGTCTTCATCACTATCTAGCTCAAGTGTCACCTCCAAGGAAATCTATTGCTGAGAAGAGTTGGCTAGTGTGCTAACTATATAAGACTCATTATATGAACTAGATTCTATGTATATATGGATAGTAAGTGTACTCTTGGTAGCTGGGTCATATCTTCTACTAGATGGCCAATAATGAGGTTTTTCACCCTTGGGACTGCCTCTAAACTAGCCACTTCCGCTTCCTGGTGGTGGTCAGGTCATCTTACACATATGCTCGAATGGAGTAACGAACTATGGGTGGAATCTAATGTCAGGCTCCAATTCCTCCTCCAAGTCTATTTCTACTCCCTTTTATTTTTTTTCAGCTAAAAATAAAATATAAAACCTAAACCTAAAAAATAAAATAAAATAAAACTAAACTAAAAAATTAACCTAAAACTAATCCTAAACCTAAAAAATAAATTAAAATAAATAAACCAAAAATAAATAAACTAAACTAAATAAAAATAAACCTAAATAACAAATAAAAAAATAAAATAAACTAAATAAACCTAAACCATCCAGTATATCTAATTTAAAAAAGAGAAAAAAAAACTAAAAAAAATTAAAAAAAAACTAAACCTTAAACTTGCAACCATAAACCTTAAATCCTAAACCCTAAACCATAAAACCCTAAACCCTAAACCCTAAACCATAATCCCTAAAATCTACAACCTTAACCCTTAAACCCTAAACCCCAAACCCTAAACTCTAAACCCTAAACCCTAAATCCTAAACCATAAAAATCCAAAAACCTAAACCTAAACTAAATAAAGTCAAAATATAAAGTAAATAAAAAAATCTAAACCTAAATAAAATAAAAAAAATAAAATAAAATCAAAACCTAAATTAAAATCTAAGCCTAAACATAAACCTTAACCAAAACCTAAAAATATAATGAAATAAAAAATAAAAAAAATTAAAATAAAATAAACAAAAACATAAACTAAAATAAAAGATAAAATAAACTTAAAAATAAAAAACCTAAAAAAATAAAAACTAAACATAAAAGAAAAATAAAACAAAACATAAAATAAAATAAAATAAAAACTATATAAAAACCTAAACCTAAAAAATAAACCTAAAATAAATCAAAATAAACCTAAAACCCTAAACTTAAAAAAAAAAAACTTAAACCTAAAATAAACAAAATAAAATAAAGCTAAACCTAAACTAAAATAAATAAAACCTAAACCTAAACCTAAAATAGACTAAACTTAAACCCTAAACTAAATAAAATAAAATAAACTAAAAATAAACCTAAACCTAAACTAAAAAATAAACCTAAAATAAACCTAAACCAGAAAATAAAAAATAAAACCAACACCTATAAAAAAAATATAAAACTAAACTAAAAAAAGAAACATTAACCTAAACCTATTCCTAAAAAAATATATATATATATATATATATATATATATATATATATATATATATATATATATATATATATATATATATATATATATATATATATATATATATATATATATATATATATATATATATATATATATATATATATATATATATATATATATATGTTTATACATATATATAAATAGACCAAAATTAATTAAAAAATAAACTAAGTAAACCAAAACCTACCAGTTTGCTTAATTTTTTTTTAACAATCCCTCAACTCTAAACCCTAAAGCCTAAACCTAAAACCCTAAACCTACAACCCAAAAAAACATTAAACCCTAAACCCTAAAAACCTTAAACCCTAAATCCTAATCCTTAAACCTAAACCCTAAACCCTAAACTAACCATAAACCCTAAATCCTATACCCTAATAATGCTAAACCCTAAAGCCTAAACCCTAAACCCTAAACCCTAAATACTAAACTTAAACTTTAAACCCTAAACCCCTAAACCCTAAACCCTAAAACCTTAATCCCTAAACCCTAAATCCTAAAAACCTAAAAACCTAAACTTAAACTAAATAAAACTAAAAATAAAATAAATAAAAAACCTAAAACTAAATAAATAAAATAAAATAAAATATAAACTTAAACTGTAACCTAAACCTAAACCTAAAAATAAAATAAAATAAAAAATAAAAATAAATAAAAGTAAAATAAAGAAAAACCTAAACTAAACTAAAAAATAAAATAAACCTAAGAATAAAAAAATCTTAATAGAATAAAAACTAAACATAAATATAAAATTAAATAAAATAAAAACTAAATAAAAATCTAAACTTAAAAAATAAACCTAAAAATAAAACTTAAAAATAAATAAAAAATAAAACCTAAACCCTAAACTAAAAAAAACCTAACCCTAAAACAAAAATATAATAAACTTAAAACTAAACTAAAATAAAAAAAAGCTTAAACCTAAACCTGAAATAAACTAAACCTAAACCTAAACCTAATTGAAGAAAGTAAAATATACCAAAAATAATCCTAAAACTAAACTAAAAAAATAAAACTAAAAAATAAACCTAAAATAAAGACCTAAAACCTAAACCTAAAAAAATAAAATAAGAACCTAAACCTTAACCTAAAATAAAAAATAAAATCCTAAACCCAAAAAAAATAAAAATACTAAAAAATAAACCTAATCCTAAAAAAATAAACAAAAAAAATGTAAACTAAATAATTAAACCTAAAATAAATAAACTAAATTAAATAAAATAAAAAAATAAAAAATAAAAAAATAAACTAAATAAACCTAAACCTATCGATTTACTTAATTTAAAAAAAAAACCTAAACCCTAAATCCTAAACTCTAAACCCTAAATATTAAACCCTAAACTCTAAACCTACAACCCTAAACCCTAAACCCTAAACCCAAAACCCTAAACCTTAACCCTAAACCCTACACCCTGAATCCCAAATCCAAAACCTAAACCTAAAGTAACTAAATAAAATAAAAAGTAAACCTAAATCCTATAACCTAATAAACCTAAACCTAAACCTAAACCCTAAGAATGGGTAGGACCTTGATAGTTAAAAAGTCACCATGAACCAAGCTCAATTTTGATTTGGCGGTGTAGCCGAAGGTGGAGGAGGAGATTATCACAGTGGTGGTGGGGGATCTGGAGGTGCTGGTGAATATGGAGGTGGTGGTCGGAGAAGTGGTGGTAATGGAGGTGGGAGGAGCAATAGAGGTTACAGATGCAGTGGTGGTGGAGGGAGAGTTCGAGGGTGTGATGGAGGATCCCGCTACTCAAGATGTTAGGGTGGTTATGATGGGAACTGGAGAAACTGAAGAACGACTGATCCGATTTGCTACTTATAAAACTATGTCTTAAGAATAAAGAAGATTCTAACTATCTAGGGTTTTTCATTTGCTCTATGCGTGCTCATTTTCTATCTATGTCATTGATTGTGTCTTAGAAAACTTGGTGTGTTACTTGGTTGATGAAATCAAAAAGAAGAAATGTTGAATCTAAATTTCTTCACTATTAAAAAAAACCAAAAACCCTTAAACCGAAAGTAAAACTTGACACCTATACCTAAAACCTAAACCCTATACACTAAACCCTAACCCCTGAAAAAACCAAAACCCAAAACTCTAAACACCAAACCATAAACCCTAAACCCTGAACCTTATGCCCTAAACCCTAAACCCAAATCCTAAACCCTAAAAGCATAAAAACTAAAATCCTAAACCCTAAACCTTACACCTTAAACCATAAACCCTAAACCCTAAACCTAAACCCTAATCCTAAAACCCCAAACCCTAAACTTAAACCTAAAGTAACTAAATAAATTATAAAATAAACCTAAACCATAAATCAAATAAACTTAAACCCCAAGAATGGGCAGAACCTTGATGTGAACAAGCAACCATGCATAGTGTGATCATAGGTGAAGGCTGGAGGATGAGTGGTGTTGGGAGATCTAGAGGTGGTGGTGGAAATGGAGATTATGGTCAGAGCACTTGTGGTTATGGAGGTGGAAGGAGCGATGGACTTTACAGCCGTGGTTGTGGCAGAGGGAGAGATCAGGGATATGATGGTGGATTTTGCTACTCTAGAGGTCGAGGTTATTTTGATGGGAATTAGAGAAACTGAAGAATGACCGATCCGATCTGCTGCTTACCGAACTGTCTTTACACTAAAGATGATTCTAGTTATCTGAGAGTCTTGATTTTCTCTATACGTGGTTACTTTTTATCTATGTTGTCGCTTGTGTCTTAGAAAATATGGTGTGTACTTGGATGATCAAATTGAAAAGAAGAAATGTTGAATGTGAATTTGTTCTTTATTAAAAAAAATAAAAAACCCTAAACCCTAAATTAAAACTTGAACCCTAAACCTAAATCCTAAACCTTAAACCCTAAACCCTAAAAACCCTAAACCCTAAAAACCCTAAACCCTAAACCCTAAAACCCTAAAACCTAAACCCAAAACCTAAACCTATACCTTAAACCTAAAACCTAAACCCTAAACCCTAAACCCTAAACCCCAAACTCTAAACCCTAAATAAACCTCAAAACCTAAACCTAAACCCTAAACCCTAAATTAAACCTAAAAGCTAAAACCTAAACTAAACTAATAAAATCTAAAATAAAATAAATAAAAAACTTAAATCAAAATAAAAATAAAACCTAAATAAAACCCAAACCTAAATTTAAAAAGAAAATAAAACCAAAGCCTAAACTTAAAATAAACTAAACCTAAACCTAAACCTAAACCTAAACCCTAAAAAAACCAAAAATCATCTTAAACCTAAACTAAAAAATAAAACCTAAAAATAAACCTAAAATAAAAACCTAAAACCTAAACCTAAAAAAATAAAATAAAAACCAAAACCTAAACCTAAAAATAAAAAAATAAAACATAAACTTTTAAAAAAATAAAAATAAAACTACACAAAAAAATAAACATAAACCTAATCCTAAACCTAAAAAATAAACTAACTTGAATAACCTAAACTAAAATAAATAAACCTAAAATAAATAAATAAAACTAATTAAAAATAAAAATAATTCTAAATAAAAATAAAAAAATAAAATAAAATAAAATAAATAAATAAAATTAAATAAACTAAAAAAACCTAAACTTACAAGTTTACTTAATTTAAAAAAAAATAAACAAAATTTTTTTTAAAAAAAAACCCTAACCCTAAACCCTAAACCTACAACCGTAAATCAAAACCCTAAACCTTAAACCCTAAATCCTAAACCCTAACCCCAAACCCTAAACCCTAAACCCTAAACCTTAAAACCCTAATCCTTAAACCCTAAACAGCCCAAAGTTAAACCCTAAACCCTAAACCCGAAACCCTAAAACTCACAACCCTACGCCCTAAACCCTAAACCCCAAACCCTAAACCCTAAACCCTAAACCATAAAAACCTAAAAAAAAACCTAAACCTAAACTAAATAAAACCTAAAATAAAATAAGTAAATAAACCTAAACATAAATATAATAAATTAAAAAAATAAAAAAAATCTAACCTAAAACCTAAACCTAAACCTAAACCTAAACGTAAATGTAAAAAAAAAACTAAAATAAAATAAAATACATAAAAACCTAAACTAAACCAAAAAAGAAACTTAAAAATAAAAAACCTAAATAAATTACAAACAAAAGGTAAAATAAAATTAAAAGAAACCTAAAATAAAATAAAATAAAAACTAAATAAAAACCTAAACAAAAAAAATAAACCTAAACCTTAAACTAAAAAAAACCTAAACCTAAAATAAATAAATTAAAATAAACCAAAACCTAAACTAAAATAAACTAAAATAAAATAAATAAAACCTAAACCTAAAATAAACTAAACCTAAACCCTAAACTAAATAAAATAAAATAAACTAAAATAAACCTAAACTAAACTAAAAAAATAAACCTAAAATAAACCTAAAATAAACCTAAAATAAAACTAAAACCTAAACTAAAATAAAATAAAACATAAATCAAAACCTAAAATAAAAAAATAAAACTAAAACCTAAAAATAAAATAAAAAATAAACTCAACTAAAAAAAAACCAAAACTTAAAAGAATAAACTAAAATAAAAAACCTAAAGTAAAAAAAGCTAAAAAAATAAACTTAACTAAATAAAAAAATAAAACTTATTAAAATTATTAATAAAATAAACTCAAATAAATAAAAAATAAACAAAATAAACCTAAACATACTAGTTTATTTAATTAAAAAAAAACCTAAACCCTAAACTAACCCTAACCCCTAAACCCTAAAGTAGCCCTAAACGCTAAACCCTAAACTAACACTAAACCATAAGAATAATAACTAACAAAAAAAACATAATCAAACTAGGCTAACCAGATTAAACAAGGTGGACATAAGAGATCTAGAGGTCCTAATACCAAGGTGGTTATGGAGGTAGAACCAAATTACACTAAGATAATAAATTCTACTAAAACTCTAAATTAAAACAAGAACCTAAATCACTTCTATGGAACTATCTTTAAATAGCTCACACATAAATTTTGATTTCCTCTACTCATATTTTATCTAACCACTTGTGTCCTAAAAATATAAAACTTGATGAAATCAAAAAGAAGAAATGTTGAATATGAATTTGTTCTCTGTTAAAAAAAACTTAAACCCTAAACCCTAAAAAGAAAAAAACCTAAACTTAAACAAAATAAAACTAAAAAAATTAAATAAATAAATAAACCAAAATTAAAATAAAAAAATAAAATAAAAACATAAACTAAAACCTAAACCTAAGCCAAAACCTAAAATTAAAACAAAATAAAAAATAAAGAAATAAAATATAATAAATAAAAACCTAAACTAAACTAAAAACTAAAAAAACTTAAATAAAATAAAAAACTAAAACTAAAATAAAATTAAAATAAACCTAAAAATAAAATAAAATTAAAACTAAATAAAAACCTAAACCTAAAAATAAACCTTGAAATAAAACGTAAAGATAAATAAAAAATAAAACTTAAGCCCGAAACAAAAAAAAACCTTAACCTAAACTAAAAATAAAATAAAAAAAATAAAATAAACATAAACCTAAACTAAAATAAATAAAAGCTAAACCTAAACCTAAAATTAACAAAACCTAAACCTAAACCTAAACTAAAAAGTATATAACAAATTAAAAATAAACCTATACCTCAACTAAAAAATAAAACCTTAAAAATAATCCAAAAATAAAAACCTATAACCTAAAACTAAAAAAAATAAAATAAAACCTAAACCAAAACATAAAAATAAAAAATAAAACCAAAACATAAAAAATAAAAAAAATAAAACCCAACTAAAAAATAAATCTAAACTTAAAAACTAAACTAAAATAAAAAATAAACTAAAATAAATAAACTAAACTAAATAAAAATAAAAAATAAACCTAAATAAAAATAAAAATAAATTAAACTTAAATAAATAAAAAATAAATTGAATAAACCTAAACCTACTAGTTTACTTACTTTTTTTAAAAAAACAAACCTTGAACTCTAAATCCTAAACCCTAAACCCTAAACCCCAAAACTAACCCTAAATAAAAAATAAAACCCTAAATAAAAAATAGAAGAAATATTGAATATGAATTTATTCACTGTTAAAAAAAACTAAAAATCCTAAACCTTAAACTAAAACATGAACCCTAAACCCTAAACCCTAAACCCTAAACCCTAAACCCTATAAATCCTAAACCCTAAACCCTAAACCCTAAATCCTAAACCCTAAACCTCAAACCCTAAAACCCTAAACCCTAAACCCTAAACCCTATAAACTAAACTCAAAACCAAAATAAAATAAAATAAAATCATAAAATAAAAATATAAACTAAAACTTAAACCTAAACCTAAACCTAAACCTAAACCTAAACCTAAATCTAAAAGAAAATAAAATAAAAAATAAAAATTAAACTAAAATAAAATAAATAAAATCCTAAACTAAATAAAAAATTAATTAACCTAAATAAAATAAAAACTAAACTTAAAATAATGATAAAATAAACCTAAAATAAAATAAAATAAAAACTAAATAAAAACCTAAACATAAACAATAAGGCTAAAAATAAAACCTAAAATTAAATATAAACCTAACAAATAAAATAAAAATAAAAATAAAGTAAAATAAAAGAAAAACTTTAAAAAAACCTAAACCTAAACAATAAACTTAAAAATAAAACTAGAGAATAAATAAAAATAAACCTAAACAAAACTAAAAAAACCTAAACCTAATTAAAAAATAAAATAAACCTAAACTAAAATAAACTAAACCAAAATAAATAACCTAAACTTAAACCTAAAGTAAACTAAATCGAAACCAAAATCTAAACTAAATAAAATAAAAGAAACTAAAAATAAACCTAAACTAAACTAAAAAAATAGAACCTAAAAATAAACCTAAAGTAAAAAACATAAAACCTAAACCTAAAAAAATAAAATAAAAACCTAAACCTAAACCTAAAAAATAAACTAAAATAAAAAAACCTAATATAAATAAACTAAACTAAATAAAAAATAAACCTAATCAAAATAAAAAAATAAACTAAAATAAAAATTAAACTAAATAAAGCTAAACCTACTAGTTTACCTAATTAAAAAAATAAGTAAATAATAAATAATAAATAATAAATAAATAAACCCTAACCCTAAACACTAAACCTTAAAACTAACTAAACCTAAACTAAAACCTAAACCTACAACACTAATAAACCCTAAACCTAAAACCATAAACCTAAACCCTAAAATAAACCTAAACCTTAAACCCTAATAAATAAACCCTAAACTAAACCCTAAATCTAAACCCTAAACCCTAAACCCTAACTTAACTCTAAAACCTAAACTAAACCCTAAAATCCTAAAACTAAACCCTAAACCTACTAAACTAAACCCTAAATCAAAACATAAACCTAAAGTCTAAACCCTAAACCTTAAACTAACCCTTTAACCTAAGTTAACCCTAAACCCTCAACCCTAAGCCCTCAAAATAAACACTGAAGCCTAAACACTAAATCCTGAACAATAAAGTCTAAATCCTAAGCCGTAAACCCTAAACCCTAAGCCCTTAACCATAAACCCTAAATCATAAAAACCTAAAAACCTAAACCTAAACTAAATAAATCTTAAGAATAAAATAAATAAATAAAACCTAAGACTAATAAAATAAAAACATAAAATAAAATAAAATCTAGACCTAAACTTTTAAAAAAAGTAAAATAAACTAAAATAAAATAAATAAAAACCTAAACTAAACTAAATAATAAAATAAACCTAAGAATAGAAAACCTAAATAAAATAAAAACTAAATGTAAAATAAAAATAAAATAAACATAAAATAAAATAAAAACTAAATAAAACTAAACCTAAAAAATAAACCTAAAAATAAATAAAAAATAAAACTTAAGAATAAATAAAAGAATAAAACTTAAACCCTAAACTAAAAATAAAACCATAACCTAAAATAAAAATAAAATAAATAAAACAAAATAAACCTAAACCTAATCTAAAATAAACTATATTAAAATAAATCAAACCTAAACCTAAACTTAAAATAAACTAAACCTAAACGTAAATTTAGAGTAAATAAAATAAAATAAACTAAAAGTAAACCTAAACCTAAACTACAAAATAAAACCTAAAAATAAAGCTAAAACCTAAACCTAAAAAAATAAAAATTTAAACTTAAACCTAAACCTAAAAAATAAAATAAAAATATAACTCAACTAAAAAATAAATCTAAACCTAACAAGTAAACTAAAATAAAAACCTAAACTAAAATAAATAAGCTAAACTAAATAAAAAAATTAACCTAAATAAAAATAAAAAAAGAAAATAAACTCAAATAAATAAAAATTGAACTAAATAAACTTAACCACCTATTTAAAAAAAAACTTAAACCCTAAATCTTAAACCCTAAATCCTAAAACTAACCTTAAACCCTAAACCCTAAAACCTATAACCCTAAACCCTGAATCTCAAACCCTAAACCCTAAAGTAACCCTAAACCTTAAACCCTAAACTAACCTTAAACCCTAATAATGGGCAGAACTTTGATGATAAGAACATCACCATTAACTACTCTTCTAGACTTGGAGGCAAGGTGGAGGCTAAAGATCAGTGGTGGTGGGGATGTGGAGGTGCTGGATATGGAGGGTGGTGAACAAAGGGGTGGCTAAATTGGAGAAATAAAGAACAAATAACTGATCTGCTACTTATGGAAACCTTATAATAAATTCTACATATCTAGGGTTTTTATTTTCTCTATGGGTGCTCATTTTTTATCTATGTCATCACTTGTCTTAAAACTTGTGCTACTTGGTTGATGAAATTGAAAACAAGAAATGTTGAATCTGAATTTATTCTCTATTAAAAAAAACCTTAAACCCTCAACTAAAACCTAAACCCTAAACCTAAAACCTAAATCCTAAACCCTAAACCCTAAACCCCAAACCCTAAACCCTAAACCCTAAACATTAAAATAACCCTAAATAAACTAAACCAAAAAAAAAAAAATCTAAAAACCTAAACCTAAACTAAATAAAACCTAAAAATAAATTAAATAAAATAACCAAAACCAAAATAAAATAAAAAATAAAATAAAATAAAACATAAACTAAAACCTAACCTAAACCTAAACTTAAAAAAAATAAAAATAAATAAAAAACTAAACTTAAATAAAATAAATAGAAACCAAAAATAAACTAAAAAATAGAAACCAAAATAAAATAAAAAATAAACCTAAAATAAAGATAAAATAAAATCAAAACTAACTTAAAAAATAAACTTAAAAATAAAACTGAAAAAAATAAAAAATAAAACTTAAACACTAAACCAAAAAAAACATAAACCTAAAATAAAAATAAAATAAAACTAAAGCTAAACTAAAATAAATAAAGCCTAATCTAAACCTAAAATAAACTAAACATAAAGCTAAACCTAGACCTAAACTAAATAAAATAAAATAAACTTAAAATAAACCTAAAGTAAACAAAAAAATAATACCTAAAAATTAACCTAAAATAAAAACCTAAAACCTAATCCTAGAAAAATAAAATAAAAACCTAAACCTTAACCTAATAATAAAAAATAAAACCTAAACATAAAAAATAATATAAAAATAAAACTCAAATAAAAAACTTAAACTAAAATAAATAAACTTAAAATAAATAAACTAAATAAAAATAAAAATATACCCAAAAAAAAACCAAAATAAACTAAATAAATAAACTAATAAACTAAATAAACCTAAACCTATTGTTTACTTAATTTTAAAAAATCCTAAACCTTAAATCCTAAACCCTAAACCCTAAAACTAACCCGAAACCTACAACCCTAATCCTACAACCCTAAATGCTTAACATTAAACCATAAACCCTAAACCCTAAACCCTGAACCCTAAATTGTAAACCTTAAAACCATAAACCCTAACCCCTAAACCCTAAATTCAAAAACCCTAAAACCTAAACCCTAACCCTAAACCCTAAAACTTATAACCCAAAACCTTAAACCCCAAACCCTAAACCCTAAACTAACCCTTAATCCTAAGCCCTAAACTACCCTAAACCCAAAACAAACCCTAAACCTTAAGAAAAACCTATAAACATCATCCCAACTAAGCTCAGATCTAGAAGTGGAGGCAAAGATTGGTGGTGGTTATCACAATGGTGGTGGGGAATGGAGGTGTTGATATGGAGGTCTAGTAGTGGTGGATTTGGAGCGTGAGGAGGAGGTCTAAATGGCTGAGGAGAGATATATGATGGAGGATCCGCTACTGAGAAGGTGTCATTAGTGAGACAGTTATGTATTTAGGGTTTTATTTGCTCTATAGGTGCTCATTTTCATCTGTCATCTTTGTGTCTAGAAAACTTAAACTAAACTCTAAACCCTAAGCCCTAAACCCTAAACCCTAAACTAGAACATAAACCCTAGACCTAAAACCTAAATCCTAAAGCCTAAACCCTAAACCTTAAACCTTAAACCCTAAACCCTAAAAACCCTAAACCCTAAACATTAAACTCTAAACCCTAAACTGTAAATCTTAAACCCTAAACCTTAAATCCTAAAACCTTAAATCCTAAACCCTAATCCCTAAACTCTAAACCATAAAATGATAAATCATAAACCATAAAACCTACAACCTTAAACCCTAAAACCTATACCCCAAGCCCTAAACCCTAAACCCTAAACTAACCCTAAATTAACCCTGAAACCTAAACCCTTAACCTTTAATAAAGATGTCAAAATCTAAAGAATGACCTAATCTAACATACTATAGCTAAAGGAAATGTCTTCAAGAGACTTTCTTGAGAATTAGAGATTTAAATACCCTAAATCATATTATATTACCATATATATAGTATAATGTAGCATCATATATTTGAGCATGTAGTGATGTGTTTTGGATGTTATAAGATGTTTTGAAATGTTTTAGTATATTATGGTATTGTGCCCTATAGTTTATATTAATATAAATCATAAAAATATAGATTTAATAAATGAGATGATGATACTCATTAAATTTGAAGTTGGAATTAGGTTGTAGTACCAAAGGTGTGCTACGCTACTTGTAGTCTAATAAGTAATATTTTATGTTCAAAATAAATATTATATGTTGTAGCATAGTATAGAATCATATATCATAATATATTGTTCTGCCCATTTTAATTTGTTTTAGTATTTTATAATCATGTAGTCGAGCCTACACTAGCATTATTTATAAAGATGTTGATTTAGACTTTAAAATGGTGAGACTTGGCCAAATTCATAATAGGAAGAGCATGACATCATAATATATTTTTTCAATTTAAAATATGTGAGTGATATGACTAAAATATATAGTTTTTTATTATTTAGACTAATTTTATGATTTTTCATCTTAAGAAATCCCTTGTGATGTGATATGCAATATAATATAAAATAATATAACATGTTATAGTGTACTATAATACAGGATACCATAACATAGTATAGCATCATGCATTATAGCATACTATTATGTATTACTACTTATTGTTTAGCATATTTTAGTTTGTTATAGTATGATTTAGTAGAGTTTGTACTGGTATAATTCATATAAATACCGATTTATAGATTGAGATGATAATATTTGGCCAAATTTAAGATAAGCTTTAGGGAACATCATTGGGCGTGTGCTATGGTGTGTCATTTAATCAAAAGAATGGAATTTTGCATCCAAAATAAATGTTCATTTTTCAACCATTTTATATTTTTTTTAAAGTGATTCATTTTAAGGTGTAATGCAAGATAACATATTATATGAAAGCATATTAAATAAAATGTACATAACAATACTATATATATATATATATATATATATATATATATATATATATATATATATATGATGTTTGGTGTGTTACTAAATGTTATTGTACATTTTAGTATGTTTTACTTTGTTATAATACTTTGGGTCAAAACACAAAAAATATTAATTTGAATGGAGATGGAAGAATTTGGCCAAACACACACCAAGAAGCAACACCAAAATAATGCTATTTTGTAGCATTTCTAAAAAATAACAATTTTACTTCCAACATGAACATTAGTCATATATTAAAAAAATTTATTATTTGTTCTTTTAAGTGATTCTAATGAGGTGTAATGTTAGACAAAATATTATATTATAGCAAATTATAATATAACATCATATATTAATATAATATATTGTGTTAATTCATTATTATATGCTTAGCATGATATTGTATAGTTAGTTTGAGCTTGCACCATCACAAATCATAAAATATTGATTACAATGTTAAGATGATGTAATTTGAATGAATACACTATTAAGCTTTTAGTTGAAGTATTAAAGGTGCGCATAAGAGAAGACATAAGATTTAATGAGAATTTCATGTCAAAGACATGGAGGGAGATCTATTAGGATCACACATGACATGACATGTGAGGGTCTCGAGGCCATAGAAGAAGAAAATCTACGGGGATAAGGTTTTAATTTAATTTGATTATATGATTTGTGGAATGAAGATCCTTGGGGATAAGAATCTATAATGCACCGGAAGATAATCAACTTTAATTTGTTTTATTTAATTGATGGGAGGAATATCTACTATATAAATGAGTCCAAGGATCGGGTATATGAACCTTCCACAAGAAAAATGTTCGCTATCCTAGGGGATTGGGATTTAAGTTTTATTTCATAGACATGTTTGAAAGTATCCACTAGATAAGAGTTTGCTAGATTTCTTGATTTAGACTCTAGGGGAGTTGGTTTAATTTGGCTCCACTAGGGAGGTTGGTTCTGAATTTGATTTGTTTGCGTGCCTTATTTCTATATGATTTGGGGATCCACTAGGGAGAAGGGTGTGATTTAACTCCACTAGGGAAAATAAGATTGAGTTAAATTTAATCTAAGTTAATGTATGGATCCTGTCGATGTGCGATGGACACACCGAGAAGGAGCTATATCAACCTTGACCTACCTCAAGTTTACAAATCCATAGGGATAGTCTATAGGCTGTGGGTTAGAGCTAGCCAACATAAGGGGTTGCCTTTGGGTGTGCAATGGTTATGCTAAGAATAAGGTGTAGCATACTTACATCTTCCAAAGCAAGGAACAACCACTGAGGTTACCTGTTGGATGCATAATAAATTGAACTCCCTATTACTGAGTGAATGCCGCTGTGGACTTATGTCAGCTCAAGAGTAGTCAGGATTAATTTTATCTTAATTTCATGTGATTTGATATGGTTTGTTTGGTTTAGTTCGCTAATTGAGGGCATATCGAAGGGATGTTAGCTCAATCAAATTTGAGATTTAATTTATGGACCATGTCGGATGGACCCACTAAGAAGGGGCTTTATACTTGTCCTATCTTAGATTTACAAATCCAAAGAGATAGTCTAATGGTGTGAGCTAACCAACCTACCTTTGTGTAATGACTGTAATAGGAAGAAGGCATAGTACTTACATTTTCTAAAAAAACAAACACTGGGGTAACTATTAGTAGCAACAAATTGAACGACTTAGGGTGACTATTGAGTGTGGACTTATATTAAATCAAGAGTAGTAAGGTGATTCCTATAGATTTTTAAACGCCTAAAGATAAGATACCTTCTTGAGAAAAGGTACCACTGTGGTGTCCTCTAATCCACAAATGAATATATATTTTATTTATATATTTTGGACCTGGTGCGAGGACCAAAAGAAGGCTATCGCCTTGACCTATCTTAGATTTTTTGACCAAGGAAGAATCTACACATCCATGGACGATTCTCCAACCACTGGGTGGTTAAAAAGGGTAATTATCCAATGATAGTAACCTGATAGTGTCAAATTGAGTCACAAAGGATGTGATCCAAATAAAGTGCCCAGTGGGAGGTAGGCATTATCCTAAAAGAAGGCCTATAAGTGTACAAACCAACTAAGGAGAAGTGTAGCACTTATATCTACCATGAGTGGTGTATCCTAAGGTTTGAGAACCAACCAACCTATGGTGTATCAAAGATGAGTGGTGTATCCAAAGCATAATAAGAACCAACCAACCAAGGTGTCTCTAAATAAAATCAACCTAAAAGAAAGTGTAGTCTTACAATTTTCCAAGTAAAAATCATTATGATAGATTATCATATGGGACATATATAACCTGAACTACTGGGGAGCCTAAGGACTAACCGATTTGGAGCATGGAGGGAAGGACCCACTAAGACTTATCCTAAACCTCAAATATACTTGAGTTAAAAGGCACAAAGGCCAATCAAGAAGAAAGCATAAGACTCACATCCTCTTAAATGAAGCCAACATGAGGTAGCTTACCATGTAGTAAGGCCACCAAACTAATCAAGTGCTCATTGTGTGTAAATAAGTAAAAGAAAGCATAAATAGAAAGTTACATCCTCCAAAGCAAGAAGACCACTAGGATGACACACTAAATGGTAGCACTACGACCTAAGCAACTACTAGTGAGTACGCTACTGGGCATTTTCTCAACTCGAGTTAGTCTCTCCTCCAAACCTTCAAGCTCTTTAGCAACTGGTTCTGCTATTATGATCTTGCTACCCACAACTATCCTTAGTGATGGGAGTTGGACTTCTAATGGTAGAATAGCTTCAGACCCACACACTAAGGAGAAAGGAGTAGACTGAGTTGGAGTTCTATATGTGGTGCAGTAATCCCGCAAGACTTCAACTAACTACTCATGAAACTATCGCTTGTTATTGTCGAGTGTCTTTTTTAGTATTTGGATGAGAGTTTTATTGAATGCTTCTGCTAATCCATTTCTCCTCTGGTGGTTGATTGTAGAATATCTCCAATCTATGTTATGTCCCAGAAAAGTTAATCTCGGTGCTCTTGAATGCATTACCATTATCGAATAATTGAAGGCACTCTGAACCTATATACGATATGGTTCCTAAAAAAACTAGACCATATGTTGAGCTGTGACCTCGATGAGCAGAATCGCCTTCGCCTTTTTGAAAAAGTAGTCAGTAGCAGCTAAGATGAATCACCTTTTGAAGAAAGAGGATCAATCAGACCCACTATGTCAGTACCCCAACACTCGAATGGTCATGAGGTCGATGTAAGATGTAGAATGTGGTAACCACACCATGTATTTGACATTGGTGGCATCGCCAAATATCCATGAAATCTTGATCATCGATGGCAAGAGTATCCTAGTATCTTGGTTCTCACCTACAACCCTAAACCTACAACTAAACCTAAACTAACCTAAACCTAAACCTAAAAAATAACTAAACCCTAAACCCTAAACTAACCCTAAACTAACCCTAAACCTAAACCCTAAACCATAACACTAAAACTTAAACTTTAAACCGTAAAATTAACCCAAAACCCAAAACCCTAAATCAACAAACCTAAATCCTAAACCCTAAACCTACAATCCTAAACGCTAAAAAACCTAAACCTCAAGCCTAAACCCTAAACCCTAAACCCTAAACCATAAATTAACCCTAAAACCTAATGATGAACCTAAAATAAATAAAATAAAATAAACCTAAACCTAAACTAAAATAAACAAAACCTAAACATAAACCTAAAATAAACTAAACCTAAACCTTAAACTAAATAAAATAAAATAAACTAAAACCTAAACATAAACTAAAAAAAACCTAAAATAAACTAAAATATACCTAAAACCAAACCTAAAAAAAAAATTAAACATAAACTAAAATAAAAAATTAAACCTAAACCTAAACTTAAAAGATAAACTAAAATAAATAAAAAAGAGACAAAATAAACTAAATAAACTAAACCTATGATTAATAAAGATAAAACCTAAACTTAATCCTAAACCCTAAATAATCTTACAACCTAAACTAACCCTAAACCCTAAACTAATAAACCCTAAAAAAAAATACTAAACCCAAAATCCTAAACTAACCCTAAACACTAAACTAAAACCCTAAACCTAAACCCTAAATAAATCTAAACTAAACTAAATTTAACTAAACCCTAAACCTAAACTATAAACCCTAAATTAAAACTTTAAACCTCTAAACCCTAAATGTTCTATCCTCAACCTAAATTAACTTAAACTTTAAACCTAAACCCTATATAACCCTAAAATAAACTAAAGTAAAACTAAATCCTAAACCTTAAACACTAAACCCTAACCCAAAATCCTAAACCCTAAAACCCTAAACCCTAAAACCCTAAACACTAAACCCTAAACCCTAATCCTTAAAAACATAAAAACTAAATTGAAACTAAATAAAACTTTAAAATAAAAGAAATAAATAAACCTATACCTAAATATAGTATAAATAATAAAATAAAATAAAAACCTAAACCTAAACCTAAAAATAAAATAAAATAAAAAATACAAATAAACTAAAATAAAATAAATAAAAGACTAAACTAAACTAAAAAATAAAATAAACCTAAGAATAAAAAAACATAAAATAAAATAAACCTAAAATAAAATATAATAAAAACTAAATAAAAACCTAATCTAAAAAATCAAACCTAAAAATAAAATAAAAAAATAAATAAAAATTAAAACCTAAACCCTAAACTAAAAATAAAAACCTTAACCTAAAATAAAAATAATGTAAACAAAATAAAGTAAACCTAAACTTAAACTAAAATAAATAAAACCTAAACCTAAACCTAAACATGGAATATACTAAACCAAAACCTAAACTTAAACCTAAACTAAATAAAATAAAATTAACTAAAAATAAACCTAAACCTAAAAGATTTCCCTAAAATAAAAACCTAAAACCTAAAATAAAAAATAAAACTTAAACCCAAAAAAATAAAATAAAAATAAAACTCAACTAAAAAGTAAACCAAAACTAAAATAAATAAACCTCAAACAAATAAACTAAACTGAATAAAAATAAAAATAAACCTAAATAAAAATAAGAAATAAAAATAAAATAAACTCAAATAAAGAAATAAATAATTAAATAAACTAAATAAACCTAAACCTACCAGTTTACTTAATTTAAATTAAAAACTCTAAAACCTAAATCCTAAACTCTAAACCCTAAACCTTAAATCCTAAAACTGAACCTGAACCCTAAACCCTAAACCTACAACTCTAAACCCTAAACCCTAAACCCTAAACCCTAACCCCTAAACCCTAAATGCTAAACCCTAAAATCCTAAACCCTAAACCCTAAACCCTAAATCCTGAAAGCCTAAACACTAAACCTTAAACCCTAAATCCTAAACCCTAAAACCTACAGCCTTAAACCCTGAACCCAGAACCCTAAACCCTAAACCCAAAACTAACCCTAAATTTTAAGAATGGGCAGAACCTTGATGGCAAGAACTTCATCGTAACTGGGCTCGCCTAGATTTAATGATGAAGGTAAAGGCATGGTTATCATAAGTGGTGGTGATCTAGAGGTGCCGGGTGGATATGAAGGTGGTGTTCGTGAGGGTGGTTATGAAGGTGGGAGGAGCGATGGAGGTTAAACCATGGTGGTGTAGAGGGAGAGATCAGAGATGAGGTGGGCCCCTACAGAGGAGGGGTTGGTTCTGATGGGAACTAGAGAAACTAAAGAATACCGATCCAATGCTATTTATGGAACTATGCCTTTAGTAGTAGATAATTCTACTTATTAGGGTTTTTTTTTTTGCTCTGTGCTTATCTGATCTATGTCATCGCCATGACTTAAAATCACGCTACTTGGTTAATGAAATCAAAAAGAAGGAATGTTGAATCTGAATTTATTCTCCGTTAAAAAAAACCTTAAACCCTAAACTAAAACTTTCACCCTAAACCTAAAACTTAAACCCTAAACCCTAAATTCTAAATCTTAAACACTAAAAACCCTAAACCTTAAACGCTAAACTCCAAACCCTAAATCCTAAACTCTAAAATCAGAAACCCTATACCCTAAACCCTAAAACCCTAAACCCTAAACCCTAAAACCCTAAACCCTAAACCCTAAACCCTAAACTCTAAACTCTAAACCATAAAACCTAAACCCTAAATCCTAAATCCCAAACTAACCCTAAACCCTAAACCCTAAATCTTGAATAGAGATGTCATTAGGAGTAGATCTAAAGAATGACCTAATCCTAACATAGTTATGGTAGCTAAAGAAAATGTCTTCAAGAGACTTTCCCTTGACTATTAGAGATTTGAATTCCCTAAAACCTAGCCTTAAATCATATTATAATACTATATATTATTTTATAATATTGCATCATATATTTGATCATGTAGTGATACATTTTTGGATGTTATAAGATATTTTAAAATGTTTTAGTATATTATATTGTGCATTGGCCAAGTAAGAAAGGAAAGCACAACAGACTTATAACCTCCAAGGCAAGAAGACTACTAGGGTGACACACTAGCAGGGTAGCATGTTAGCTCGACCTAGAGCAACTATTGTGTGAGTGTCGCTGGGGGCGTTATCTCAACTCAAAGTTGCCCGAGATAAAAGATATGTGTTTATTTTATATGTTTGCATGTAGTTTGTATTTGTGCTATGTTGATGAAGGATAGGACCATGCTACGGTTCCTTACACCTAGCCTAAACACCTCATGGCAGATTCATAAACAAGAATACTTTCAACATGGAAGAGATTGAATTCAAAATGGAATTTTCATTATTAATAATTATTCTCAAACATGATTTATAAGAGCCCATTGACTAGAAGAATTAGGTGCTCTCCCTTATGATTAATAAGCTCATAATATTCTCCTTGGTAGGCCTTCTCTATGGAAAAAGGGCCTTCCCAAGTGGGTTCAAACTTCCTCCCATCTTACTCAGCAACAATCGGCCTCCCTGAACTAAAATAAGCTCTCCTACTTGAAAAGCTCTAGGATGAACAAACTATTGTTAGCTTGAATAATTTTAACTTTGTAAACTGGTTTTGCATGCCCACGTGCCTTTCTTCCAAACCTTCAAGCTCTTATAACTATAACTTGGCATTCTGCTCTTTCGTGATCTTTCTACTGACAACTATCCTCAGTGATGGGAGTTGAACTTCTAATGATAGAATGGTTTTAGACCCATATACTAAATAGAATGGAGTAGACTGGGTTGGAGTTCTATATGTGGTGTGGTAGGCCCATAAGTCTTCAAATAATTGCTTATGCCATTATCACTTATTATTTTCAAGTGTCTTCTATAGTATTTGGATGAGAGTTTTGTTGAAGGCTTCAAGCATTTTGCCCTGTGTAGTTGATGGTAGAATATCTCCAATCTATGCAATTTCTCTAAGAAAAGCTAGATCTCGGTTTCTTGAATGGTACCATTATCGATATAATTTTCAGGCACTCCAAACCTATATACAATATGGTTCTTAAAAAATTGGAGCACATGCCAAGCGTGACCTCTGAGTGAAATCATCTTCACCCACTTGGAAAAGTAGTCAGTAGCAGCTAAGATGAACCAATGACTCTTGGAAGAAGGAGGATCACTGCACCCACCATGTGTACCCCAACACTCGAATGGCCATAAGGCTAATGTAGGATGTAAAATTTTGGGCAGTTGGTATAGGACCACACCGTGTATTTGACATTGGTGGCATCGCTTAGCCATATCCATACAATCTTTGATCATCGATGGCTAGTAGTATCCTAGTCTCTTAATCTTTGCTTTCATCTTTAGACTGGATTGGTTAGCTCCACATAATCTTGAGTGTACTTCAATCATGATCTTACAGGCTCCATGCTTGTCTAAACAACATAACCATATATGATCGAATGTATTTTGGTACAAGACACCATCCACAAGAGCATAGGAAAGCACTCTCTACTTCATCTGATAGGCTTGGGACTTCACTTGAGGAAGTTTTCCTTTATTTAGGTAATCCATGAATGGTTGCCTCCAATCTAACTCCTCCTCCTTCTTAGCAATGGCAACCTCCCCTTCAAGAGAGTACTTTTTGATAAATTCAATATCAATAAGGGAAAAGACTTATCAATTTTGGACCTTTATTGAAATGGACTCATCCTCCAGACATGCCAACTCCTTAGCAAGGGATAAAGCATACGATGACATTCTCTTATTGAGGAATTGTATAAATGGTAACCTTTGGGATTTGGGCTAACAACTCTATGGTGTACATGATGAAGCTTAACATTATAGGACCCAGTGATTTGGTTGATAACTAGCTGAGAATCCCCGAAGATGTTGATGTTTTAGATGCTTAGAGGAATGGATAATTCCAGACCGGTAATCAGAGCCTCATATTCAGCTTCATTATTGGTGCAAGGATTGGAAGATGATATGAGAATCTCATCACATCACGGTCAAGAGTTAAGAGAATTATTCATACCCCTGCCTTTCCTAAAATAGCAGTTTATGGTTCTTCTCCTTTTTTAAGAGAAAGCCGCACCATGAAAGTACATCTCCCAATGGTGAATGCTAGTTTCTCCTAAGTTCATGATTTGTTCATCGGGGAGATAATCACTAAGTGATGAGTTAGCAAGAAGTGGGTGTGCCACTAAGAAATCTACTAGTGCTTATCCTTTCACCACACAGAGGAGTATGAAGGTAATGTCAAACTACGAGAGGATCATGGATCATTGTGCCAATCGTCCGGATAGCGTCGACCATGTCATGAGATATTATAGTGGATTGATCCTAGAGATTAAGTTCACCTTATGAGGAAGCATGTAATGCTGTAGCTTTTGGGATGCAAAGATTAAAGCAAGGTAATGCTTCTCAATGGGTGGATAATTAGCCTCAGCAGGGATTAGATGAAGACTGAGGTAGCAGGGTGCATTTTCCTTCCCTTCATCATTGTCTTGGGCTAACAAAGCACCAAGGGAATCGTCTAATGTAGTAGTGTAAAGTATGAGCATCTTGCCTGGGATAAGGGCTACTAGAACTGGCAGCGTCATCAGGAAATACTTAATGCCTTCGAAGGGATGCTCACACTTGTCATCCCACTTCAACTTGGCATCCTTTTTGATAAGTGCTAAGAATGGCAAACATCTTCCTGATAGGTTAGATATAAAGCGTCTTAGATACGCCAACCACCTTGGGAATTATCTAAGTTGAGTTAAACTTTTAGGGGGTGGCATTTCTAATATCACCTTGATCTTCTCCAGATCAATTTTGATTCCCTTGTGTCAGACAATAAACCCAAGGAGTTTCCCTGAAGCTAATCCAAATGCACACTTCAGAGGGTTCATTTGAAGTTAAATTATCTTAACTATTTGAAAACTATTCTCAAGTCAAATAGATGGTCTTCCTTTTCTCTACTTTTGACCATGAGATCATTGACATAGCACTCGACGTGATGATAAAAAAGTTCATTGAAGAATCAAGTTACAGCCCACTGGAATGTAGCACCCGCATTTTTAAGACAAAAAGGCATGACCTTATAGCAATAGATTCTGATCGAGGTTCTAAAAGTAGTGTTTTTTTCATCTTCAGGGGTCATCTTTACTTGGTTATATCCAGATGAGCCATCCATAAAAGAGAAGACTGCATAATATGAGGAAATCTCCACCATAAGCTCTGAGATTGGTCATGAAAATTCATCTTTTGGACATGCCTTATTTAAACCCCTAAAATTGACACATATGTGAATTTTTCCATTCTTTTTCTTAACTGGAAGACACTAGCTAACCTGGTAGGATATTTTACTTCTTGGATGAAGCCATTATCAATTAGCTTCTTGACTTTAGAAATGACTTATTGCTCTATGTTTAATTGCATTCATCTAGGAGCTTGCTTGATAGGGTTAGCAGTAGGATCTATTACTAGTTTATGGACCGCTACATCAGGAGCCAATCCAGGCATATCTTTATAACTCAATGCAAAGTAGTCCTTAAACTCAATCAATAACTTAACTAAGTCATTGATTTCAATTTCATTCAACAAAGAATTGTTGTATGTCGGGCGTGGATCTTCTTCAGTTCCTAAATTGATTTCCTTGAGCTCATCGATGGTTGACTTGATCTCTTCTTCAAACTCTGACGGTGCATCTTTAACTTCAAAATCATCTAAATCATTTGAATTCTCCAAGCACAGCTCCCCACATGATTTAATGTGATTATAAAATAACCTATTAGATTCTAAATGAGTGGTGATGACTAAGCAATAATGGTCATCATCGGCTAGACCCACTGTACCGAATCCTAGTCCCGATCTTGGTTGAGAGATTTTGCATTTGTTCTTCCATATTCTTTCAAAGTAGTCTAACCTATGCTTTAACCAAGTATGTGGGATTAACCCTTTTTTTGATAAATTATGAACATAAGGCAAGTACCAATCAAAAGGAAATTCTATTAAATCTTTATATAAATCATCCTCAAGTTCTACATCAACTTCTTGACTTGAGGATGATGCTCCCAGAAAGAACCTCTGAGTCTTCACACCTTTGGATGACTTAAGAGCTTCCTTAACTGCCAAACCCTCAGATTTTTTAGAGAAAAGTGGGGTTAGAGCTAAGGTTCCCAACTGATGCCTAACTATTTCACATATAGACTTGGATAAACTTATGCTTTGGAGCGGGTCTTCATCGCTATCTGCTCAAGTGTCACCTCCAAGAGAATTCTTGAGAAGAGCTGCTAACCATATAAGATTCATCTATGAACTAGATTCTAAGTCTATATGGATAGCAAGTGTACTGGGGACATATCTTCTATTGGGTGGCCAATAAGGAGGTTTTCCACCCCTAGGATTGCCTCTAAACTAGCCTTTTCCTCTGCCTGGTGGTGGTCAAGTCGTCCTACCCTTATGTTCGAATGGAGTAGCGAACTGTGGGTGGAATCTAATGTCATGATCCACTTCCCCCTCCAAGTCTATTTCTGCCCCTTTTATTTTCTTTTTCATTTTCTCTTTTTTTTTCTTTTTCTTTCTCATTTTTTTTTTAAAAACTTTGGCCAAGTTCATGAGAATAGACTTCTTGATTTTCAGGGAGGTAGTAAGCTGCATCCTCATATATGCGTAATCTCCTATAGTAGATGATCCCACCTCTCACAAACTTCATACACTAGTGTAGAGAGGATGGAACTATGTTATTCTCATGTATCCATGGTCTCCGAAGCAAAACATTGAAAGATGTAACCGAGTCTCTAATATGAAACTTTGCTTCTATCTTCAAATCATCTATCTCCAAGGGTAACACTATGGAGCCTAAGGCTTGTTGTCCTCACTTTTGGAGTGCATATTCAATCTTCCCATCTTAGACTTAGGAGTCTTCTAGGCACTAAGACTTCCCTAGTTATAAGATACTTCTAAAAAAGGTAAACACTTAACCTAAGCTTAAAAGACTAATCCATAAGATTAGGTTATGCCTAAGGGATTAGGATAATCCACCTACCCTAGAACCAAAATCTAATCCATGTTCACCTTCTTAAACCATACCTCAAGTTCAATTCAAACATCAAATTCAAATTCAAATCCAAATCCAAACCCAAATTCCAAAACCAAATGATTAAAGCCCATGATCAAATCCAAACTTGAAACCCTTCCTAAGCCATATGACCTATCCCATAGACTTAGCCAAATCTTAATAAAAAATCAATCCAAAATCAATTGATTTTCACATAATAAATTTATTTCTTCAATCATATTCTTAAATATAAAATAAATCTACACTCAAATGATCAAAACTAAATCAAACCAAATCAATTTAAATCAAAACCCTTCCTGAGTTATATGACCTATCGCATGGATTTAGCCAAATCTTACTCCAAATCAAGGCAAATGTAATTTATTTTCTCACAAATCAATCATATTTTCAATCATCCTCATAAATTTAAATTAAATATACATATAAATCATCAAAACTAAATCAAACCAAATCAAAATCAAAACATAAGCCTCACTCCATGGACTTAGCCAGATTCCTTGATTCCAAAACACAAATTCAATTGATTTTCTCATGAATCAATCATACCTTCAATCATATTCATAAATATAAATGAAATCTACAATCATCAAGCCAAACCAAAATCAACCCAAGTCAAACCCAACTTAACCTTTTGACTTGAAATGTTCAAATGAACCAAAACCCATTTAAAACCCAAGTTAATGCAAATTGAATTTATATATCAATCCCAAATCCATATATAAACTCAACTAAATCAAACTCAACCCAAAAAATAAAGCCAACAAACCCAATTGGTCCACTTGACCCATAGTGCCAATTTGACCTATTTGAGCCAAGTTTTAATCTTGCCCAAACTGGATTAAACTAAGCCCATCAAAATCTCCCATCATGATTGTTGATAACCCTAGGTTGATCAATTATCACAAATTGGGTCAAACTAAGTCAATCCCTAAACCCATATGTACCCAAACTATCCAAATTACAACCTAAGCCAAATCCTTTGAAATCATTGATTCATACCAAATCAAAATAAATATTTGAATATGACTTAACCTTGAATTGAGTCAAACCAAACCCAATTGGCCCTCTTATCCCAAGTTGACCCAAATTGACCTAAAAGACCAAATTGTGTCAAATCAAAATATAAACCAAATTGATTACAACCAATGGCTCATTCCAAATTGATTGTTGAACTTGACCAAAGCCATGATTGGACCCAATTGAATCCAATTTACCTACTTACCCCAAATTGACCTAAAGGTTCAAATTGGCCTAAATCAAAACCAAATCCAAATTAATTGAAACCAAAGCCAACAATCATCTTTAATTGGTCAACTAAACCCAAACCAACACTCAACCCAAGATAATTTGTAAATTTAGTCAAATTGGTCAACTTAACCCATTTGACCCAAATGAATTCAAATGAGCTAAAATAAAATCTTAGCCAAACTAAACCAAACCAATTTAACCATAACATCCTAAATGATCATATGAACTTGACCCAACCCTTGGTTTGACCCAATTTGACCAATTGGTCTACTTGAGCTAACCTAACCCAATTTGACCTAAATGAGTCAAGTTGAGCCAAGCCTAACTAAGTCAACTCCAATTGACTTGAAATTTGGGCTAACCACTTTTGGCTCATTTCAAATCTGCCCAAATCAAATCCAATGCTAAATGATCATTCTACTCTTAGGTCAAGGGCATCATGTGGGACAAATCACCCATGTAAGTGGTCATTTCCATTCCTTGGCCACTTAGTGCTCTCTTAATGGTCCACCTAAGCACCTAAGACATTCCCCAACTTGACCCAAGGGGTGGTTGGGTCGATCATGACCCATGGGAGGTGAAATCACCTCACGCTCCCCATTGGAGCATTTGAAACACATAGGACACCCATGATTTCGCCTTGCCACCCACCTCCACACCTTTAACCAACCAAGCCGAAGCTAACTCACCTCCTCCGCAACCCACGACTCGAGATGCGACGGCCAAGCCAAGCCCATCCCATCTCAAGATGAAGGGGTATACACCCCTCGTTTCCACTCAAACACATACACAAAAATCATTTCTCTGAGCCCGAGCTACCCAAGATGAGTCACTAGAGCCATTCCCTAAGCTCCCAAGCTCATTCTCGATCAGAAAATGCCATTCCCGTCCATCTTGAAATAGGACACTCCCATTTTTGACCTAACTCTCCCATTTCTCCATCAAACTCAAATTAACTTAGCATGCACCTTCCTTAGGACTCATCGAGCAAGAACAAATCATCTACCAAGATTCTTGAGCATCGAAGGTGGGATTTTAATAAAAGTTAAGCACCAAATCATTAGTTCATGGCCTTCAGAGTGAACATTGTGGAATTGATTCAATTACTTCTCAACAGGGCTTTGTCTCCACTAGATGAAGCTTCATCAATTGTTTGCGCTGCTGGTCTTGAGCTCCAATGAGGTATGCTTCTAAAATTGATACTTAGCCAAAAATAGGTTGGAGTTTTTTGAAGAGAACTTGCATCTCGTGTGATCGCTGGATCCTCCATCTATGTCATGAAGGTGTGGGATCCTTTTGGAGTTGATCCGAGCTCGGGTAAACTTGGATCAAGTGAGTAATGGTGGACAGACTCCATTCTCCATCACTCACATGATGTTAGATCAAACACCATCCATTCCATGTGATTAGAATGAATGGTTGTGATTATATCCATTAGATCAATCTAATTTAATCTTATTAAGCTATGAGAATCATAGTCATATCTTAGATCGAGATGAGGTAAGACTTCTTCGTGCCATGTAGCTTGAGTCGGATAAGTTTTAAGTAGCCAATCTCATTATGCCATGTGGAAAGTGCATCACGTCAGTGCGCCATGTGGTGCCAGTAGGATTAGGCTTTAATTAAGCTTAATTAATTATTTTTAATGGCTGAAACTTACAAAAATCATAAAAATCCATAGATAAATAAGAAAATTGCAAATAAATACTCATCTTAAAGGTATTTCAAAGGATAATTAATTAAAAATGATCTTAAATAATTTTGAATAGTAATTAAAGTTTAATTACAAAATTTATTAGCTTAATTACTCTTTGATTACTTGAGAAATTAATCCCAAAATTTGTAGGTTAATTTAACGGGATGACCTCTGCCTGCCATGATTTTCTTGGGATTTATTTCTTATTTAATTAGGAATATTGACGAATTAAACCTTAACTACTCTTTTAAGTTAATTAATGATTAATTAATCCAATGAATAGTAAAAAATTCATTAATTAAGTTTATTAATCATTGTTCAATGTAAGTGAACTAAGAAATAAGGTTGGGACCCCTTTAACTAAGTTCATTTCACCCTTTTATAAAATGAAATTAATTAAGATTTAATGATTTAATTAAATCACTTAACCAAATTGGAATCATAATCACATAAGACCATAAATAATTAAATCATGGGGTAAATCTTTAGGTATTTAATAACCAAAAGGAGTTTAATGAAATTATGGTTAGTCCACACATGTGGGAAAACCATAAGAATAATTAATTAAGTCCCTTAATCAAATTAACTAGTCATGAGCCAATTGCATTAGGCCCCTTTTATTTCCTAGGATCATTGCAAATTTATTTTCCGTGCATATCATGTTGGCTCATAATTATTTAGTTAATTACTTTAAGGTGACATAGTAAGGGTAATTAATTCATCTAATTATGGGTTCAACTTAATTAACCCATAAAATCAACTTAATTACACTTCATTAAATTAAATCAAATCACTAATGTGGGAATGGGTTTAAAATAATAAGTGATGATTTCTCTTCTTCGCTTTAAATCAAATCAAATTCAAAACTTAATTAATAAAGAAGCTTTGGTTTACTTTTAAATAATCTTATTTGATTTGATTGTCCTTAAGAACTAGTTTGGTTGCATGAATCACAAGCTTATATTTGATAGTCCTCTTTCAAATCATGTTAAATTTGGTATGTCATTTGAATTCATGCATCCATCTTTTCAAAATCAAGTAAAATAAAATCCATCTTTTTAATATATTTGTGGTTATTATCACTATTAAATCCAAATGTATTTTTCAAAAGCTTATAAATGAATAATAATATGTTATGATGTTATGAATACATAAGAAATGCATGTGCTTATAGCATAAGTGTATGATTGTTGAGTTCTCTTTCCTCTATTCATGTGTTGATTAAGATTGAATGGTAATGAGTATAGTGGACATCCAACATGAGGATTTATTAGCCCCAAGGAGGTCATTTGATTACCACTTCCCAAGTTTAACAAGTACCCATTTGGTTTCATTCTTATGTATTTAAACATTAGAATTTGGATAGAGCTTTAATTCATATGTATAAGTGATTAAATCAAACAAAATATACAATCTTTGCATTATTTTCTTTCCTTCATTTATGTATACATCCATGTGTGTCCAAGTAAAGCAAGTATATAGTCTGGACATCCTGAAAATATGAGGCTTTAGTTAGCCCCCAAAGAGGTCTCTTGATTACCTTACTTCCCTAGTTTAACAATGACACATACTTGCCTATAACCTTGCACATGTATATGTATATGTCATTAGTGAATGAAAATCCATTTTACATTAAAATTACATGCATTCATAATTGACTAAGTGGTTGAATTCCATATGATTTGGAGCTTTTCATGTTAATTTTACATATGTTTGAATGTAAATGGGTATATAGTCTAGACATCCCGAGAAAATGAGGCTTTAGCTAGCTCCAAGAAGGTCATTTGATTACCTCAGTTCCCTAATTTAATAACTACACATGCCTATTTAATTTCATTCTTATGTCCTTTTTGTATAAGAATTTGGATAAAATTTTAAATTAATATGTTTAAATAATTCAATCAAATAAAATATATATTATAAACATACACATACATTCATCATTTAAGTGTGCTAAAATATGTTGCATGTATAGATACACTTAGGATTAAATCATATGCATGTTACATATGATGAAAAGGAATGATTTAATATATGTCATGTGATATTAATTCAATTAAATTAATCTTAAGATGGCTTTCATTTTCAATAGGATTATTTAAAGTCTAAACTTAGGATTAATTAAATTATTTAATAATCCATTCACTAAAGAGAACTAAATCAAAATTAATATACTTTAGAAAGTGACTTAAGGTAGGGATGAAAGAGGGAAATCCTTTTTTTCTCTCTTTATAAAAATTAGTTCCTAAGTGTAATCAAATGAAACAAAAGAAAACACATTAAAATTTTAAAATCAGTTACTCAAGAGGCTTTGGTGGTTCTGATGGGAACTGAAGAAACTGAAGAACGGCCGATCCAATCTGTTATTTATGGAATTATGCCTTTATAGTTGAGACGATTCAAGTTATCTAAGATTTTTGATTTGCTCAGTGCGTGCTCATTTTTAATCTAAGTTGTCTCTTATGTCTTTGAAAACTTGGAGTGTTACTTGGTTGATGAAATGGAAAAGAAGAAATGTTGAATTTAAATTTGTTTTATGTTAAAAAAAATCAAAAACCCTAAACCCTAAACTAAAACCTGAACCCTAAACCTAAAACTGAAACCCTAAACCCTAAAAACCCTAAACCCTAAACCCTAAACCCTAAACCCTAAACCGTAAATGCTAAAACCCTAAACCTAAACCCTAAACTAAAAAATAAACCCTAAATCAGAATAAATAAACCTAAACCCTAACCCAAATTAAACCTAAACAAATAACCCTAAACCCTAAACTCTAAAAGCTAAAACCTAAACCTAAACTAGAACCTAAAAAATAAAATAAATAAAATAAACCAAAATAAAAATAAAAAAAATAAAAATAAATACATAACTAAAACCTAAACCTAAACCTAAAAGAAAATAAAAAAAATAAATCAAACCAAAAAGTAAACTAAACCTAAACTTAAACCAAAACTAAAATAAAATAAACTAAAAAATAAACCTAAAACTAAAACAAAACAAAACCTAAAATAATCCTAAACTAAAACCTAAAATCTAAAAAAATAAAATAAAACCTAAACCTACACCAAAATAAACCTAAACCTAAAAATAAAATAAAAATAAATAAACTAAAATAAACCTAAACCAAACTTGAAAATAACTCAAATTAACCTAAACTAAAATTAATTAGAACCAAAATAAATAAACTAAATAAAAATAAAAATAAACTTAAATAAATAAAATAAAATAATCTAAAATAAATAAAAAATAAACTAAATAAACTTAAACCTACCAGTTTACTTAAGTTTTAATAAAAAATAAAAAAAATAAAAAATACCCTAGCACTAAACCCTAAACACTAAAATTAACCCTAAACCCTGAACCTACAACCTTAAATCCTAAACCAATAACCAAATTAAACCTAAACCTAAACTAAACCTAAAACCTAAAATAAACCTAAATAAACCCTAGCTAAAACTTACAACCCTAAACCCTAAACCCTAAACCCTAAACCCTAAGCCCAAAATCTTAAACCCCAAACCCTAAACTTTAACCCTAAACACTAAAGCCCTAAAAACCTAAACCTAAACTAAATAAAACCTAAAAGTAAAATAAATAAAGAAACATAAACCTAAATTAAAAAATAATAAAATAAAACAAAATAAAAACTTAAACTAAAACCTAAACCTAAACCTACACCTAAATCTAAATCTAAACCTAAACCTAAACCTAACAATAAAGTAAAATAAAAAATAAAAACAAAACCAAAATAAAATAAATAAAACCTAAATTAAACTATAAAATAAAATAATCCTAAAAAATAAAACCTAAATAAAATGAAACATAAAAATTAAAAAATAAAATAAATCTAAAAATAAAATAAAATAACAACTAAATAAAAACCTAAACCTAAAAAAATTAAAATTAAGAAAAAACCAAAATAATTAAAAAAACCTAAACTCTAATAAAAACCTAAACATAAAATAAACAAAAGAAAATAAACCTAAACCAAAACTTAAACATACTAAATTAAAATAAATAAAACCTAAACCTTAACTTAAAATGTACTGAACCTAAACCCCAAATAAATAAAATAAAATAAAAATAAAATAAAATAAAACCTAAACTAAAAAATAAAACCTAAAAATAAACCTAAAATAAAAACCTAAACTAAACAAATAAAATAAATATCTAAACCTAAAAAATAAAAAAAATAAAACTAAACTAAAAAAAATAAATAGAACCTAAACTAAATAAAAAATAAACTCAATAAAAAAACCTAAACTAAAATAAATAAACCTAAAATAATTAAACTAAATAAAAATTAAAAATAAACCTAAATAAAAATAAAATAAAATAAACTAAAATAAATAAATAAATAAATAAAAACTAATTAAACTAAATAAACCTCTTAGTTAAATTAAAACCCTAAATCCTAAACCCTAAACCCTAAACCCTAAACCAAACCATAAACCCTAAACCCTATTCCTACAACCCTAAACTATAAACCATAAAAAATCCCTAAACTCTAAACCCTAAATAAAATAATAATAATAATAAAAACCTTAACACTAAACGCTAGACCCTAAACCCTAAACCTATAGCCCTAAACCCTAAACCCTAAACCCTAAACCTAAACCAAAACCTAAACCTAAAACCTAAACTTAAACCCTAAACCTAAATGTAAACTAAACTAAATAAAATAAACTAAAAAAAAAAATATAAATAAATAAATTAACCTAAACTAAATAAAATAAAATAAAATAAAAATAAATAAAGTAAATAAAATAAACTAAACTTAATAAACCTAAATCTAAACCTAAACCTAAACTAAACTAAAATAAACTAAACAAAACTAAACTAAACCTAAACCAAAACTTAAACTAAACCCAAATAAACTAAATAAACTAAAACAAACTAAATGAATAAATTATAAACTAAACCTAAACCTAAATAAACCTTAAAATAAAATAAAATAAACTAAACTAAATAAACTAAACTAAAATAAACTAAATAAATAAAATCTAAACTAAAATAAACTAAATAAATAAACTAAACTAAATTAAACTAAACTAAAATAAAATAAACCTATCAAAAACCTAAAACTGAAATTAAATAAACCGAAACCTAAATAAATATAATAAACTATACCTTAACCTAAATCTAAACCTAAACTAAAAATAAATAAACTAAGTAAAAAAATAATATAAAAATAAACCTAAACTTAAACTTAAACTAAACTAAATAAAAAAAACCTAAACTAAAATAAAAAATAAACCTAAACCTAAACCTAAACCTAAACTTAAACCTAAACCTAAAACCTAAATAAAAATAAACCTAAACCTAAACTAAATAAATCTAATAAACCTAAGATAAAATAAACCTAAACATAAACTAAATAAAATAAAATAAAATAAATTAAAATAAATGAACATAAACCTAAACCTAAACTAAAACTAATAAACTAAACTAAAAACCTAAACCTAAATAAACTAAGCTAAATAAGCCTAAACCAAACCTAAACTAAATAAATAAAATAAATGTAAAGCTAAATAAACTAAACTAAACTACACTAAATAAATAAAATAAAACTAAATTAAATAAATAAACTAAATAAAACCTAAACTAAATAAACTAAACTAAATAAACCAAAACTAAACCTAAACCTAAACCTAAACAAAATAAATAAAATAAAATAAACAAAACTAAATAAACCTAAACCTAAACTAATAAATAAACTAGATAAACTAAATAAACTAAATAAAATAAACTAAAATAAACCTAAACTAAATAAACTAAACTAAATTAACCTAAACAAATCTAAATAAACCTAAAACCTAAACCTAAACCTAAACCTAAACTAAACTAAACTTAACTAAAATAAATAAAATAAACCTAAACCCAAACTAATTAAAATAAACCTAAACTAAACTAAACTAAACTAAACTAAACTAAATAAAACCTAAATTAAACTTAAACCTAAACCTAAACCTAAAATATAAATTAAAATAAAGCTAAACTAAGACCAAAACCTAAACCTAAATAAACTAAAACCTAAACCTAAACCTAAAACTAAAATAAACCTAAACCTATACCAAAACTAAATAAACCTAAACCTAGAAAATAAACCTAGACCTAAACCTAAACCTAAACCTAAATGAAATTAAATAAACCTAAACCTAAATAAAACTAAATAAACTAATCCTAAAACTAAGTAAACTAAACTAAACAAAAATCCTAAACTAAATAAAAATAAAAAACCTAAAATAAACTAACCTAAATAAATAAACTAAAATAAATAAACTAAACTAAATAAACTAAAATAAATAAACCTAAACCTAAACCTAAACCTAAACAATAAAAAAACCTAAACATAATAAACTTAATAAACCTAAACTAAACCTGAAGCTAAACTAAACTATAAAAGAAAGCCTAAACCTAAACCTAAATAAACCTAAAAACCTAAACTAAACTAAACTAAAATAAACCTAATCTAATCCTAAACCTAAACCAAAAATAAATAAACTAAACTAAACTAAATAAATAAACCTAAACTAAACTAAACCTAAACCTAAACCTAAACTAAACTAAACTAAACTAAATAAAACCTAAACCTAAACTAAATAAACTAAAATAAACCTAAACCTAAACCTAAACCTAAACCTAAACCTAAACCTAAACCAAAACCAAAACCTAAACCTAAACTAAATAAATAAATAAACAAAACCAAAACCTAAACCTAAATAAAATAAACCTAAACTAAACTAAAAAAAAAAAAAATGTAAACCTAAACCTAAACCTAAAATAAATCTACACCTAAGCTAAACGAGAAAAATAAACCTAAACTAAAAAAATAAACCTAAACCTAAACTAAACTAAAATAAAACCTAAACTTAAACTAAACTAAACTAAACTAAAAAATAAAATAAATAAACTTAAACCTAAAATAAACCCTAAACCTAATAAACTAAACAAAATAAATAAACCTAAAATAAATTAAACTAAACTAAACTAAATAAACCTAAACTTAAAGTGAACTTAATAAACTAAATAAAAACAAACTTAAACCTAAACCTAAATCTAAACCTAAACTAAATAAAAATAAACCTAAACCTAAACCTAAACCTAAAAGAATTAATTAAACCTAAACCTAAACTAAATTAAACTAAACTAATACAAGAAACCTAAATTAAACTAAAATAAACTAATAAATAAATAAAAAATAAACTTAACCTAAACCTAAACCTAAACCTAAAATAAATAAACTTAAAAATAAATAACTAAAAAATAAATAAACTAAACTAAACTAAATAAAACTTAAACCTAAACCTAAATCCTAAACTAAACCTAAACCTAAATCTAAACCTAAACCTAAACTAAAACCTAAACCTAAAACCAAAATTAAACCTAAATAAACCTAAACTAATCCTAAACCTAAGCCTAAACTAAATAAATAAAATAAACTAAACTAAATAAACTTAAACCTAAACCTAAACTAAATAAAATAATCTTATACCTGAACCTAAACTAAAATAAATAAATAATCCTAAACTAAAATAAACCTAAATAAATAACCTAAACTAAAAAAAATTAAAACAAATAAACCTAAACCTGAACCTAAACCTAAACCTAAACCTAAACTAAAATAAACTAAATAAAATAAACTAAATAAATAAACCTAAAATAAACCTAAACTAAATTAAATAAACCTAATCGTTAATAAATAAACCTAAAAATTTAAACCTAAAGTTAAACCTAAAATAAATAAATAAATAAATAATAACTAAATAAACTAAAAATAAAATAAAGTTAAACCTAAACCTAAATAAACCTAAACCTAAAATAAAGCTAAATTAACTAACCTAAAAATAAACCTAAACCTAAACTAAAATAAAATAAAAAATAAATAAACCTAAACCTAAACATAAACCAAAACCTAAATAAACTAAATAAATAAAAAACTTAACCTAAACTAAACTAAATAAACTAAAACCTAAATAAAATAAACTAAATAAAATAAACCAAAATATAAAAATAAAACCTGAACGTAAACCTAAACCTAAACCTAAACTAAATAAATAAACCTAAACCTAAACCTAAACAAGATAAACTAAAACCTAAACTAAATAAATAAACCTAAACCAACCTAAACCTAAACCTAAACCAAAACCTAAAACCTAAAATAAAACCTAAAAAATAAGCTAAATAAAATAAATAAATAAAATAAACCTAAACCTAAACTAAACTAAATAATATACTAAACTAAATAAAAAATAAACCTAAAATAAACCTAAACCTAAACCTAAACCTTAAACAAAACTAAACTTAAACCCAAAACCTAAACTAAATAAACCTAAATAAAACCTAAACCTAAACTTAAACTAAACAAATGGATAAATAGACAAAATTAAATAAAAATTAACCTAATCCTAAACTACATATACCTAAATTAAACCTAAATAAATAAGCCTAAAATAAAAAATAAACTAAATAAACTAAACTAAATTAAATAATAAAACCTAAACTAAACCTAAAACTAAAAAATAAAAATAAACCTAAACCATAAATAAATAGAAAATAAACTAAATAAATTAATAAACAAAGTAAACCTAAACCTAAATAAACCTAAACTAAACTAAATAAATAATAATAAACTAAACTAAAAACCTAAACTAAAATAAACTAAATAAAACCTAAACTTAAATAAAGTTAAACCAACATAAATAAAAGATACTAAACTAAATAAATAAACCTAAACAAAATAAAATAAACTAAACTAAAATAAACCTAAACCTAAACCTAAACTAAAACTAAATAAACCTAAACCCTAAACCTAAATCTAAAAATAAACCAAACCTAAACATAAAAAAAACTAAATAAAACTTAAACCTAAAATAAAATAAATCCTAAACTAAATAAATAAACTAAATAAACCTACAACAACAACAATAACAAGAAGCCTTTATCCCACTAAGTGGGTCGGCTACATGAATCTTTCGTCTCCATTGTGTCCTATTATGTGTCAAATTCTCATTCAATTCAAGTATACTAAGGTCATTTTTTATAGATCTTAACCAAGTTTTATTTGGTTTACCTCTACCTTTCTTAACATAGGCAAAATCTTATGCATCTACTCTCCCAATCGGATCATCGGACAACCGACGCTTTATGTGGCCAAACCATCTAAGCACCTAATCTTATCTACCACCTGAGCTACTCCAACTTTTTCCCAACATACCATTTCATTTTATCTCTAAAAGTAAAGCCACTCATCCACTTGAGCATCTTCATTTCTGTAACACTAACTTAGTCTTATGCTTCTTTATTGGCCAACATTCTCGACCTAAGTCATCAGTGTGTCTTACCACCATCTTATAAAATTTTCCTTAAGTTTAAGTGGAACTTTTGTCACACAATAAATGCATTCCTCCACTTCAACCATCCAACATAATACTAATAATATCTCCATCTATTTCACCATCATTTTGAACAATAGAGCCTCAATTCAATCGCCACTCTTATTAGTGACTTGTTCAAATGTCACAACACTATCACTAGAACTTCTACAGCTAAAATTACACTCCATATATTCAGTTTTTGATCTACTTAAATGAAAACCTTTAGACTCTAATGTTGACCTCCATAATTCAAGTTTATCTTGGACTCCCTGTCAAGTCTTTTAAATAAGAAGAATGTTATCAGCATAAAGCATACACCAAGATACATCTCCTTGTAAATGCCTAGTAAGATCATCCACAACTAAAGCAAAAAAGATAAGGGCTTAAAGCTGATCCTTGATGTAATCCAACTCAAACAGGAAATATTTTGTCAATCCTCCTTGTGTTTGGACACAAGTAATAGCTCTAGTATACATATCCTTAATGACTTGAATATAACTAGTATTAACTCCTTTATGTTCTAGAACTCTCCAAAGAACATCTCTTGAAACTTTATTATAAGCTTTCACTAAATCAATAAATATCATATGTAGATCCTCCTTACTTTCTCTATACTTCTCCATCAAACCTCTTAACAAATGTATAGCATCCACAGTAGATCTACCTAGCATGAAACCAAACTAATTGTGAGAAACTTTTGTATCACATTGTAACCTATGCTCAATTACTCTCTCCCATAATTTTAATGTATGACAAATTAATTTAATTCCTCTATAATTTGCACACTCTTGTGCATCACCTTTATTCTTAAATATAGGAACCAATAAACTCTTTCTCCAATCATCTAGCATCTTTTTAGTCTTTAAAAAAATATTAAAAAGATTTGTAAGCCAAGAAATTCCTTGATCTCCTAAACATTTACACACTTTTATTAGAATATCATCAAGTCCTACTATTTTTCCACATTTCATTTTCTTTAAAGCTTCTTTAACTTCAGATTTACTAATATGATGATTAAAATAAAATTATCTATTTTGTTATAAAAAATCAATACTTTCAGATCCTTCATTGTTTATCAAAATACCTCATCCACCTATTTTCAATATCCTTTTCTAAGAAGTGCACTTTAATATTTTCATCATTAATGCACCTCACTTGAACTAGGTCTTTACTTCTCCTACCTCTTTGGTTGGCTAACTTATACATACATCTTTCACCTTCTTTGGTATCTAATCTATTGTATAAATCACTAAAAGTTAAATATTTTGCATCAAATAAACTAAATAAACCTAAATAAATAAAATAAACTAAACTAACCTAAATAAATAAAAATAAAAAAATAATAAGAAACTAAACCTAAACCTAAAATAAAAACTTAAACTTACTAAACTAAAAATAAAAATAAAAATAAAAATAAACTAAAATAAATAAAATCATAAAATAAAATAAAATAAATAAAATAACATTACATAAAAAATAAATTAAATAAAAAATAAACCTAAACAAATAAACTAATAAAAAATAAACTAAATAAATAAATAAAAATAAACCTAAAGTAGACCTAAACTAAATAAACCTAAACCTAAACCTAAACCCTAAACCCAAAATAAAATAAAACTAAATAAACTAAACTAAATAAAACCTAAACCTAAACCTAAATAAATTAAATAAATAAACCTAAACCTAAACCTAAATAAACTAAATAAATAAACCTAAACCTAAACCTAAACCTAAACTAAACTAAATAAACTAAAAACTAAATTATTAAATAAAATTAAACCTAAACCTAAACCTAAACTAAATAGAACTAAAAACTAAATAAATCTAAAAATAAAATAAACTAAACTATACTAAAATAAATAAACCTAAACCGAAACAAAAAAAATAAACCTAAATAAATAAACTAAATAAACCAAACTAATAAAATGGAAATATAAACTAAAATAAAAAATAAATAAACCTAAACCTAAAATAAAACCTAAACTAAATAAACCTAAATAAACATAAACCTAAACCTAAACTAAAATAAACTAAAACCTAAACCCAAAACCAAAATAAACTAAACTAAAAATAAAAAAAACCTAAAGCTAAATAAAATAAAATAAACCTAAACTAAACCTAAACCTAAAATAAAAACTAAATAAAATAAATTAAAAAAACCTAAATAAAAATAAACCTAAACTAAATAAACCTAAATAAAAAATAATTAAAAAATAAATAAACTAAATAAAACCTAAACCTAAATAAAATTGAAACCAAACCTAAATAAAACCTAAACCTAAACCTAAACTAAACTAAATAAACATAAAAATAAACCTAAACCTAAACTAAATAAACTAAAAACTTAGTAAAATAAACTTAACTAAACAAAAAAAACTAAAAATAAATAAACTAAATAAAATATAAATGAAACTTAAACCTAAAATAAACCTAAACCTAAACAAACCTAAACTAAACTAAAATAAAACTTAAACTAAACTAAAATAAAAAATAAACAAAAATAAACCAAAATAAAAATAAAACCTAAACCTAAACTAAAAAAATAAACTAAATAAATAAATAAAATAAAATAATCCTAAATCTAAACTGAAATAAAAATAAAAACCTAAAAATTAAATAAATCCTAAACTAAATAAAACTAAAAAATAAACTAAAGTAAAAAATAAATAAACCTAAACTTAAACTAAATAAAAATAAAATAAACCTAAAACTAATTTAAAAAATAAAACCTAATAAACCCTAAAACCCTAAACCCTAAACCTAAACTAAAACCCTAAATAAATAAATAAAACCCTAAAGCCTAAATCATAAACCATAAAACCCTAAATCCTAAACCCTAAACCATAAACCCTAAACCCTAAACCCTAGAACCTATAACCCTAAACCCTAGAACCTATAACCCTAAACTTAAACCAACCCCAAACCCTAAATAAAAAAATGAAAAAAAATTCTAACCCTAAATGCTAAACCCTAAACCCTAAACCCTAAACCTAAACTTCAATCTAAAACTTAAACCTAAACCTAAACTAAACAAAATAAAATAAAACCTAAACCTAAACAAATAAATAAACAAATAAAATAAATAAACCAAATTAAAAATAAATAAAATAAAAAAATATATAAATAAACTAAATGAAACAAACTAAACTAAATAAATCTAAACCTAAACCTAAATTTAAATTAAACTAAAATAAACTAAACTAAACTAAACCTAACCTAAACCTAAACATAAACTAAATAAAAAATAAATAAAAAATGAATTTAAACCTAAAGGTAAACCTAATTTTTTTAAAAAAAAACCCTAAAACCCTAAACCATAAAACCTAAATAGTAAACCCTAAAGCCTAAACCCTAAACCCTAAACCCTAAAACCTACAACCCTAAACCCCATAGCCTAAACCCTGAAAACCTAAAAACTTAAACCTAAACAAAATAAAATTTAAAAATAATATAAAAAAAATAAACTTAAACCTAAATAAAATAAAAACCTAAACTAAAACCTAAACCTAGACCTAAACTTAAACCTAAAGACAAAATAAAATAAAAAATAAAAATAAAACAAAATAAAGTAAATAAAAACCTAAACTAAACTAAAAAATAAACCTAAAAATAAAAATCCTAAATAAAATAAAACCCAAATGTAAAATAAAAGTAAAATAAACTTAAAATAAAATAAAATAAAATAAAAAATCATTAAAAACCTATACCTAAAAAATAAACCGAAAAATAAAACCTAAAAATAAATAAATAATAAAACCTAAACCCTATACTAAAGTAAACTTAAACCAAAAATAAACAAAATAAAATAAACCAAAACTAGAATAAATAAAACCTAAACTTAAACCTAAAATAAACTAAGCTTAAACCCTAAACAGAATAAAATAAAATAAACTAAAAATAAACGTAAAGCTAAACTAAAAAATAAAACCTGGAATAAACCTAAAATAAAAATCTAAAACCTAAACCTAATCCTAAAATTTAAACTAAAATAAAAAAAATATAAACTAAAATAAATAAACCTAAAATAAATAAACTAAAGTAAATAAAAATAAAAAAGAAACCTAAATAAAAATAAAAAATAAAATAAATGAACTAAATAAAGTTAAACCTAGGAGTTTACTTAATTTAAAAAACATCCCTTAACCTTAAATCTTAAACCCTAAACCCTATATCCTAAACCCTAAACCCTAAACTCTAAACTCAAAACCTAACCCTAAACCCTAGACCCTAAACCCTAAACCCTAAATTAACCATAAACCCTAAACCTAAACCCTAAGCCTAACCCTAAACACTCAACCCTAAAAAGCCTAAACCCTAAACTAAACTTAAACCCTAAGCAAAACTTAAACCCTAAACCCTAAAAACCTTAAACCTAAACCCTAAACGCTAAACCCTAAACCCTAAAACCTGAAACCCTAAACCCGAAACGTTAAACCCCCAAACCCTAAACCTTAAACCCTAAACCCTAAACCCTAAACCCTCAACTCTAAAAACCTAAAAGCCTAAACCCAAACTAAATAAAAAATAAAATAAATAAATAAATAAAATAAAACCTAAACTAAAATCTAAACCTAAACCTAAAACTAAAACTAAAAATAAAATAGACTAAAAAAAATAAAACTTAACAGAAATAAAATAAATAAAAACCTAAACTAAACTAAAAAAAATAAGATAAAACTAAAACTAAAAAACCCAAACAAATTAAAAATTAAATTTAAAATAAAAATAAAATAAACTTAATGTAAAATAAAATAAAAACTAAATAAAAACTTAAACCTAATAATAAAAATAAAATAATAACCCAAAAAAAAATCTAAACCCTAAAATAAAAAAAAACCTAACCCTCAAATAAATAAAATAAAATAAAATTAAACCTAAACTAAAATAAACTAAACTAAAAGAATTAAAACCTTAACCTAAATCTAAACCATAAATAAAATAAAAAAATAAACTAAAAATAAACCTAAACCTAAACTAAAATATAAAACTTAAAAATAAAACTAAATAAAATAAAACCTAAACTAATCCTAAAATAAAAATAAAACCTAAACCTATAAATAAAATAAAAAATAAAACTAAACTAAAAAAATAAACATAAACCAAAACCTAAAATTAAAAAATAAAATAAAATAAGAATCCTAAACTAAAATAAATAAAACTAAAATAAATAAAACTAAAATAAATTAACTAAACTAATTAAAAATAAAAATAAACCTAAATAAAAAATAAACTAAATAAACATAAACCTACTAGTTTTCTTAATTTAAAAAAAAAACAAAACCTTAAACCCTAAACCCTAAACCCTAAACCCTATATCCTAAACCCTAAACCTAATACCCTAAACCCTAAAACTAACCCAAAACCTTAAACCCCAAACCCTAACCGTAAACCTTAAACCTTAAACCTTAAACACTAAACCCTCAAAACCTGAAACCCTTAACCCTAAACCCTAAACAAACCCTAAACACTAGACTTTAAAAACCCTAAACGCTAAAGCCTAAACACTAAATCCTAAACACTAACCCTAAACCTTAAACCATAAAACCCAAAACACTAAACCCTAAACCCTAAACCTTAATCAACTAAAAACTTAAACCTAAACTAAATAAAACCTAAAAATAAAATAATTAAATAAACCAAAGCCTAAATAAAATAAAAAATTAAATAAAATTAAAACCTAAACTAAAACTGAAACCTAAACCTAAAAATAAAATAAAATAAAAAATAGAAATTAACTAAAATAAAATAAATAAAAACATAAACTACACTAAAAAATAAAATAAACCTAAGAATAAAAAAACTAAATAAAATAAAAACTAAATGTAAAATAAAAATAAAATAAACCTAAAATAAACTAAAATAAATACTAAATAAAAACTTAAACCTAAAAAATAAAGCTACAAAAAACCTAAAAATAAATAAAAAATAAAACCTAAACCCTAAACTAAAAAAAAAATTAAATCTAAGATCAAAAATAATAATAAAATAATAAAATAACTTAAACTTACATTAAAATATAATAAACAAAAATTGAAAAAACCTAAACTTAAAATAAACTAAACCTAACCTAAACCTCAACTAAATAAAATAAAATAAACTAAAAATAAACCTAAACCTAAACTAAAAAAAAAAACCTAAAAGTAAATCTAAAATAATAACCTAAAACTTAAGCCTAAAAAATAAAATAAAAATAAAACTCAACTAAAAAAATTAACATAAACTTAAACCTAAAAAATAAACTAAAATAAAAAACCTAAACTAAAATAAATAAACTTAAAATAAATAATCTAAAGTAAATAAAAATAAAAAATAAAACTAAATAAAAACAAAAAAGATAATAAACTAAAATAAATAAAAAAAATAAACTAAATAAACTAATTTAGTTTAAACCAACTAATTTACTTAATTAGAAAAACCCTAAACCCTAAAGCCTAAATAAAAAATAACCCCAACTAACTATAAACTTACAAAAAAACCTACAACCTAAATCATAAACTCTAAACTAAACCCTAAACTAAATCCTAAACCCTAAACCCTAAACCTAAACCTAACTAACTATACTAAACCACATAAACTCTAATACTAACCTAAATAAACCCTAAACCCTAAACTAAATAAACCCTAAACCCCAACCCAAATCTAAACCCTAAACCCTAAACCCAAATAAACTAAACTAAGAATTAACTAACAAAAGAACAATAATAATCTATAAAATAGGTGAATAAACAAACAAAAAATCTAAAACAATAATAAATAACACAATAAGATATCATAAATAATAGACCATATATAACAGAAACAAGAACCATAACCACTACTACTTATGGAATATAATAAGATAACTATAATAATCCATGCATGCTCAGATCTATACCAAAGAACTACTATGAAATCAAAAATAAGAAATAATCTAAATTTGTTCATTAAAAAAACAAAAACCCTAAACCCTAAACTAAAACCAAAACCAACCTAAAACTAAACCCTAAACCCTAAACCTAAAATTAAAATAAATAATAAAAAACCTAATGTTAAATGTTAAACACTAAACTAATAAACCCTACCTACAACTAAACTAAAATGCTAAAAACAATAAATTAAAAACACTAAACTAAACTAACTAAAACTAAAACTAATAAAAAATAAACTAGAACTAATAAACTAATAATAAACAAAAATAAATAAAAAACTAAAATAAAAATTAACAAAATTAACTAAACTAAACTAACTAAATAATAATTAAAAAAACTAATAAATTAATAATAACAAAAACTAATGAAACTAATAAACTAATTAATAACTAAATGAAACATGTACAAAAAACTCCACTAATAAACTAACTAAAAAATAAACCAAACTAATAAAACTAATAAAAAACTAAACTAAACCTAAGCTAATAAAAAACTAAACTAATAAACTAATAACTAAACTATAAATAAAATAATAATAACTAACTAACTAATAAAACCAAACTAAACACAAAACTAACTAATAAATAACTAACTAATATTAAAACTAAACCCAATAACTAAACTGATAATACCTAAACTAAAACTAATAAACTAGCAAAATAATTAATAAATAACTAAAAATAATAACTAACTAATAAATAAAACTAATAACTAAACTAAACTAGTAAACTAACTAAACTTAATAATAAACTAACTAAATAATAATAATTAAAACTAATATAAAACTAAAATAACTAATAAACTTAAACTAAATAACTAATAACAACTAACACTAAACTAATAAACTAATAATAATAAATTTAATAATAAACTAACTAATAAATAACTAAATAACTAAACCCTAAACCCTAACTAATTAAATAAACAAAATAATAATAATAAAACTAATAATAATAATAAAACTAATAATAATAATAAACTAAAGAAGAAAACTAAACTAAAATAACACTAATAATAAACCAACTATCTAAACTAATAATAATAATAAATAATAAATAACTAATAATAACTACTAAATAACTAAACCATAAACTAAACTATAAAAAATAATAATAAACTAATAAACCTAAACCCATAACTAAACTAATAAAACTAATAAACTAAACTAATAAACTAATAAATAAACTAATAAAACTAAACTAATAAAACTAAACCACTAACTAAAACTAACTAAAACCTAAATAATAATAAAACCATAAACTAATAATAATAACTAACTAATAACTAATAAAAAAACTAAAACAAACTAAACCCAAATAAACTAACAACTAAATAAACTAATAAACAAAACCTAACCCTCCCCAAACTAACCTAAAATAATAATAACTAAAACTAAGACTAATAAAACTAAACTAATAACCTTACTAAAACTAAACCAAACTAAATGAAACATAAACTAATAATAAAATAATAATAACCTAAAACTAATAAAACCTAAAATTAATTAATAAACACTAAACCTATAACCTAAACCCTAAAACTAGACTAAACCTTATTATTGGGAGATTTTGAGATCCCTCGCATTCTTGGTGAGTTTTTGAGTGCTTTCTCTCTGATTCCCTATAGATTATCGCCTTGGGCGATCTCACCTATTCTTATCATGGTGTAGTGACTCATAGTCGCCTTCAAATCCATGGGGTAAATCCCATGTGCCGATGGATCCCACTAGGCATCGATTTTGTAATCCTACCTCTAAATTACTTGTTATTATTAAATCTTTCAAAGAGGCTTTAGTTGGTAAGAATTCCTCCACTGAGCCTCCTTTGAATTTGCTTCATATGACTTTTAAAGATACTACAATTATGATTTTAGATGAGGATATTGAAAGATTAGCTAAGCCTTTTTTTTTCTTTGATTGGAAAGTTTTAATTTAAACCAAAGATGGAAGATATTCTTCTTTTTTCATAGCTTAAATTTATCTGTTCTTTTCTATTGATTGATTGATGCAAGGCATGTTCTAATTAAACTTTCTAATGACCTTGATTATGGAAGAATTTATTTCTAGGAGTTCTTACTATGTTATTAATTGTCAAATGCGTATTTGAAGTGGATGCCTATGTTTGATGTTAATGAAGAGTCTCCTATTGTTCCCATTTGGATTTCTTTACCTAACTTGCAGATTCATGTAGTTAATCATCAAATTTTTTATGCTTTTAGGTCAATTTTTGGTCAACCTTTGCAAGTTGATCAAGCAAATGCCTACTTTCTAGATGTATGTTGCTAGAATTCTTGTAGAGATTGATATTACTAAAAAATATCCGAAAGAAATTTGGTGGGTTTAAAGAAATGTGGTTATTTTTAAAGTTGTATTTGAGAAATTTCCCATTTCTATAATCATTGTAAGATTCATGGGCATGAAATTTTTGAATGCTTTATTACTCATCCCTCTCTTAGGAAGAAAATCACCAGTAAGAATTTAATTGTTGAAAAAATTGATGATTCTCTCAAGTTGGATAAAGGAAAATCTACTTTTCAAAATTTTAATGTTTTGCAAAACCAGATTTCTGAATCTTATGAAAATGTTTTATCTATTAATGATTTGTCTAATGTAGAAGGCAATTTTAATGTTTTTGAAATGTTTTAACTAATAATCATGCTCTAAGTGTTTTTGAGGATTCTATTAAAGGAAGATATCATTAATGATTCAATGGTTTATGTTGTGCATAAGTCCTTTCATGGTATGATTTTGAATATTGTTATCTAACATCATTTATTCCAAATAAATTGATGTTGTTTCTCTTCTTATGTTTAGATCATGAGAGATATTTTCCTTCTTTGATTGAGAATGGGGAAAGAATGTTCTTATTTATGATATTATAACTTGATCTGAATCTTGATATTATTGGTGATCCTTCTTAAAAAAAAATAATTTAGATATTGTGATAATTCTTCTGAATATTCTATTTCTTTTCAAAATTTATTTTCTATTGATAATTATGTTTAGAATTCTTTTGAATATGCATGGTTTTATAGATTTTATTATCTTAATCAAGAAGATTTATAATGAAAATCATGATTTAGGTTTCTTTGCTTCTTTTATGAATGAAAGCTTCATGGAATAATCTCTATCCTTAGGAGGTTTTTTCTTTGGTTGGTTTTTTCTTTGTTGGTTGAGCTTTTTCATGTGTTTTCTTTGAGTATCTTTCTTTAATTTTCCTTTTTGGTGTTTCTCACTTTCTATTTACTAGGTTTTTATTTTGGTGCCCTTTCGCTGGTTGGTTTTGTACTGGTGGCTTTGTTTCTGCTAGCTTGCCTTTCTTTGGTTGTTACTTTTTCTCTCTTTGTTGGTGGTAGGATGGGCGTTTTGTCCTTGACGTGTGGTTTGCCCATTGGTTGGCTATTTCTCTACATATTTATTTTAGCTTTTGTTGTCCTCTTGACCTCTCTTTTGGTGTGAGCTCTCAACTTCTCCATCTTAGACATAAGACTCCTCTAAACACTAAGAGTTACTTAGTCTCGAGACACTTCTAGTGATTAGGTGAACACTTAACCTAACCCTTAGAGACTTAGAAGAGTTAGCCATAAGAATAAGTTATGCCTTAGGGGTTTAGGAGGACTTGCCTACCCTATAGCTTGAACCCACCTTGCTTCCTTCTTTCAAAACCAAACCTCACCCAAATTCAAATTCCAAAATCCAAATCATGAATCAATTCAAATCAAATGATTGAAACCCATGATCAATTCCAAATCCAAAACCTTCCCAAGCCTTATGAATCACATCCATAAGCTTAGCCAAACCCTTCAAATCAACCCAAATCCAAATGAGTTCATTATAAATCACCTATTCCATCATTTGTATTCACAATTATAAATGAAATTGGCATCCAAGTCATTCAAATCAAATGAATATAAATCAAACCAAATCAAAACCCCTTTTTCAAACTTTTGACCTATCTTAGCCAAATTCACAATAAAAAATCACTCTAATTTACATAATTCTCTCATAGATCCTTTATATTCTCATTTACATTTATAAATATAAATGAAATATAAATTTAATTGGCCAAAATCAAATCAATATAAATTCAAAACTCAAATCCAAACCCAACTTATATCCTTTAAGCCAATTTCTTGGATTTAGCCAAATCATTCTCAAATCAATCCAAACCCTTAGATTTTCTCTTCAAATAATCACCCATTCAACCACATGCCCAAATAAAAACATAAACTACAATCACCACACCAAAATCAAACTAACTAAAGTCAAACCTATGTTCATCCTTTTGACTTGAAATTGTCAAATGAACCAAAACCCATTTGACTCCAAACCAATTGAAATTGGATTTATATTTCCATCATAAGTCCATATGTGAGTTCAACCAAACTTGAATCAAGTCTTGATTAAGCCATTTGATCCATTTACGCTCACTTGACCCAAGGTGACCTAAAGGACCTTTTTGAGCCAAATTCTAATCCAACCCAAATTAGATTGAACTAAGCCCATCTAAGCCTCACATTGTGATCAACAATCATCCTAGAATGATCAATCACTCAAATTGGGTCAAACCAAGTCAAACCAAGCCTTTGAACTAGTCAACACTTAGCATAAATGAAACCTAAACTAGCCAAAACCTACCATATGCCAAATTGATTAAAACCATTGACTCAAACCCATTCATAATCAATGATTGAACATGACCAAGCCATCAATTGAGCCAAACCAACCCTAATTGGCCACTTGACCTAAATTGACCCAAATTGACCTAAAAAACCAAAATGGGTCAAATCTTGATCTATGCCAAATTGGTTGCAACCAATGGGTCAAATTCATTCTAAATTGATTGTTGAACTTGACCAAAGCTTCAATTGACCAATTAGACCCAACCTAGCCCAATTGATCATGAACCCAACTTGACCTAAAAGGTCAAATCAACTTGAAATTAAACCAAATAAAAATTGATTGAAGCCAAAGCTTGCAATATATTTCATCAAGCAAGCCAAGACCAACCCATGACCTAGCTCAATTAGGTTAAATGGGTCAAATTGGTCAACTTGACCCATTTGACCCAAATGAACCTAAATGATCCAAAACCAAATCAAAACCAAATTGAACCAAACCAATGAGACCCATAGGCTCCAAATGATCATTTGAACTTAACTTAACCCATTATTTGACCCAATTTGACCAATTGGTCAACCTAATTCAATTTGATCCAACTTGGCCTAAATGGGTCAAATTGAGCCAAATCAAATCAAATGAACTCCAAATCACTTGAAATTTGGCCCAACCCATTTTCAAGTCATTTCAAATCTGCCCATATCCAACTCATGGCCAAATGACCATTTTTTCCTTAGGTCAGAGGGTATCTTATGACCAAATTCACTTGGAATTTGGCCATTTCTTTCTCAAGGCCACTTGGCATCCTTCTATTGGTCCACATGGGCACCAAGGGAGGTGGTGAACATGACCCAATGAGCTTGGGTCAGCCATGACCCAAGGCAAGGCCAAACTAACCTCTCCAATTGCATTTGAATACTTGGAACTCCAAATGCACTCACCTAGCACATGGGCATCCACTCTCCTTCACTCCACTACCCAAAATGACCCATGTGGGGTTTTTGCAACTCAATCATGCCTCCCAAGCCATTGATCCAAAATGGCAAAACATCCTCTCACCGTCTGATCCAAGTAGGGGGATATATACTCCCCCTCATTCTCACTCAAACCAGAAACAATCATTTCCTTAGAGCTAAGGAGATTCAATTGAAGCCTCCTTAAGCTTTTCCAAGCCATTCCCATGTTCCCTTTATTTCCATTTTCGTTTTTACTCAAACCGAAAATAGGGGAGATCAATCCCAAGCTCAACTCATCCAATTGTTAACCAAAATCAAATTAACTTTACACACATCATCCTTGGACCTTGTCGAGCTTGATAAAGTCATTTTCCATGCCTCCAAACCACAAAAAGCACTACTTCGATCAAGCCCGATCACCATTAAAGGGGAACTTGGTCAACCGAGCCATCCACTTTAAATCAAGACACAATTCCTTCAATAGGGCTTCATCTCTACTAAACGAAGCTACCTCCTCCATTGGAAGCACCAGTGAAAGCCTCCGGCAAAGTATGCCATTGAAACAGACCTTAGAATAAATTTTGCTTGGTCCTTTATGAAGAAAATTGTTAAGTAATTTGATCTCCATCATTATATATGTATTTCTTGTTCTTCCCCGAAGGAGTGGGATGAGTTTGAGCTCTATTTAAGCTCGACCTCGAGATCGATCGATGAACGACATTCATCTCACCGCCGTGAAGAGATGAGATCACACATCGCCATTCATGATTGAAAAGAATGGCTATGAACAGATCACGTTAGATCCACTGTGATTATAAGCCTAAATGGCATGATTAATCTTGATCGTCAAATTGAGGCCAAGAGAGAAAGCGTCACCGCCTGACTCAACCGATGGATGATGACAACTTAAATAACCAATTCCATCATGTCACATGGAAAGCTCGCATCGGAGCCATGTCCCGCCATGTGGCCCAATGGGATTATGGGTGTAATTAGGCTTAATTAATCGAATTTTAATGGTGAAACTTCTAAAATTCATAACTAAATGTAGAAAAATCTAAAAAATACAAATAAATACTCATTAAAGATAATTCAGGAGAATAATATAAAATCAAAATCAATTAATTTTGAACAATAATTTTCACTCAATTTGGGTTTTATTGAAAATATAATTAAGCTAATTACAACCCAATTACTCTAGCAATTAATTCCAAATTTTTTGAGATTGATTAGTGGGATGACCGCCTCCCATGATTTTCTAGAATTTATTACTTGACCAATTAGGGAATTTTATCTCATTCTTAATCACTCTCTTAATTAATTAAATGATTAATTAACATGTTAAATAGTGATAAATTCATTAATTAAACTTGCTAATCATCATGAAATAGTGAATGGACATAGAAATGAGATTAGGACCTCTTTCCAATCTTTCCCTAAGTTTATTTCATTTGGATAAACACTTAATCAATTTGCAATTAATGACTTAATCACTTCATTAAATAGTTTAATTAATCAAATTCAAAACCAAATCATTCCAACTTAATCATTCAATTCTTATTCTTAGGTGTTCAATAACCTAAGAGAATTCCAAAGGAAATTATAATCAAACTACATGTGTAGTAGTACTAATCAAACCCTTTAGCTTAATTAATCAATAATTGTGAGCCAATTGCATTATGCCCCTTTATTTCTTAGGTGCATTGATGATTTAATTGACATGTGGTTGCATATCATATGTTGGCTCATAATTACTTGGTTAACTATGTTAAAGTGGTATAGGTAAAAAGTAATTAATGGATTTAATTCATACCTTAACCTAATTAAAATATAAAATCAACCTAATTGTCCTAAATTAATCCAAATCAATTCATACATGGGAGGGGAATAGGTTAAGACCAACAAACCCTTTTCATATTTTCTAAATGAAATCAAATTCAAAGATAAAAATCTCTTTAAAGAATTTTTGATTCATTTTAAATGATCTTATTCTATATGATTGTCCTTAGGAGTTAATTGAATGAAGTTATGTACTTACATACTTTTCATTTCTTTCCAATCATGCTAAATATTACTTGCCATATGAAATCATTCATTCATTTCTTTTAAAAATTAATTAAATTAAATGTTTCCTTTTATGTCATATTGCATGTGTTGGCTAAAATTAATAATATGAGTGGCTATTATCACTATTAAAATAAAAAATTATTTTCAAAACCTATAAATCAAAGATTATGAATGAAGTGATACTAGTTATAAATATTTATAAGCTTGCATGTGATTATAGCATAAGATATGTATTATGAAGTTTTCTTTCTCTTAATATGAATTTACATAGGATTTGCAAGTGTATAGTTCATTTGAAAAGAACACAACACTTGTTTAAATCTATTCCTATGCATTTATATGTTATGACTTAAGATGGATCTTCATATTATACATGTAAATTATACAACCAAACCAAACACAATCTTTTGCATGATTCCTTATCCCATTGGTTCTTTTGTACATTTACATGTATCTAAGAAAAGTGGTACACGGACATCCGGGCTAAGGCTTTAAGTAGCCTAAGTAGGTCTTGTACCTTATGCCCCTCATGTAGAAAAATAATAGGGTTGTACTTTATAACTTTTATACATGTGAATGTGCATTTAGTTAATGGATGAAATTCCTCTTTCTACATAATAAAGACATGCATAAATGATCCAATTAACACATGGAATATCCAAATTTTTAAATCACATCTTTTTGCATTCATCATCAAAGTGTGCTAAGATTTGCATTGCATGTATAGGTATGTTTAGGATTGTTCATATGCATGGTATACATGGTGGAAATAAATGAAGGGGTGTGTGTTACGTGATAGTAATCCACCCTAATTGATCCTAAGATGCCTTTCTTATTAAATAAGACTATTTAAGGAGAACCTAAACTTAAGACCAATTAAAACACATAATGAACCATCCACTAAAGGAAATTTATTAATCAATCTACCTTAGAAATGTTTTAAGGAAGGGATGAAAGAGCACTCTTCTCTTTTCTTCTCTTCATAACATTTAGTCACTAAATGTAGGTTCATTCAAACTAAATCAAATCACCAACTAAAATTGACAAGTCAACTAAATCACTTGAAATGAAACCACCATCTAAATTGAATCTTTCACACTTAGGAAATTCTAACCATAAAGCCTAGTTAAGACATACCACACAAGCCTTAAAATGACACACACATTAAACTAATTCACCATTTCAAGGTTTAGGTTAGGACGATGGATGGTTTGATGAATATTTTATTTGGTGATGTATTATTTTAGATTGGATGTTAGGGTGTATGTGCATAGACTGGATGATAGGGTGATCTTAGCCTAATCAAGTCTTATAGGTTATGCTTAAGGGCATGTAATAAGAATATAAATGCCTTTTATGTGCTTTATACCCCTAAGCATAACCAAATTAGGAGTGGACTTGGTTACCCATGTGTGGGTGCTAAGTCCAACTTATTCATATAAGCTTGGGTTGTGTGGTATTTTTAGCTAACCTTTGTTTGTAGGTTTAGTTAGATTTACTTTTCCCATTTTGATGTAAATTTTATAATTAAGATTTCAAACAAGTGTTATGGGGATTAAGGTGAACATTGGTTATAAGACTCTTATATACCGGTGATGCCATGGAGCAAACACATCCCAAGTCAAACCAAAAGAAAGAAAGAAATGGAGCAAACCAAGATGAAGGAATGAAGGATAAGGTGTGAAGAATGGAGGATAAAGAATGAAGACCCCCTTAACACTTATCACTTCATAATTGTAATTATTCATTTATAATCTGGGTTGTATAAGGGTAGAGCTCGGCTACCCACATTTCTTTTCGGGTTGTGCAGTGGAACCCGACCACATCGGCCTCTTATTCTTTTGCACTAATTTTATAAATTGATTGATGTTATGTTTATGATTACAGAATTAAGATGACATGATTTTCCTAGTTTCTTAATATTTTGATGGTTGTTGAATGGCCTCGATGTGATTGGGCTCTTAGAGAAAAATAAATTTTCTATCTAATTTGTCAACTTAAAATTAAATTAAATTATTCATAATCTCACTTAAAGTGAAAGTCATAAATCAAGATAATAAAAGATTTAGCAACCCCTTAGCTGGATGTTGTATGTCTCATATCATGCATAAATCATATTGTCTCACTCTTGCTAATGGAGGGCTTCCACATTTGCTAGAGAAAATGGCTTGACCTTTGAGAGCCATGGTGGAAACACACCTCCTTTCTGATTTTGGCCCATAACTAATTTTCTCATGCATTAGGCATATAAAATCCCATAGCTCGTGTCAAATAAAAATGTCCAAAAATCAAAATAAAATTTGAAAAAATTTGCATTAGATCTAGGTCATTATTCATGCCCTTCATGATCTAGTCCATTAGGGAGTGAGTTTAAGGACTTAGTCTCTTTCTAAATAAACAATAGCCTAGCCATCTTGCAAAGCATAAGACTTGCATACATTTTTTTTTAAATCATAGGAGGAATTAGTTGGTGGCCACCCCCAGGCAGTTGTAAGCCCAAAAGTCAGGTGGTTTACTCTCTTTTATGGAGGTAAACCATATACCCATTTTTGTCTTAAATTTATGTCATGCTCTAGCCCTTGCTAAAGCTCCCTAGATTTAGGATCTGAGGTTGCTATTTTACTTTGTAGGCTACAACAATAAATCCTCATCTCTTAGGCATTTCTACAATCTTATATTATGGAATTGTAAGCCTAAATTTCTAATAAAAATCCAACTCAAATAGATAATTCTCTTCAACTTCAAAAATATAAAGCCCAACCATAGAATAGTTTGGGATGCTCACTAGGTTTCCTAGTATCATGAGCATTCATTATTTATCTCCTTTGGTTTCAATAAGAACTCTTTCCTTTTGATCAATCCCACTTGATTTTCCAAAAATAACCAATTGGTTGATAGTCTTATCTTTGAAATCTTTGGAGACAATGATCATTTACCTTAATCAAGAGTATTCCTAAAGAATCTCATTCCTTAGGATGTAATTAACTATGGGGACTTGCCTACATAGGGAACTTAACAACCGGCTTAAAATAAACCCTACTTTACTTTTCATATAAAGTAGAGGAAAGATCGCTGGTACATTCGAAGACCCATCATGCCTTAGGAGTCCTCATTTAGGTAATTAGGTCCATTATAGGATAATGACTTCTATCTCTTGAGATAGTACATTATTCCTTAATGTTGTACCTGATCATCCTAATGAGTACATCTACGGATCTGCATGATGTCCCCTCACATAAACACACACCTAATAACAATAACATTCAACAAAAAAATAAACACCACATTTTTTTTACAACTTTGGGAAAGGTTCCTCTCTCCATCCTTAGTAAATGATCATTGTCTCCAAGTATCGATAGTGGATTCATATTTCATAGTCGAGACTATCCTTCTTTTCATTGGCACTTAGCGCATTTCATTCTTAAGCTAAGCTAACCAACATCCTTTAGGTTTTAGGACCTCACTCCATGTAGGTCTTAAAACCCTGTTAGGTTCCCCAATAGGTGAAAATAAAATTTAACTAAAAGAGATGACTAAAGCCCCTTTTGAACCTCCTTACTATCTCTATGGTAAGGTAAGGTTCTTTCCACAAATAGAAGAAAAATAAATCCTTTATAAAATGTCACTTTTAAAAGCACTTTCTCAAACTTCACATAATAAAATACTTGCACAAAACTTTTCACAAAAAGATATATATAACTCAACCCCATCTAACAATCCTTAGGATTGTTACATGTAATTCCTTTTCAAAACCAAAATCAAAATCATCTTTCAAAAGCACATATTTAAAAATGAACATCTTCATTCAACATACCAGATTTATTGAATGAAGGTTTCATTTCCAAAATAATTTATTTCATAAAATTGAAACTCCACTCAGAATATCTCACATAAGTTGAAGTTGGGGTTTCTTTCTTTTCAAAAGAACATATTTGAAAATGAGAATCCTCATTCAATATACTCAAATTTATTGAATGAAGATTTCATTTCCAAATAAAATCATATCATAAGATTGAAACTCCACCCAATATATTCCATATATATTAGAGTTGGAGTTTCTTTCCTCTTTCAAAAAGCACAAATTTGAAAATAAGCATCTTCATTCAACATATCCAAATTTATTGAATGGAGGTTTCATTTTCAAATAAAATCACACCATTTGAAACTCCACTTAACACATTCCACATGTGTTAAGTTGGAATTTCCTTATTTTCAAAAAACCAATAAGCACAAAAATTTTATCTTTGAAAAATAAAATATGATTGGCTTCCATTTTACATACCTAAATTTGTTAAATGGAAATCTCCTTTTAAAAAATCATGAAAATCAAAATACATTGGAATTCTATTTGACATACCCAAATTTGTCAAATGAGAGTTTCATTTTTCAAGGAGAAAATTGAAAATAAATTAGATTGTATTTAACACACCATATTTGTTAAATAGAAATCCCCCTTTTCAAAAATAAGACAAATCAAAATAAAAATCAAACACATTTGGACTTTATTTAGCATACACAAATTTGCTAGGTAAAAGATCCCATTTTCAAAATAAAAAAAAAAAATTAAAATTAGGTTTTATTTAGCATACAAAAATTTGCTAAGTAAAGATAAAATTTCTAAAGTCACATATAATACACATCATGTGCAAACAACCGAAAGAAGAAAATTCTTTTCAAACATCTCATTTATCATATCCAAATTGGCTAAATGAGTAATCCCAAACAAAATTAATTGACCCTTTATTTAACATTCTCAAATTTGTTAAATATAGGGTCCCAAAATATAAAATCAAATTCAAACATAAACCAATGCAAGCATCAAAAGTCTCTCCAAAATACTAGAACCCATTCAACATACACAAATTTGTTGAATGTGGTTTCTAAACTCAAATGAACTCAAAATCTCTCCTCCAATTTATTCAAAATCTCTCTCAAATTCAATGAGCCCCACTTAACATATTCAAATTGTTGAGTGTGGGTTCAAACTCTAAATCAAATCTAAAAAGTCAACAGAATACCAAGGCAGAAAATATAATTTGAGTTTATTTCTCAGAACTGTAGAGTACAAATGGATCCACAAAAGTATGTGTTCACCTTCTCCTTTAGGGTGGATTTGGCCTTGGATTGGGCCAACCTACCCCAAACTGATTTTGCCCATTTGATATATTTTGGCCGAGGATTCGAGGGAGCTAGAATTACTTGTGAGGGAAACCCTCACCACTGTCAGCAAGAATGTGGTGGTGGGAGCTAGTCATCCATATTGAGATTCATCCATATTGAGATGCCCTCAGATTTTGAATTTCTCTCACTGAAGAGGAAGGCGGTAGAGGTTCCCGCAGTGGCTACAGTTCTAGTGCCCATGCAATCAGTTGTTCCCATCACTACCCCGGTGTGGGCTAATACCCACTCATTAGCTTCCTCTAAGGGGAAGACTACACTGGATTCAGGGATAGTCTCCTCTACCTTTGAGGTAGGGTCTAGCTCCCGTACTACTCCACCTAGCTGAACTCAGTACCACAATAGGAGCGCAAGATCAAGCGGCACCACATGCACATTTCCAAGGAGATGGAGGTAGTATCTCACATTGTAGAAGAGGGGTCACCCAGGGTAGTTTCTCTTTTGCTTACTCAGAATAAGTTTCATCCCCTTTTGGTTCTGAAGGAGAGGAAGATGTCAGGAGAATTATAGTATCACCTCCACCTCTCATTATGAGACACTTGTTAGAGATAGGAGGTCATATGCTATCCTCGGGATAGATGCCATGTTGGTGTTAGATGGGCGAGTCTAGTTCCCTTGATTTATGATTAGTTATTCCTCGTGTAGATGAGCAAGTCATCGAGAGGGCTCTCAGTTCACATTACTAGCGAGAGGCAAAGATATGTCGGTAGTCAACCTCTACCCTCATAGATTTCCCATGTCATCACACGATAGCATTGTATTGTGGTACCACTCATCATGGGAGGAGAGCCCCGATAGAGGGAGTTGGTGTTGTCTCCACCACCACTATACTTTAGTCCTATCACTTAGTTCCATCTTCTTCCACCCAAAGCCATGAGAGCGATCGTGGGGAAGAAAGCCCCACTAGTGATCAAGGGATCCCACTTCATATGCTGACTAAGGTGAGGGAGCTCTCTGACCTCCCACTTTAGTTATGGTGAAGAGGGAGTGGCAACCTCATAGTCATAGTCATGCCATCACCACCATCACCTCAAGATCATGGATATAGTAGCGGAGAGGAGAAGGAGATTCTATTATCCCCATGATAGTAGATTCCCTAGGCGACTCCACCCATAGCGGTGAGTCATGAGCATGTGTCTTCCAAAGGAGCATAGCCCTCACAAGGTTAGCACTCCAGTAGTAGGGGAGGTCTATCTCTGTTCATGAGCATGATCCCACCCATCATGAGCATTTATGCCTACATAATTAGACCGCTCCTTGAATGATATCTTAGCACAATATTTTAAAAAAAAAAAAATCCTAGGGTATGATTGGTCTGACCTCAAAGAGGAGAAGGTTAGCTTTGACCCTAACAAAGATGATTTGTTGGAAGACTCAGCAAAGGTACATATGGTTGATACTAGAGGTTCTCTCCTTCAGGATCACCAGAATTTGGAAGGTGTTGCACCCAAACAAAATGATACAGCTTATTCAACCCAACACCTCCTTCAACAACTCAAATAGAAAGATGAGCATTGATAAGATGGGAAAGAGACTTGAAGATTTGCTAGTGTAGTTCTAACACTTTAATCAAGCTCCTGTATCCTACCAATGTGGAGACTAGTTAGCCTAATTTATTACATGTCTTGGATCAACCCAAGAGTTCACCTCCAGTAGAGCAGGGCAGAACTAGCTTGTATAGGAAGGTAGTGGACAGTACCTCCATACAAAAAAAAGATATCTGTGGTGAAATATTTCTGCCTTCATCTATCTTTTTGAAGAAAATAAATGAAAATAGAAATATACACCTTTAGTTGGGACACCACGTAGATCCACAGATGTTCTTATTAAGGGTGATCCGATATGACATTGAGGAGAGGTGTACTATCTCAAAAGATAGAAGTCACCAACCTACAATGGACCTAATCACTAATAAGGACTCTTAAGGACTATGGGTCTTTGTATGTACTAGAGATTCTTCCCTACTTTACATGGAAAAGTAAAGTAGGGTTTATTTTAAATCAGTTCATTAAGTTCCTTACAGGGGCAAGCCCTCATAGTTAATTACATCTTAAGGAATGAGATCCCTTAGGAATACTCTTGATTAAGGTAAATGATCATTGTCTCCAAAGATTTCAATAGGTAGGACTATCAATCGATTAGTTTATTTTGAAAGATCAAATGGGATTGATCAAAGAGAGTGAGTTATTATTGAAGCCAAAGGAAGATAAATAAGAGATGCCCATGATGCTAGGAAATCGAGCATCTCTATGGCTTTATATTTTTGAAATTTAATTATTCATTTGAGTTGACTTTTTATTAGAAGTTTAGGGCTTGTAATTCCATAATACAAGATTATAGAAATTCTTAAGAGGTGAGGATTTATGCTTATGGCCCATAGAAGGGAGAAGTAACCAGAACCTAAATCTAGGGAGCTTTGGAGAGGGCCAAAAGCATGACCTAAATCTAAGGCTACAATGTGTATTTGGTTTAATTCCATAAGAGAGGACAAACCACCCGACTACTTGGACTTATAATCATCTGGGGGTGGCTGCCAACTAACTCCTCCTATGAATTTAAATTTATGTAGGCAAGTCATATGCTTTATGCAAGATAGCTAGGCTATTATTTATTTAGAAAGAGGCTAAGTCCTTAAACTCACTCCCTAAAGAGACTAGATCATGTAAGGGCATGCTTCCAATGACCTAAATCTAATGCAAATCATATTACATGTTATTTTCATTTTTGGACAATCATTTGACTCAGCTTATAGGATTCATATGCCTAATGCATGAGAAGTAAGATTATTGGCCAAAATCAATGAGAAAGGAGGAGGTGTGTTTCCACCATGGCTCTCAAAGGTCAAGCCAAGTTTCTCTAGCAAAGGTGGATGCCCTCCAATCAAGAGTGAAAATAATATGCATTTGTGCATGATGTTACAAAAAAAATACTCATCCAACTAAGGGTTCTAGATCTTTTAACTTGATTTTAACATAAGCTTTTAGGTGAGGTTATGAGCTCTTTATTTTAATTTATGAATTGTTAAATTTGGTAGAAGATTTATTTTTCCTTAAGAGCCTAATCCACATCAAGCAAGGAAGAAACTAGGAAAAGGATGCCATATTAATGCACAAACTAAACAAATCATCAATCAATCTATAAAGTTAACGTGAAAGAATAAGAGGCTATTTGTGGTCACCACGCACAAACAAAAACAAATTGGGTAGCTGAGCTCTAACCTTATACAACCCAGATTACAAATGAATTAAGTACAATTTAAGCAAGGAACTCATTATTATGTGGTCTTCAAGCTTCATTTCTTCATTCTTCTTTTCTTCTTTCTTCTTCATTTCTTCTTTCTTCTTTGGTTCCTTCTTTTGGATGGTTGGAAGCGTTGCTCCAAAGGATTCACATGGTGCATAAGATGAGATCTTATAACCAATGCTCATCCTAAACCCCATAACAAACATTCCAAAATCCTAATTGCAAAAATACATGAAAAGGAAAAGTAAATCTAACACCTGCAAAATAGAGATTAGCTAAACAAATCATACAAATCCCAAGCATGTATATTGGACTTAGCACCCACACATGGGTAACCAAGTCCACTAGCCTATTGGATTATGCTTAGGGGGTATGAGCACCGCACAAAAGTTATATTTTTATTACAGTGCCCCTTAAGCACAATCCCTTATAGAAAATAATAATTAGACTAAACCGTCCTACCACTCATTCTACGCATATTCACTCTAATATCCAAACTAAAACATATATCACAAAACAGAAGCAAACATCAATCCATGCACCACACTAACCTAAAGCTAGAAGTGGCGACTTAGTCTAATGTATATTCTTAAGAAGGTTTGTGTGGTATGCTTAGCTATGATTTTAAGGTTTGGATTTCTCTAAGTGTGAAGATGTTCAACTTAGATGGGTGGTTTCATTTAAGTGTTTTTTGATTTGGGTTGATTTTATTTTGTATTTTTGGTTTGGTTTAAATGAATCTACAATAAATTACTAAGTTTTAAAGAAAGTGAAGAGAACTTTTCTTTCCTTCCTACCTTATGTAATTTCTAAAGTGGATTCATGTTTAGTTTTTTAGTGAATATTTTATTATGTATTTTAATTAATCCTAAGTTTAGATCAATTCTAAACAAACCTATTCAAAAAGAAAGGCATTTTAAGATTAAGTAAAGTGAACTAAATTCACAAAACACACATCACTTCATTTCTTTCCCAACATGTATAGCATGCATATGGATGCATCCTAAGCATATCTATACATTTTACATGAATGTTATAAGCTAATTTAAGAAAATTTGAATTATGATGCATGATTTTAATTAAGTAGAAAAGGAGTTTTCTTATCCAATTTTCATATGCACACATGAATATATGAAAGGCATATGTGAGTATGATGCCATTGTTAAGGGTGTAAGGTACAAGACCTACTTAGGGCTACTTAAAGCCTCGCAACCCCAGGGTTGTCCAGACTAATATACCACTTTCCTTAAATACAAGCATATGTACCAAAGAAATAAATGGAAAAAAAATGCAAAAGTTTGTACTTGATTGTTTATTTTGTTTATGCAATTTATATGTACAAGTGTAGATATCCTTCTTAAGTAATAGCATAGGATAAATAAGAAATGGAATTAGGAAAGTGTTTGGTTCTTTTCAAATAAACTAAACACTTTACCAAATCCTATTCAAAACTATACTAAAAGAGGGGAGAAGGAAAACTACACTAAGCACATCCTTATATTTTACTCACATGCAAGCTTATAAATAAAATATAAGTAACACACTTTCAATTTTTGGTGATTGATTCACATATTTTGAAAATAATTTGGATTTAATAGTAATAATAGCCACTCATATTTCTATTTTTTAGCCAAAACATGCAATTTGACATAAAAGAAACATTTCACTTTCATTTTTTTTATTTTTGAACAGAATGAATGCATGAAATTCATATGAAATACACATTTAGCATGTTAGTAAGGAATAAAAATGATGAAAGCATATAAACACATCCACCCTAATTAATTCTTAAAGACAATCTTATGAAATAAGAAAGCTTAAAGCAAATCAAATTATTTTTAAAGAAGGTTTGGATTTATTTTGAGTTTGATTTAATTTGAGAAGTGTGAGGTGAGTTTGCTATTCCTAACCTATTCCCACATATGTTGCTTGTTTTATTTTAATTTTTTTAGGTGATTAGATGATTTTTATATGTTGATTAGGTTAGGGTATGAATTAAGCATATTAATTACCCCTTACCTATACCACCTTAGCATAGTTAATTAAATAATTATGAGCCAATGAGATGACATAAAATCTCACAAGGAATTTAAATTTGCAATGCACCTCAGAAGAAAAGGGCCTAATGTAATTTGGCTCATGATTAATGATTAATTAAACTAAGGGTTTTAACTTAAGTAATTTCATAACCTCCCCTCACACATGTGAGTTGAGCTTTGATTTCCTTAATGTACTTAGGCTCTTGAACACCTAAGCATCTATCCAAGATAGATTAATTAAGTTCTAAAAGGTTTTAGAATTTTATGAAATTAATTAAGGGGTAATTAGTGAATTAACCCTTAATTAAGGATGAATTAAGGGAGAAAAGGGGTTTAGGAATATCTCAAGGAAAGCATCCCAAAATTATTCCCTAAACCTCATACTTACTCAATCAAAACTTAATTGACTTAATCAGAGGGTTAAACCACTAATTATGCCCTTAATTAAGCCTAATTATATTAAGGGAGTGATTAAGGAATGAACTCCCCAATTAAGCCACCAATAAATCCCAAAAAATTATGAGAGGAAGCCATCCCACTAATTAAGCACAGTTTGGGATTAATTTGAGGAGTAATTAAAGGGTAATTAGCAAATTAAAATTCAATGAAATCCAAATTCAGAAAATAACTATCCATAATCAATTAAAATTAATTTTAAAATATTCTATATTCAATTATCTTTCATATGCAATTTATTTTATCTTTTCATTTTTTTTACACTTAGATATGAATTTAGAAGATTTGGTGATTAATTATAAATTAAATAATCCCTATAATTATATTATTAATCCGTCGACCATGTGGCCAATGCGACATGCGCTTTTACATGGCATGATGAGATTGGGTACTTAACCCATCACATCATAGCATAGCATGGCAGCGGCGCCACGCTCTTTGCCCTCAGCTGTCCAATCAAGGATCGGATGGCTGAGATTAAAGCTGCAGATCTAAGGGAGGAAATTATGGATGCTATGCATTTTAATCTTGGTGGTCCATCCAAAATGCATGGATGGATGGCCAGAGATTCATCCCTATAATCCTCTGTGAATCATGGAGACCATCCATGTTTGAGGCCATGATTTGAAGCTCAATTGAGCTGATTGGAATGAAAATCAACCCACACCATCTAAGCATGAGTAAAAGAACATCAAATGGCTAGATCAACCTAGATTGAAATTCACTTCACAAAGGACCAACATACATTGAACTTGAGCTAAAAATGGCATACCTCCGAGGTGATCAGTGCTCATTTCTTGGAGAAGCTTCATCTAAGAAAAGCTTTGCTGAAGTTTGGAGGCTTTGAAATTGAGTGGATATTTCTATGGCTCAAGTCCTACTTTCCTTGAGCTCAGCCTTGATCGAATTGGATCCTCCCTTACCATTGGAGCTTGGGAAAGAGCTTAAGCAAGTTTGACTTGGTCTTCTGATGGAGCTTGGAGAAGGAATTGGGTTGATGTTGAGTGTGGAGTAAATTCAAATTTTAGTGGAGCTCCCCTATTTTCAAGTGATGAAAACTGAGAAAATCAAGTTTCAAACTCTCTCTAGAGAAGCTTGGGAAGACTCTCTAAGGCTTGCCCTGAGTTCCTATGCTTCAATCGACTGAGGGAGACTGAAGATTGAATTGAATTAGGGGGAGTATATCTCCCCCTTGAGCAATCGGATGGTCGAGAAGGATTATGCCATTTTTGATCAATACACCTCATGCAATGAGGCTATTTTGAATTGTATGTGGTTCGATTTTGGCTAGAGAAGGAGTGGGTGAGGTTGTCATGTGCTTGAATTGAGTGTAAGGAGGATTGTCAAGTGGTCATTTCAATGGGATTCATAGGTTTGGCCATTTGCTAACTTGGGCTGACCCAAACCCATTGGGTTGGGTGCACCACACTCCCTAGTGTTCACTTGATCCACTAAGAGAGTGCTAAGTGGTTATGGAGAGGATTTGACCAATTTCCAATTGGATTTGGCCAAAATTTACCCTATGGCCTAGGGTAAAATGGTCATTTGACCTTGATTTTAGTTTGGGCATGTTTGATATGATGAGAAAATAGGTTTGACCAAGTTTCTTTTTGGATTTGGAGTTGGTTTGATGTGATTTGGCTCATGTTGACCCATTTAGGTCAAAATGGGTCAACTTCAAGTTGACCGTTGGTCAAATTGGGTCAAACCAAGGGTTGGGTCAAGTTCATATGACCATTTGAAATGTTTTGATGGCTTTGGTTTGATTCAATTTGGTTTAGGTTGAATTTGGTTCATATGATTTCATTTAGGTCAAATGGGTCAAGTTGACCAATTTGACCCATTTGACCTATTTGAGCTAGGTCATGGGTAGATTTAGGTTTGGTTGGTCATATGAAAGGGATTGGTATCTTTATTTCCAATCAATTTTGGTTAAGTTTGAATTTGGCTTAACTTGACCCTTTAGGTCAAGTTGGGTTCATGGTCAATTGGGCTAGGTTAGGTCTAGTTAGGCAATTAGACCCTTGGTTAAGTTTAACAATCATTTTGGAAAGAACTTTACCCATTGGTTTCAATTAATTTGGAATAGATCAAGTTTTGACATATTTCTGACTTTTTAGTTCAAGTTGGATCAACATGGGTCAAGTGGCCAATTAGGCTAGGTTAGGCTCAAATGTTATTGGTCAAGTTCAAACATCATGAATGAACTTAGATCATTGGTTTCAATCAATTTGGCCTATGGTGGATTTTGGCTATGTTGGGTTTCATTTTGGCTAAGTGTTGACTTGGTCAACTCTTAGGTTTGACTTGACCCAATTTGAGTGATTGATCATCTCATGATGATTGTTGATCATGATGAGAGGTTTAGGTGGGCTTAGTTCAATCCAATTAGGTTTAGAATTTGGCTCATAAGGGTACTTTAGGTCACTTTGGGTCAAGTGAGCCTAAATAAATGGGTCAAATGGCTTAGTCAAAGCTTGATTTGAGTTTGATTGAACTCACATATGGACTTATGATTGAAATATAAATCCATTTGCAAGTGGTTTGAAGTCAAATGGGTTTTGATTCATTTGACAATTTCAAGTTCAAAGGGGTGAACATGAGTTTGACTTGGGTTTGATTTTTGAATTGAGTTTTGGTTAAGTTATTGAAGTTTTTATTTATATTTGTATTCATGATTGTAGGATTGATTGAATCATGAAGGAAAATCAAGGGTTTGGCTTGATTTGAAATTGATTTGGCTAAGTTCAAGATTTTGACTTGAAAGGCTTAGGTTTGATTTTTGGAGTTGGTTTTGGTTGTTTGAATTTATATTTCATTTATATATGTGAATATAAATGAGAATATAAATGGGTTATGAGAAAATTTCATGAGTTTGAAGTGATTTGTACATGATCTAGCTAAGTCCTTAAGAGAAAATCAAAGTGACTTAGAAGATTTGTGATTTAAATTTGAATTTTAGATTTTTTTTAATTGATTTGAATTTATATTTCATTTATATATGTGAATATAAATGAGAATATTAATGAGTTATGAGAAAATTTCATGAATTTGAATTGATTTAGATTTGATTTAGGCTAAGTCCATGAAAGGAAATCAAAGGACTTAAAGATTTGGAATTTAGAATTTGGATTTTGGATTTTATTTGATTGATTTGAATTTATATTTTATTTATATATGTGAATATAAATGAGAATATAAATGAGTTGTGAGAAATTTTATTAGTTTGAATTGATTTGAAGATGATTTAGGCTAAGTCCTCAAGAGGGAATTAAGGACTTAGGAAGTATTTGAAATTTGGAATTTCAACTTTGGATTTCAATCATGGATTTCAATCATGGGTTTCAATCATGTGGCATTGATTTGAGTTTGGAGAAAATCAATTAGGCTAGAATTGGTTTAGGTTTGATGTTGATTTGATTTGGAGTTTGACTTCAAGGAAGGCAGTGAGGAATGTGGTTCAAGCTTATAGGCAAATTTTTCTAACACCCTAAGGCATCCTATTCCTATGGCTAACTCTTCTAAGTCTCTAGGGTTAGTTGAAGGTCCACCTAATCACTAGATGTGTCTTAAGACCAAGGATCCCTTCAAATCTAAGAGAGGTCCTATGTCTAAGATGGAGGGGTTGAGAGCTCATCCTAAAAAATGAGGTCAACAAAGGGTCCCAATAGGTGTGGTGTGACTAACAAGGAACTTACGTATGGTGTTGACTGAAATGATCAACAACACCAAATGATCACAAGCACTAACAGAGATGATCTACTCCTAACTCAAGGTGTGTAGAAGGAATAACTTAGTGCAATGTCTACTTATGTCAAGGACATAAGAGAGGGAAGGAGGGATCCACTAGGGATAGAGTATGTGAACCTTCCGCTAAGGAAGCAGGTTCAAGTCATCCACAAGGGGATGAGAGGTTTGATTTGATTTGAGTTTTGCTGGGGAGAAATTTGATTTATTTAATTAAGTCTTGGGAAGAAGATTGAATTGGTTTCAGTTTCTAGATTTGGATTTTTGAGATGGACCCTATTGGATGCATGACTAATGGAGCCATGGAGTGAGGCCTAGACCTAATTCATTTACCAATCCAAAGGGGTAGTCTACTAAACATATAGTAGGACTAGCTAACCAAAGGGATGTATTTTAAAATATACTAGAAGAAAGTGTGGTAGACTTACATCCTCCAAAGTAGGGACCACATCGGGGTAATCTATTGAGGCAAATGATTGAACCCAACCTAAGGCTGACTATTGAGTGAATGCTACTAGGGGACTTAGATCAACTCAAAGATATTCAGGATTAATTTTATTTTTAGATTTGTTTTTTTGGATTCCGTTGGTTTGTGATAGATCATAATGAGAAGGAGCTTATATCGACTAGACATCTCTATTTGGCGAGAGTAGCTTCCTGGTTGATGGGAGAACTATCTAACCAAAGGAGTGCCTTTCAGTTTATGATGATCAATTAAAGGGTAGAATGCTCAGGACTCACATCTTCCACTACAAAAGACCATTGGGGTAATCGGTTGCTTCGGACAATAAATCAAACCTGACCTAAGGCTGCCCATCAGTTTGCGATAATCATGCTAGAAAGAATGCATCATAGTCTTACATCTTCCAAAGCGGAATGACTACCAAAGTAACCTACTTTTAACAAAATAGATTGAACCCAACCTAAGAGTGATGATGGAGAGAGTCGACAGGGGACTTATCTCAACTCGGGGTAGTTAATTCCTATAGGGAGTTATGTTGACCGCCCAAAGATAGGATGCACTTGAGAAAAGGCCCTTTTGGGCTAGAATTCCTAATCCATAAGCAAATTAATTTGTTTATTTTGTTTAGTTATTTTATCATGGACCTATTAGTTTGAGGGGATCAAAGGAAGGAGCTTATATCACCTAGACCTATCTGATTTCTTGAACTAAGGGAGAATCATGAATAAATTCTCCAACCACAAGGGTGGCTACTTGGAAAGGGGAACTGTCCAACCCAAGAGTAACCTGAGTAAGGTCTAAATGGGGTCTCAAAGGATGATCCAAATAGAATGCCCGTAGGGAGAGGGGCCACTAAGGGCTTAATCCAACGCCCTAGAAAAGATGACATGGCTAGTCATATATCCTATAGGTATTTGGTGTCCAACTCAAGGAGAAAGCTTGGGGACTCACATGCTTGAGTGGTGTACTCACCTGGTGAGTCACTGTCAACATAGCAAACATCAACCAACCTAAGGTACCCATCAATTTGCAATAATCAATCTAGGAAGAAAGCTCGGAGACTCACATCCTCTAAATAAGTGATCAATGGGTGACAAACTAGCGAGGTAACATGTAGACCCGACCTAGAGCATCTTATGAGTGATTGTCTTAAGAGGGCCTGCTCTGACATCAAAATAGCTTGAAATGAAAGATTTGTGATTATTTTTGTGCATGTGCTAAAAGGGAAAAGGATGCCTCTAGGGGACTCTTACACCTACCTTAAACATGCTTGGGGATTTTGATGGGACAAGGCCACAGATGGCAATCGAGAATTCCCACTAAGAAAGGATACCGCTTGGGTTCTCTCACACCTAACTTAGTTATGCTAATCAAAATAGGATGCCTCTCGGGTTCTCTTACACCTATTCTAATAGCGCTAGGAGATTGTGTTTATGTTGTGAAAGAGGGATAGGATGCCATTGGGGGACTCTTACACCCACCCTAAACACATCACGGTGGATTCGCAAGACAAGCAAATAATGCTTTGAAAGAAGAGAAGATTTTGATGAAATGGAATTAGATTTTTGTTGATTGATAGAATTATTTTCAAACATGATTTATTTCATGGGTAATATTTCTTTAGATAGAGCCCATTAATTGGAAGCATCAGGTGTTCCCATTTACAATCAATGAGCTGATAAGATCCTCCTTGGTAGGCCTTCTCTATGACATAGGGGCCTTCCCAAGTGGGTTTAAACTTGCCTCTCATCTTTTGATGGGCAACAATTGGTCTCCTTTGGACTAGCACAAGTTCTCTTACTCGGAAAGACCTAGGGCAGACCAGCTTGTTCTGAGCTAGAATCATTTTGGCCTTATACAACTCGAGATTTTGGCATGCCCGTTGGTGACTCTCCTCCAAACCATCGAGCTCTTCTAACCGTAACTTTGCATTCTAGTGATCTTTACCAATGCTATTCTTAGTGAGAGGAGTTGAACTTCTAAAGGTAGAATGACTTTGGGCCCACATACTAAGGAAAATGTGGTAGACTGAGTTGGAGTTTGGTATATGGTGTGGTAGGCCTATAAGGCTTCAACCAACTGCTCATTCCACTGCCACTTGTTTTCATCAAGAGTCTTCTTTAGTATTTGGATGAGAGTTTTATTGAATGCTTCCACTAAGCCATTTGCTTTAGGGTAGTAGATGGTGGAGTATCTCCAATCTATACCATTTCTTTTGGCAAAGCTGTTGATCTTGGTGCTTTTGAATGTAGTACCATTATTGGATATAATTCATTGTAGCACCCCAAACCTATATATGATATGGTTCCTGAAAAATTGAAGCACATGCTGAGATGTGACCTCTTTGAGTGGATTGCCTCCACCCACTTGGAAAAGTAGTCAGTGGTAGTTAAGATGAACCAATGCCCCTTGGAAGAAAGAGGATCGATCGGACCCACAATGTCAGTACCCTAACACTCGAATGGCCATGAGGCCAATGTAGGGTGTAGAATGTTGGGTGGTTTGTGGAGGACCACACCGTGTACTTGGCATTGATGGCATCTCCTAGCTATATCCATGTAGTCTGTAATCCGAAGGCCAGTAGTATCCTAGTCACTTGATCTTCATCTTCATCTTCAGACCAGATTGATGTGCTCCGCATAGACCTAAATGTACCTCAGTTACAATACCATGGGCTTCATGTTTGTCTAAACAACAAAACCACATTTGGTCAAGACGTGATGATGCCATCAGAAAGCATAGGAGAGCTCTCACCTTATGGGCTTATGACTTTTCTTGAGGTAGTTTGCCAGTGTTCAAATAGTCTATGAATGGTTGCCTCCAATCTAGCTCCTTATCCTTTTTGGCAATGGCAACCTCCCCTTCAAGAGAAAGTCTCTTGATGAGTTCAACATCAATAAGAGACAGGATTTACTTATTTTTGATCCTTATTGAAATGGACTCATCTTTCGGACATGCCAAATCTTTGGTAAGTTTGACTAAAGCATCCGTTATTGTGTTCTTTGCTCAAGGAATCTTATAGATGATGACTTCAAGAATTTGGGGCAATAGCTTCATGGTATACTCGTGGTAATGACGAAGCTTGGGTTTGAAAACCTTGTAGCACCTGACAATTTGATTGATGACCAACTGAGAATCCCCGAAGATGTTGATGCTCTTGACACTGATAGTGATGGCTAACTATAGACCAGCAATCAAAGCCTCATTCTCAACTTCATTATTGGTGTAGGGGTTGGAAAGATAGTATGAGAATCTCATCACATTGCAGTCTTGAGTTAAGAGAACTATTCCTACCCTGCCTTTCACGGAAGAGTAGATCGTGGTGCTTCCCTTTATGAAAAGAAGGCGCCATCAAAAAGTTGAACTTTTACCATATGAAGAAATCTAATATGATATGTGAGAATCATGGACCATCATGCCAAACATCACGGATAGTGTTGGCGTCATGAGATACTTTGATTAGTTGGTTTTGGACATCAAGTTCACCTTATGAGAAATCATGTAGTGCCATAGCTTTTGAGAGGCAAAGATAAAACTTAGGAAATATTACTCAATAGGTGGATAGTTTTCTTCAGCAAGAATAAGATGACAACTGAGGTACTAGAGAGCATTCTCCTTCCCTTCATCATTGGCTTGGGCCAACAAAGCATCGAGAGAGTCATCTAATGTAGCAGTGTAGAGAATGAGTGGCTTGCCCAAGATAGGGGTTGCTAGAACTAGGGGCTCCACCAAATACTGCTTGATGTCTTCAAAAGTATGATGGCACTTGTCATCCCACTTAAAATTGGCATCCTTTTTGACAACTGCTAAAATTGGTTTGCATCTCTTCAATAAGTTGGAAATAAAGCATGTTAGATATGCCAACCATCCTTGGAAGGATCTGAGTTAAGTTAAACTCTTAGGAGGTGGAATTTCTAAGATAGCTTTAATCTTTTTTGGATCTATTTCTATTCTTCGATGTCAGACAACAAACCCAAGAAATTTCCCCCGAAGCTACTCCGAATGCACAATTTAGGGGATTCATTTTAAGGTTATATTTTCTTAACCGTTTGAAAACTACTCTCAAGTCAAAGGGATGGTCTTCATTTTCTCTACTCTTGACTACTAGATCATCAACGTAGCACTCAACTAGATGGTGGATGAGTTTGTTAAAGATCTGAGTCAACGCCCGTTGGTATGTAGCACCAGCATTTTTAAGGCTGAAAGCCATGACCCTATAATAGAAGATTCTAATCATGGTTCAGAAAGTAGTGTTTCTTTCATCTTTAGGAGACATTTTGATTTGGTTTTAGCCAGATGACCCATCCATGAAAGAGAAAATTACATGAGATGAGGTGATGTCCACCATTAATTCTGGTATAGAAAGAGGAAACTCATCCTTAGGACATGCCTTATTTAAGTCTCTAAAATTGATGCATATGCAAATTTGGCCATTCTTCTTCTTAATTGGGATGACATTGGCTAACCAGGTAGGATATTTTTCTTCCCTGATGAAGCCAACATCGATCAATTTCTTGACTTCAGAAATGAACTGTTGTTTGATTTCTAATCGCATGCATCTTGGAGCTTGCTTGATAGGGGTTGCATTGGTATCTATTGCTAGCTTGTTGACTACTACATCAGGGGATAATCTAGGCATATCTTCATAACTCCATGAAGCAATCTTTAAACTCAGTCAATAGCCTAACTAAGTCATTGGTTTCTTCTTCATTCAGGAATGAATTGATGTACGTCAGGCATGGATTTTCTTTAGTCCCGAGGTTGATTTCTTTAAGCTTGTCAATTATTGAATGAATCTCTGCTTTAAATTCTAGTGGTGCATCTTTAATTTGAAGATCATCTGGATCATCTAAGATTTCTAAACACACATTGTCAGAGTTGGTGTTGTGTGAAAAGAACCTATCAGACTCCAAATGATTGGTAATAGCTAGGCAGTAATCATCATCATTAACTGGACACACTGTAATGAATCCTAGTCCTACTCTTTATTGTGCTTCCCTTCCTGTATTGTTCCATAGCTTTTCAAAGTACTCTGACCTATGCCTTGACCATGTGTGAGGAACTAAACCTTTTATAAGATTATGAACAAAAGGTGAGTAAAAGTCAAATGGTAATTCCATTAATTCTTTAAATGAATTCTCCTCAAGTTTTACATCAACTTGACTTGAGGAGGATGATCCCAAAAGAATCTCTTCTTCATATCTGGAAGACTTAGGGGCTTCCTTAACTAAACCTTCAAATTTTGAGATGAAAGTGAGGTTAGAGCTAAGGTTCTCAGCTGCTTTCGAATAGTCTCACATAAACTTAATTCAAATACTTTGCTTTTTCTGGAGGCCCGATCTTCTTCACCATCTAGATTGAAAGTCACCTCCAATTGAACCCACTATGAGGGGTTGGCTGGTATACTAATCACATTAGACTCATCCTCCGAGCTAGATTCCAATTCTATGTGAATAGTAGGAGTACTCATGAACATTGGTGATGGCCGTCAGTCTTCCACCTCACGAATTGCCTACGGTGGAGGTTGAGTCATCCTACCCACATGTCCATATGATGGAATGAACGTGGGTGGAATGTGATATGCATCTACTTATTCTTCAATTCCTCTTTCTTGTTCATTTGGATTTTCATTTTTCTTTTCTTTTTCTTTTTCCTTTTCTTTTTCTTCATTTTTTTCTTTTAAATTTGAGTTTTATCCAAGTTCATGAGAATTGGTATTTTCAGGAAGATAGTAGGTCGCATCCTTATAAATCTCAACCTTTCTAACTAAAAATGGCTTTTCATCTCCATTGACATGGAATTAAATCCCATCCTTTCTTAACTTGATGCAATGGATGGAGGATTGAATTATCTTATTTTGATGTATCCAAGGCCTACCAAGCAAAGTGGTGAAGTATTGAATCAATGATGTAAAACTTTGCTTCATCTTTTAGTCACCTATCTCCAAGGTAACACTATGGAACCTAAAGCCCGCACACCTTGTTCATTGAATCCTCTCAATATCATCCAATCTCCTCGGAGTGTGGAGATGTCAATCCTTAAATAGGCATGGGTCTTTAGACTCATAATGTTATCCGATGCACCTGGATCGATGGGAACTCTAGCAAGTCAATCCCATGTCCTGATGTAGAGGGGACGGTTGTGCTCCAAGTCCCCCAAAATAAGGGTTTCATCTGTCAAAGTGATCTCCTGGGCTTCTTTTGTGTAATATTCCTTTTTACCAATAGCCATCAGCTGAGTTAAGCATATCTCAGGATCAAAAGAGCCTTGATTAATGATTCCCTCATCTCTTTGGATAAGACAAGGTCATCGTATATGCTTAGCTTAGATGGCAACTTTCTTAGATGAGAGAGGACTTTGTAGTCCACCTTGGGCTGATCCTCCACAAGCATATCTAAGGGTGGAGCATCCTATGGAGGGGCTTCTCGATCCTCTGTACTAATGACTTATTTCCCTCTATCTTGCAATGCTGCCTTAGGAGGTAGAACCTTGCCACTATGGAGGTTGACTTCAGTGATCTCTTGTGGCAGGGTAATGGAAGGTTCTACCTGCACATCAGGCCCACCTATAGCTTCTCCTATGGGACCCTCAAAATCAGATGATTCTAAGTCTATCTCAAGAGGTGAACTCATAGCATTTAGAGTAGGAAAGTCCAACTCTGAATCAAAAGGAAGATCAAAATTGTTATAGTTATTTTGACTTGAAGAGTTCTCATTAAGAATAGAAGTAGACAACCCATCAGAAGGGACATAAATGTAATTCAAGCTAGCTTTATTCTTCAATTTCATAGATTTGATAGGTGGTACAGAGTAGAAATCAAGTAAGTGGGGTAAGGGATTTGATGCCCTTATCCACCGATACAAGAGTTCTACTAGTAGAAGAAGAACTAGCTAAAGTAGAGGAAGTCATCGATGTGGTAGCTGCAATGGTAGACTGGAGGCTGGACTCGGTCGGTGGTTATGCTATTGTCAGTGACACATGCTCTATTGAGCTCCCCTTTCCCGAGTTGGCACTGGCAACATGCAAACCTTCCTTGATGTTGGAGGTTTGAGCTGACTCACCTACAAGGAAAGTTTCTTGATCTTCTAGACAATCTTTTTAGAAGTTTTGGATATAGAGATATCCTAACCTTTTTTGGTTTTGGAAGGATCACAAGTATCCCTAAGGATTACCCTAATGGAACTGGATGGTTGTTCCATAAGGAATTCCTTTGGGATAACTACAACGATCTTGAAGCTATGTTCAAGCCAGGTCCTTAAATGAATGAATCCCCCAAAACATGACTTAGGATATGGTGGTAGGAGCAAAAGTTAGGATCATGGCTTTTGCCCACTTCCTCCAGTCTCCTAGGCTCTGGTAGCTAAAATCAGGCTTCTTTAAGAGATTCTTAAAGATCTTCCTGATTACCTTCCTCTTAAATGAATAAGGTTTGTTGAGTTTATCCAAAAGAGTAGGTGGACCATACGGTGGGTATGTGCGTTGATATGGCTAAGAGGCGATGATCTCGGCCATGGAGGCTGTTGTGGAGGCCAGTAGGGCTACCACAATGGTGGTAGAGGAGTTGGAAACGAAATTTGCTGAGGTCATGGTCTCTTGGACTGATCTCTACTTGTTTGCTTCCCCTATCCACTATTGTCACTGCCCCACGCTTCTTCTCATAGACCTTGACTTTGCTTTGGGCTGGTCTTGAAAAGGCAATTGTTTGGCCTCTCCTTATAGACTAGCCACCTTGTTGATTAGCTTCTCAAAGGTTTTGATGGTGAAACCCTTAGCATGAAGGCTGACCATGGATATTCTTTAAGAATCTCAATGGCATCTTGCTCGGCTATGGTTCATTTTACTCGGTTACCATCAGAATATAGTCAACAAGGAGTCCCACTGTTGTTGTGCTACGAGATCCCCAATGTAACCCTTTACTGAGCTCCAGTAAAACTCTTGATAAAGATTTGCTCCAACTTAACAAATATATTTACTGAACCATTGGGAAGTTCAGCATACCAATCAAAAGCTATCCTCACTAGGCTACTAACACAGAGGCAAAATAGTAAAGCATCACTGCCATCAACATTGCAACAAGTGGCCCTAAAGTGTGCAATATGCTACCTCGGGTTTCCACTGCCATCAAAACTCTTGAAGGAAAGTGGCAAGAAACCCTTGGAATATTGAATTATGTCAAATTCCTTCGGGTAGGGTCAACCTTTTGGAACTGATGATCCTCCCTAAGCTTGAGCTAATGCTTCCTTCACCTACTGCTCAACCATAGATCTGATATCTTTCTCCTATATGGAGGTACTTTCCACTACCTTCCTATACATGCTAGTGCTACCTTGCATGATAGGAGGTAAGGTCTTAGGTCCAAGACATTACTAACTAGGTGATTAATCTTAGTTGTAGGATGAACTCTGGGGCTTGTTTTAGAGATTCTACTAACAAGCCCTCAAGCAACCTCACCATCTTATCTATTTGTTCATCTTTTTTAATTTAATTGATATCGGAGGTGTTGTGCTAATTGGGATGTGTCTTCTAACTCAGCCTCATCACCTTCCATAACTTGCTACTCTTTGAGGAGGGATCCCCTAGTATTTACCATGCAAACCTCGGCTGAGTCTTTGAACAAATCATCTTCATTGGGATCAAAGATGATCTTCTCCTCATTAGACCAGTCATATCCTAGGATCTCCTTCTTTTCTATAAAATAGTAAGCTACTATGTCATCTAAGAGATATTGGCTGGTACAAATGCTTTGGTAATGGGATCCACATCATGAACTGAGGCATCATTCCTCCCTACAATCAATCTGTGAGGGTACTCTAGAAGAAATGCCTCCTATCATTGACTCTGAAATGGGTGACACTCCTATTGGGCTCTACTATTATGGGTTCAACTGGACTATCATCTCCTCCCTCTGCAAATACTACCACCATCTCTATGTTCTATTGAATTGGTGGTGTTAGTGAAGGGATGATCACTATGCTTCAGGGTTGCTATTCCCTCCGCACCATAACTGGCGTAGAAGGTCGAGCCAGAGAGCTTGGCCTTGCTATAATAGGTGGTATAGATGGAATGGAATCCTTTTGTCATAGCCAGATCACCAATGGGGTTCTCTTCTCCCTAGATGTGGCCTTCATGGACTTCAGTAGAAATGGAGATGCTGCAATAAGAACGGGTGACGGTGGATGGGAGGTAGAGCGGTGTGGTGGAGACACCGACTCTCTAGGACCCTCTTCCTATTATGGTTCATCCCTGAAAATACTATCTGTGATCACGCGGGTAGCTGGTCGAGAAATTAATGAGTCGAGGGCCACCACCAAACCTCCTCTCTCGGTGTGCAGTAGTGTGGGCCTCTCTGGCCCTCTCCTTTCATAGATATTTCCCCACACTATGGGGGATAATAGATCCCAAATTGAATTGAGCTCCAAACTCAGAACATCTGTAAGCTCTGCCAACCTGGCATAGAATTGAATGGAGGCTGGCATACGACCTCCTCCTCAAGCTAACTACTGCCTGGTACTAAACCATTGGTGGAGGTGAAGTGCAGATCCTCCTAGCATCCTCTCTGAGAGAGGATGGAATGGGTTCTATAACTAGTGGGGAAATTGAGTTGGCACCTCCTCCACACCATGTAGGCCTCCATCTCCGCAATACATGTGTGATACCGCTTAATCATGTGTTGTTTTGTTCCTCCTAAGTCTTGGTAGGGTGAGTGGAGTAAGAACTAGAAACCTTAAAGTTGGGGAGGCAATCTGGGATCGAGGAGCCTTACCCTTAGAGGGCGCTAATGAGTGGGTGCTAGCCCTTGCTAGTGCAACATGAGAAACCACATGATGCACTGAGACTAGTGTTGATGCTACTACTTTCACTACCTTCCTCTTCAGAGAGGGGATATTAGAGTTTGATGATAGATCAATGAATCCGCTACCATGGTCCTACTAACACTTGTGAGGGAGTACCCTTGTGATCCCCCTCAAACCTCTACCGAAATAGATGAGATGGGTGTAATCAGCTCAAGGGAGGTTGGCTGATCCAAGGCCAAGTCCTTGTCATATGGGAAAGTAAACACAAATTTCTATGAAGCACCATTATATGAAAAAACTAAACTGCAATTGGGGCGTCGAGAATGCAATGTTGGAAACAAACTCAGATCAAAATTTTGTATTATTGACTTCTGAATTTGAATTTAAAATTTGAATTTAAAATTTGAACCCACATCCAACATCTTGGAAGTGTTAAGTGGGGTTCAAATGGATTTAGAGAGGATTTAGAGATTTGATTGGAAAGAGAATTTTGAATATGAATCAATTTCAAAAATTTGGGTATGTTGAAAATGGGTTTAAATATTTTTAGAAAGATGCTTCCATAGGTTCATTTTTGAAATTAGATTTTGATTTGAGGACCCTTTCCTTTAATAAATTTGAGTATGTTAAAGTAAGGGTCAATTGGTTTTATTTTTGATTTGATATTTTGGAATTCACTCACTTAGCAAATTTGGGTGTGCTAAATGAGGTGTTTGAAAATAATTATCTCTTTTTCTTTGGTTGTTTTATCTTGTGAATTATTGGTGATTTGAAAAATTGGAATTCCCACTTAGCAAATTTGGGTATGCTAAGTGAAGAACCTAAGTGTGTTTTATATTTTGGAAAAATTTTGGAAATTTTATGAAAATAGGGTTCTTAGCAAATTTGAGTATGCTAAAGAAAATCTAAAGTGTTTCATTTATTTTGGATATTTTGATTTTGAAAAGTAGGATCCTTAGCAAATTTATGTATGCTAGGGGAATGTGTTTCATTTTGATTTTGATTTATTTTTGAAAATTAGGATCCTTAGCAAACTTATGTATGCTAAGGGAATCCTAATGTGTTTCTTTTTTTGGTTTTGATTTGTCTTTTGATTGAAAGTGGAGACTTCACTTTAACAAATATGGTATGCTAACAAAATGAAGTTCCACTTAATTTTGTGAAATGGAAATTTCACTTAGCAAATTTGAGTATGCTAAATGAAATTTCAAAATATGTGTTTAAAATTTTTGTGTTTTGGTTTTATTTTGAAGATGGAAGCTTCACTTTAGCAAATTTGGTATGCTAAAGAGTGAAGTTCCAAAAGTGCTTTTGAAATTTTGTGAAGTGGAAATTTCATTTAGCAAATTTGAGTATGCTAAATGAAATTCCAAAGGTGTTTCAAATTTTTGTTTTGGATTTTGAAAGGGGAGACTTCATTTTAGCAAATGGGGTATGCTAAATTGAAGTTCAAATATGTTTTAAAATTTTTATGGAATGGATATTTCACTTAGCAAATTTTGAGTATGCTAAATGAAATTTCCAAAAGTGTGTTTCAAATTTTATTTTGGAAAAGGAGACTTAATTTTAGCAAATGGGATATGCTAAAATGAAGTTTCAAATGTATTTTGAAAATTTTGTTTTGTTGATTTTGAAAAGGAGATTTCCATTTAACAAATTTGGGTATGTAAGATGGAAAACAATTATGTTTCATTCTCCAAAGATGTATATTTTTGTGTGATTGTTGCTATTTGAAAGAGGAAATCCCAACCTAATCATATGTGGAATTTGCTAAGTGGGATTTCAAATTGACGTCATTTTATTTGGAGATGAAACTTTCATTCAATAAATTTGGGTATATTGAATGGAGATATTCATATGTTCTTTTGAAAATTTTAGTTTTGTTTGAAAATAAAACTTTTATTCAATAAGTATGGGTATATTGAATGGAAAGGTTCATATGTGCTATTTTTTGAAAATTTATTTTTGATTTTGTTTGAAAATGAGACCTCCAATAAGTGTGTATATTAAATGGAGAGGTTTCATATGTGCTTTTTGAAAATATGAAAATCCCAACCTAACACATGTGGAATGTATTTGGTGGAAGTTCAAAGTTATGATTTTTCTTGAAGAGGTAACATCCATTCAATACATTTGGATGTATTGAATGGGAAGGCCCATCTTCAAATTTTATGCTTTTGAAAATATGATTGTTGGAATTTTATTTTTGAAAATGAGGTCTTCACCAAAATGAATTGAGTGAAGAAACTCATTTGTATTTTATAAAATATAATTGTTGGAATCTTATTTTTGTAAAGATTATGTTACATATAACAACCATAAAGATTGTTAGATGAGGGTGATTTAGGAAAAATTTTGTGCAAAATATTTTATTATGTGCATTTTTAAAAGAGTCCTTTTTTAAAAAGCATGATTTTTTTATAAGGATTTATTTGTCTTTAATATTTTACAATGAACCTTTCCTTATCATAGAAATTATAAGGGGGGAAGTCTTTAAATGTTTTCTTTTTATTAGATCTTTTTATTTTTACCCATTGGAGAATGGGGTTTTAAGACCAACAGGGGTGAGGTCCTAAAACCTAAAGATGTTGGCTAGCTTAACTTAAGAATGAAATAAGCTAAGTGTCAACAGAATGAAAGATAGTCTTGGATTCATACCAAAGTACGAACCTACTATTGATAGTTGGAGACAACAATCATTTAGCAAAGATGGAGAGAGTCCCTGTCGAGAAAATCAATTTGAAATATTTACCTTCATCTATCCAAGAGGATAAATAAAAATAGAAATATATGCCTTTAGTTGGGACACCACGTAGATACACAGATGTTCTTATTAGGGTGATTTGGTATGACATTGAGGAGAGGTGTACAATCTCAAAAGATAGAAGTCACCACCCAATAATGGACTTAATCACCTGAATAAGGACTCTAAGGACTATGGGACTTCGTATGTACTAGAGATTCTTTCTCTACTTTATATGGAAAAGTAAAGTAGGGTTTATTTTAAATCAAGTTCATTAAGTTCCTTATAGAGGCAAGCCCCCATAGTTAATTACATCCTAAGAAATGAGATCCCATAGGAATACTCTCGATTAAGGCAAATGATCATTGTCTCCAAAGATTTCGAAGGTAGGACTATCAATCGATTAGTTTGTTTTGGAAGATCAAATGTGATTGATCAAAGAGAGGGAGTTGTTATCGAAGCTAAAGGAAGATAAATAGGTGATGCCTATGATGCTAGGAAACCTAGCAAGCATCTCAAGCTATCCTATGGTTAGGCTTTATATTTTTGAAATTGAATTATTCATTTGAGTTGACTTTTTATTAGAAGTTTAGGGCTTATAATTCCATAATACAAGATTATGGAAATACTTAAGAGGTGAGGATTTATGCTTATGGCCCATAGAAGGGAGAAGAAACCCTAGAACCTAAATCTAGGGAGCTTTGGCGAGAAAAGCATGACCTATATTTAAGGCGATAATGGGTATTTGGTTTACCTCCACAAGAGGGGACAAACCACCTGAATGCTTGGACTTACATCCACTTGGGGGTGGCTGCCAACTAACTCTTACAATTTTAAATTCATGTAGGCAAGTCATATGCTTTATGCAAGATAGCTAGAATGTTATTTATTTAGAAATAGACTAAGTCCTTAAACTCACTCCCTAAAGAGACTAGATCATATAAGGGCATGCTTCCAATGACCTAAATCTAATGCAAATCATATTACATGTTATTTTCATTTTTTGGACAATCATTTGACTCAGGATTATAGGATTCATATGCCTAATGCATGAGAAGTAAGATTATTGGCCAAAATTAGCGAGAAAGGAGGAGGTGTGTTTCCACCATGGCTCTCAAAGGTCAAGCCAAATTTCTCTAGAAAAGGTGGAAGCCCTCTAATCAAGAGTGAAAATAAGATGCATTTGTGCATGATGTTATAAAATAAATACTCATCCAGCTAAGGGGTTGCTAGATCTTTTATTTTGATTTTAGCCTAAGATTTTAAGTGAGGTTATAAATTCTTTATTTTAATTTTGACTTATTAAATTTGGTAGAAGATTTATTTTTCTCTAAGAGCCTAATCCACGTTGAGGCTATACATCAAGAAAGGAAGAAATTAGGAAAACGATGTGATCTTAATGTACAAACTAAACAAATCATCAATCAATTTATAAAGCTAACGCAAAAGAATAAGAGGCTATTTGTGGTTGGGCACCACCAAAAAATAAGCGGTAGCTAAGCTCTACCCTTATACAACAATTATAAATGAATTAAGTACAATTTAAACAAGAATTCATTATTATGGTCTTCAAGCTTCATTTCTTCATTCTTCTTCTTTTCTTCTTTCTTCTTCATTTTTTCTTTCTTCTTTGGTTCCTTCTTTTGGATGGTTGGAAGGAGGATGCTCCAAAGGCTTCACATGGTGCATAAGATGAGATCTTATGACCAATGCTCATCCTAATCCCCCATGACAAACATTCTAAAATATTAATTACAAAATACATGAAAAGGAAAAGTAAATCTAACTAACACCTACAAAACAAAGATTAGCTAAACAAATCATACAAATCACAAGAATGTATATTGGACTTAGCAACCCACACATGGGTAACCAAGTCCACCTAGCCTATTGGATTATGCTTAGTGGGTATGAGCACACATGCATAGAGTTATATTTTTATTATAGTGCCCCTTAAGCACAATCCCCTGCAAAAAATAATGATTAGACTAAATCATCCTACCACTCATTCTATGCACATTCACCCTAACATCCAGACTAAAACATATATCACAAAATAAAAACAAATATCAAGCCATGCACCGCCCTAACCTAAAGCTAGAAGTGGTGACTTAGTCTAATGTATATGCTTAAGAAGGTTTGTATGGTATGCTTAGCTATGATTTTAAGGTTTGGATTTCTCTAAGTGTGAAGATGTTCAACTTAGATGGGTGGTTTCATTTAAGTGTTTTGTTGGTTTGGGTTAATTTTATTTTGTATTTTTTCTTTGGTTTAAAAGAATCCTACAATAAATTACTAAGTTTTAAAGAGAGGGAAAAGAGAAGAGAACTACTCTTTCCTTTAAGTAATTTCTAAAGTGGATTCATGTTTAGTTTTGTTTAGTGATTTTTTTATTATGTATTTTAATTAATCCTAAGTTTATATCAATTCTAAACAAACCTATTAAAAAGAAAGACATTTTAAGATTAAGTAAAGTGAACTAAATTCACAAAACACACATCACTTCATTTCTTTCCCAACATGTATAACATGCATATGGATGCATCCTAAGCATATCTATACATACAAATGAGAATGTTTGGCATTTTATGATGAATGCTAAGTGGTGTACTTAAGAAAATTTGAATACTCATGATGCATGATTTTCATTAAGTAGAAAAGGAGTTTCTTATCCAAATTTCATATGCACACATAAATATATGAAAGGCATATGTGAGTACGGCACCATTATTAACCAGGGGTGTAAGGTACAAGACCTACTTAGGGCTACTTAAAGCCTCACAACCCTAGGGTTGTCCAGACTAATATACCACTTTCCTTAAATACAAGCATATGTACCAAAGAAATAAATGGAAAAGAAAAATGCAAAATTTTGTACTTGATTATTTATTTTGTTTATGCAATTTATATGTACAAGTGTAGATATCCTTCTTAAGTAATAGCATAGGAATGAATAAGAAATGGAATTAGGCAAGTGTTAGGTTCTTTTCAAATGAACTAAACACTTTACCAAATCCTATTCAAAACTATACTAAAAGAGGGAGAAGGAAAACTACACTAAGCACATCCTTATATTTTACTCACATGCAAGCTTATAAATAAAATATAAGTAACACACTTTTAGTTTTTAGTTTAATTGATTCATATATTTTGAAAATAATTTGGATTTAATAGTGATAATAGCCACTCATATTTCTATTTTTAGCCAAAACATGCAATTTGACATAAAGAAACATTTCACTTTCATTTTTTATTTTAAAAGAATGAATGCATGAAATTCATATGACATAGACATTTAACATGTTGGGAAGGAACTAAAATGATGAAAGCATATAAACACATTCACCCTAATTAATTCCTAAAGACAATCTTATGAAATAAGAAAACTTAGAGCAAATCAAATTATTTTTAAAGAAGGTTTGGTTTTGTTTTGAGTATGATTTAATTTGAGAAGATTGAGGTGAATTTACTATTTCTAATCCATTACCACATATGTTGGTTTTTTAGTTTAATTTTTTAGGTGATTAGATGATTTTTATATGTTGCTTAGGTTAAGGTATCAATTAAGCATATTAATTATCCCTTACCTATAACACCTTAGCATAGTTAACCAAATAATTATGAGCCAATGAGATGACATAAAATCTCACAAGGAATTTAAATTTGCAATGCAGCTCAAAAGAAAAGGGCCTAATGCAATTTGGTTTATGATTAATGATTAATTAAACTAAGGGGTTTTAACTTAAGTAATTTCATAACCTCCCCTCACACATGTGAGTTGAGCTTTGATTTGCTTAATGTACTTAGGCTCTTAAACACCTAAGCATATATACAAGATAGATTAATTACGTTCTGGAAGGTTTTAGATTTTATGAAATTAATTAAGGGGGTAATTAGTGAATTAACCCTTAATTAAGGATGGATTAAGGGAGAAAATGGGGTTTAGGAATATCTCAATGAAAGCATCCCAAATTTATTCCCTAAACCTCATAATCACTCAATCAAAACTTAATTAACTCAATCAGAGGGTTAAACCACTAATTAAGCCCTTAAGCCTAATTATGTTAAGGGAGTGATTAAGGAATGAACTAGCAATTCCCCTAATTAAGCCACCAAAAAATCCCAAGAAAATTAGGGGAGGTAGGAGTCATCCCACTAATTAGGCACAAATAGTTTGGGATTAATCAAGAATGTAATGAAAGGGTAATTAGAAAATTAACATTCCCAATAAAACCCAAATTTAGAGAAAATAACTACTCAATATCAACTAAAGTTAATTTTAAAATATTCGATGTTCAATTATCCTTCATATGTGATTTATTTCATATTTTTATAATTTTTGTACACTTTGATATGAATTTAGGAAGATTTGGTGATTAGTTAGAAATTAAATAATTCCTAATTATATTATTAATCCCGTCGGTGCCACGTGTGCCGCTGACGTGGCATGTGCTTTACATGTGGTGTGGTGGGATTGGGTACTTAACCTGTCATATCATAGCGCCACATGGCGGCGGTGCTACGCACTATCTCCTCAGCCATTCGATCAAAGATCAAACGATAGATTTTAAAGTCACGGATCTGAGGGAAGAAATTATGGATGCTATGCATTTTAATCTTGGTCATCCATCCAAAATGCATGGATGGACAACTAGAGATTCATCCCTGTAATCCTCTATGAGACATGTAGATCGTCCATGTTTGAGGCCATGATCTGAGCTCGATTGAGCTCAAATTGGAATGAAAAAATCACACCATAAGCATGAGTACAAGAACATTTAATGGCTAGATCAACCTAGGATTGTAATCTACTTCACAAAGGACCAACATACATTGAACTTGAGCTTGATAAAATGGCATACCTCGCAGGAGGAGATCACCGGTACTCGATTCCCTAGGGGAAGCTTCATCTAGTTGAGATGAAGCCTTTCTGATGTTTGGAGGCTTTATAATTGAGTGGATGCTTCTATGGGTCAACTCCTCCTTGCCTTGAGCTTGACCTTGATCAAATTGGATCCTCCCTTGCCTTTGAAGCTTGGGATAGAGCTTGGGCAAGTTTGACTTGGTCCTCTGATGGAGCTTGGAAGGGGGGTTGATGTTGAGTGTGGAGAATTCAAATTTTAGTGGAGCTCCCCATTTTTTAGTTGATGAAAATCAAGAAAATCAAGTTTCAAACTCTCTGAGGAAGAATCTCTAAGGCTTGCTCAAGTTCATATGCTTGATCGGGGGGATTGAATTAGAGGCGATATCTCCCCTTGAGCAATCAGATGGTCAAGAAGGATTATGCCATTTTTGATGAATACACCTCATGCAATGAGTAGGTTAGGCTATTTTGAATTGTATGTGGTTTGATTTTGGCTAGAAAGAGTGAGGTGATGTGCTTGAGTGTAAGGAGTATTTCCATGTGGCCATTTCAATGGGATTGGTCGGTTTGGCCATTGGGCTAAGTTGGGCTGACCCAAATCCATTGGGTTGGGTGCACCACACTCCTTAGTGTTCACTTGATCCACTAAGAGAGTGCTAAGTGGTTATGGAGAGGATTTGAACAAATTCCAAATGGATTTGGCAAAAATTTACTCTATGGCATAGGGGTAAAATGGTCATTTGACCTTGATTTCAGTTTGGGTATGTTTGATATGATGCAAAAATAGGTTTGGCCAAGTTTCATTGGATTTAGAGTTGGTTTGATGTGATTTGGCTCATGTTGACCCATTTTGGTCAAAAATTATTCAACTTGGGTCAAGTTGACCAAATGGTCAAATTGGTCAAACCAAGGGTTGAGACAAGTCCATATGCCATTTGAAATGTTTTGGTTTGATTCAATTTTCTTTAGGTTTGAATTTGGTTTATATGATTTCATTTAGGTAAAATGGGTCAAGTTGACCAATTTGACCCATTTGACCTATTTGATCTAGGTCATGGGTAGATTTAGGTTTGGTTGGTCATATGAAAGGGATTAGTATCATTGTTTGCAATCAATTTTAGTTAAGCTTGAATTTGGCTCAATTTGACCCTTTAGGTCAAGTTGGGTCCATGGTCAATTGGGCTAGGTTGGGTCTAGATAGCCAATTGGAGCCTTGGTCAAGTTCAACAATCATTTTGGAATAAACTTGACCCATTGGTTTCAATTAATTTGGCTTAGATCAAGTTTTGACACATTTTAACTTTTTAGGTCAAGTTGGGTCAACTTGGGTCAAGTGGCCAATTGGGCTAGGTTAGGCTCAAATGTTGGCTTGGACAAGTTCAAATATTTATCATGAATGAACTTAGATCATTGGTTTCAATCAATTTGGCCTATGGTGGATTTTAACTATGTTGGGTTTCATTTTGGCTAAGTGTTGACTTGGTCAACCCTTAGGTTTGACTTGGTTTGACCCAATTTGAGTGATTGATCATCTCATGATGAGAGGTTTAGGTGGGCTTAGTTCAAACCAATTTGGTTAGGATTAGAATTTGGCTCATAAGGGTACTTTAGGTCACTTTGGGTCAAGTGAGCCTAACTGGGTCAAATGGCTTGGTCAAAGCTTGATTCCAGTTTGATTGAACTCACATATTGACTTATGATTGAAATAGAAATCCATTTGCAAGTGGTTTGAAGTCAAATGGGCTTTGATTCATTTGACAATTTCAAGTTCAAAGGGGTGAACATGAGTTTGACTTTGGTTTTTTTGAATTGAGTTTTGGTTAAGCGATTGAGGTTTGTATTTATATTTAGATTCATGACTGTAGAATTGATTGAATCATGAAGGAAAATCAAGGATTTGGCTTGATTTGAAATTGATTTGGCTAAGTTCAATATTTTGACTTAAAAGGCTTAGGTTGGATTTTAATTCAATTTGAATTTAATTTTTGGAGTTGGTTTTGGTTGTTTCAATTTTTATTTCATATATATATATATATATAAATATAAATGGAAATATAAATGGGTTATGAGAAAATTTCATGAGTTTGAAGTGATTTGAACATGATCTAGGCTAAGTCCTTGAGAGAAAATCAAAGTGACTTAGGGAAGTTTTGTGATTAGAATTTGACTTTTGGATTTTTTTTTAATTGATTTGAATTTATATTTTATTTATATATGTGAATATAAATGAGAATAAATATAAGTTATGAGAAAATTTTATGAATTTGAATTGATTTAAATTTGATTTAGTCTAAGTCCATGAAGGAAATCAAAGGACTTAGGAAAGATTTTGAATTTGGAATTTGAATTTTGGATTTTATTTGATTGATTTGAACTTATGTTTCATTTATATATGTGAATATAAATGATAATAAAATGAGTTGTGAGAAAATTTTATGAGTTTGAATTGATTTGAAGATGATTTAGGCTAAGTCCTCAAGAGGGAATTAAGGACTTAGGAAGTATTTGGAATTTGGAATTTCAACTTTGGATTTCAATCATGGATTTCAATCATGGGTTTCAATCATGTGGAATTGATTTGAGTTTGGAGAAAATCAATTAGAATGTAATTGGTTTAGGTTTGATGTTGATTTGATTTGGAGTTTGACTTGAAGGAAGGCAGTGAGGAATTTGGTTCAAGCTATAGGGTAGGAAAATTTTCTAACACACCTCAGGCATGACCTATTCTTATGGCTAACTCTTCTAAGTCTCTAGGGTTAGGTAGTGTCCACCTAATCACTAGATGTGTCTTAAGACTAAGGATCCCTTAAAATCTAAGAGAGATACTATAATAATATCAAAATGGAGGGTTGAAGCTCATCCTAAAAAGTCATAATATCAAACTCATGGTTTGACAACAAGTGAAAATGCCTATTTTAAGTGGTCAAAGTTTGATACATATAACCAACATTGGCTATTTATGGTGCGATACATTATTGTTTCATCTTTGTCGCCATTAGTAGGCATAGCTTTTGATTTGTACATTGAACTCACCAATGATTAAGTGAAAACTTTTGCTGAGTTGGAGCAACTCTTTGTTAAGAAGTTTGCTAGAGCTCAGCAAAGGGTAACTATGGGTGATCTTATTGTAGCTCAATAAATCCCCAGTAAGTCCCTCATTAATTATATTCTTAGATGGCACAATTTAAGCATGAAATGTGAACCAAAATTGTTTGAATAACATGCTATTAAAATTCTATTAAAGAATATTCATGGCCCGGTCGCCTACATGCTTAAAGGTTTCAACATTAAGAAATTTGAGAAGTTAATCAATAAGGCGGCTAGCCTACAAGGAGAGGCCAAACTTTTGCCTTTTCAAGATCAGTCATTAAAGCCAAAGCCGTAGAAAGCCTATGAAAAGAAGCTAGGGGAAGTAGCAGCATTGGATAAGGGGAAGCAATCGGCCAGAGATCAGTATGAGAGACCTTGAGCTCAACAGCCTTCGCTTCCACCTCCTTTACCACCACCTCCATCTTATCGGCCACCTCAGTAGCCTCCATGGCCTTCCCCACCTCCTCCTCAGCCATACTTCCAGCAGCGGTAAACATACCCGCCTCACATAGCTATCACCCACCTACTCTTTTGGATAAATTAAACAAAACTTATACAATTAAGAGGGAGGTAGTTAGGAAAATCTTTAAGAACCTCTTAAAGAAACCTGATTTTCAGCTACCCGAGCCTGGAAAGCTAGAGGAAGTGGGTAAAGTAATGATCCTAACTTTTTCCCCTACCACCACATGCTAGGCCATGTTTTGGAGGATTGCTTTACATTTAAGGACTGGCTTGAGCATAGCTACAAGTTAGGTGCTAGAAAAATAACCATCCAGTTCTACTAGGGTAGTCCTTGGGGATACATGTGATCCTCTCAAAAAAAAAAGAATATTGAGATATCTCTTTATCTCAAACCTCTAAAAAGATCATTTCTAAAATCAAGAAACTTTCCTTACAGGTGCCTCAGGCAGCTTAAACCTCCAACATCAAAGAAATTTTTCAGGTTTCCAAAGACAACTTAGGGAAAGTGGGGAGCAGGTAGCGTGCATTGCCCAGCAAGTGGGCAACCACCGACGATCTAGCCTCCATTCCATCATTGCAACGCTACTTGGTTGGCATTCCTACACTAGTTCTTCTTCTAGTAGACATCTTGTATGGATGAGGGAATCAAATCCCTCACCCACTTATTAGATTTCTACTATGTACCTCCTTTTAAATCTAAGAAATCAAGGAGCTAGTTTGAATTACATTGTACCACTTGATGGGTTATTTGATTCTACTCCTTTGAAAACTCTTCAAGTCTTAATAATTATAGCAACTCGATCATCCTCTTTCTGATTCAGAGATGGAGTTTCCTTCTCTAAATAATACAGGTTCACCTCTTGAGATAGACTTGGAAACATCTAATTTTGAGGGTCCTATAGAAGAAGCTATAGGTGAATCTGATGAGCAGGTAGAACTTTCCATTAAACCATCTCATGAAGTCACCAAAGTCAACCTTCGTAATGGGAAAGTTATACCTCCTAGGGTAGAACCTCCAGACAAGGCAAAGCAATTCAATGGTTCTAATGATCAAGAAGCCCCTCCACAGGATGCTCCACCCATGGATATGCTTATAGAGGATCAACCTAGATTTGACTATAATATCCTCGCTCACCAAGAAAGTTGCCACTAAACTAAGCATATATGATGCCCTTGTCTTATCCAAAGAGATGAGGGAATCATTAATCAAGGCCCTTCTTGATCCGAATATGTTTAGCTTCAAATCATTGTTGAGAGGAGGCACATTATTCAAGAGAAGCCTAGGGAGTCACATTCACTAATGAAGACCTTCTTTTGGGGGACAAGGAGCACAATGTCCTCTACATCACAGTGGATATGGGTAGATTCAGACTTTCTAGGGTATTGGTTGATCCAGGTGCATCAGTGAACATTATGAGCCTAAAAACCCTTGCCTATTTGAAGATTGACATCTTTGAACTCTGAGGAGATCATGATGTTGAGAGGATTCAATGAATAGGGCAAGAGGGCTTTAGGCTCCATAGTGTTACATTTGGAAATAGGCGACTGGAAGATTGAATCCAAGTTCTATATAATTGATTTGAATACATTGTTCATTGCTTTGCTTGGTAGGCCTTGGATACCTTAAAATAAGATGATTCCATCCTCTCTTCATCAGTGCATCAAATTTTAAAAGATGGGGAATCGTGTCAAAGGAGATGAATGCCATTCTCGTTAGAGAGATATATGAGGATGTGACCTATTATCTTCCTCAAAATCAAAACACCTATTCTCCTGAACTTGACCAAAGTTCAAATGCAAAAGAAAAAGAAAACAAAAAAGAAAAGAAAAGAGAAAGTACAAATGAGCGAGAAAAGAAAATCGAGGAAGAGGTAGAGCCGCATATTATATTCCACCCTTAGTTCATTCCACAATACAGACATATGGGTAGGATGACATGACCTCCACCAAGTAGGCAGAGGTAGATACAGAGGCATTTCCAAAGGTGGAAGTCCCCTTGGTTGGCAGCGAGCCAATACGGGTTATGTCCCAGTTCACAGGAGTACTCTTGCTATTCACATAGACTTAGAATCCAGCTTGCAGGATGAGTCTCATGTGATTAGGATACACCAACCCCTCTGGTGGGTTTCATTAGAGGTGACACACGAGCATAGTGATGAAGACCAGGCCTCCAAGCAAAGCACAAATGTATTCGAATCAAGATTATGTAAAACCATTAGGAAGCTGGGAACCTTAGCTCTAACCCTACTTTTTTCTCAAAAAGTTGAGGGTTTGGTAGTTAAGGAGGCCCCTAGATCTTCCATGGATGTCAAGCCAAAGAGATTCATGTTGGGATCATCATCCTCAAGTCCAGAAGTAGATGTAGAACTTAAGGATAATTCATGTAAAGATTTAATAGAATTACCTTTTGATTGGTACTCACCTTGTGTTCATAATCTTGCAAAGAAAGGTTTCATTCCTTACACATGGTTCACGCATAGGTTAGAATATTTTGAGAAGTTGTGACAATAAAGGCAAAATGCACAATCAAGACCGTAGATTTGGTATAGTGGGTTTAGTCGATAATGATGATTACTGCTTAGTTGTCACCAATCATCTGGAATCAGATAGGATTTTCTCAAACCACACTAACTCTTATAAGGAGGTATGTTTAGAAACTTTAGATGATCTTGATGATCTTCAAATCAAAGATTCACCTCTAGAATTTGAAGAAGGAATCAACTCAACCATCAACAAGCACAAAGAAATAAATGTCAGGACAGAAGAAAATCCATGGCCCACATACATCAATTCTCTATTGAATGAAGATAAAACTAATGACTTAGTTAGGCTATTGAGTTTAAGGACTTTGCATGGAGCTATGAAGAGATGCAGTTACTCTCTAATGTATGTCCACAAACTAGCATAGACCCTACTAACCTATCAAGCAAGCTCCTAGATGCATGCGATTAGAAATCAACAACAAGTCATTTAAGTCAAAAATATCGATGCTAGTTTTATTAGTGAAGAAAAATACCACATGGTTAGCTGTCTTCTAGTTAAGTAGAAGATATGCATCGATTTCAAGGACTTAAATAAGGCATGTCCTAAGGATGAATTTCCACTTCTATACCAAAATTAATGGTGGACATCATCTCATGCATTATTCTCCTTCATGGATGGGTCATCTGGCTATAACCATATCAAGATGGCCCCGAGGATGAAAGAAACACTACTTTTCAAACCCGATGAATCTATTATTATAAGGTCATTCCTTTCGACCTTAAAAAGATGCTACATACATGGGGCTGAGATCTTCAATGAACTCATTCATCATCAAGTTGAATGCTATGTTGATGATCTAGTAGTCAAAAGCAAAAAAAGGAAGACCATCTTTTTGACTTGAGAGTAGTTTTCATTGGTTAAGATAATTTAAACTCAAAATGAACCCCCTGAAGTGTGCATTCAGAGTGGCTTCAGGAAAGTTTCTTGGGTTTATTATCCGACACTGAGGAATAGAGATAAATCGAAAAAAGATCAAAGCTATCTTCAAAATGCCACCCCCTAAAAGTCTTACTCAACTCAGATCGTTTCAAGGATGGTTGGCATCTCTAAGGTGATTTATCTCCAATCTATCGGGGAGATGCAAGCCATTTTCAGCACTTGTCGAAAAAGATGCCAAGTTTAAGTGGGATGACAAGTGCCAACATGCTTTTGAAGACATCAAACAATATTTGGTGAAGTCATTAGTTCTAGCAGTCCCTACCTCAGGCAAGCCACTTATCTTCTACACTGTTGCATTGGACAACTCCCTTAGCACTTTGTTGGCACAAACCAATGATGAATGGTTGGAGAATGCTCTCTACTACCTCAGTCATCATCTAATCCCTGCTGAAGCAAACTACCCACCTATTGAGAAACATTGCCTAGCTTTAATCTTCACATCCCAAAAGCTATGGATTACATGCTCTCTCATAAGGTAAACTTGATTTCAAGAATCAATCTATTACATTATCTCATGACATGGACAATGCTATCTAGATGGCTGGCACGTTGGTCCATGATTCTCTCATAGTTTAACATTATATTCGTACCCCTTTTCATGGTAAAAGGATAGACACTAGCATATTTCTTAGCACCACACCCACTTCTTATTAATTCCCCGCTTAGTGATGACCTCCCTGATGAACAAATCATGTACTTAGGCGACATTAGCATTTGCCACTGGGAGATGTATTCTAATGGTGTGGCTTCCTTTCAAAGAGGAGAAGAACCAAAATCTACTCTTCCAGGAAAGGCAGGGGTAGGAATCATCCTTCTAACTCTAGATCGTGATGTGATGAAATTCTCATACTATCCCTCCAATCCATGCACCAACAATGAAGCCGAATATGAGGCTCTGATTGCCGGTTTGGAGTTAGCTATTATAGTGTGTGTCAAAAACATCAACATTTACAAGGATCCGCAACTAGTCATCAACCAGATTGCTGGGTCCTATAAGGTTCTAAAACCTTAGCTTCATCACTACCATGAGTACACCATGAAGGCTTTGGCCCAAATCACAGGTCACCATCTATAAGGTTCCTCAAGGAGAGAACATTAGTAGATGCTTTGCAAACTGCAGGAGTTGGCATGTCAAGATGAGTCCATTCTAAGGGTTCAAAATAGACAATTCTTATCCCTTGAACTCATGAAACTCTCTCTTGGAGGGGAGGTTATCATTGCCAAAAAGGATGAGGAGCTAGATTGGAGGCAACCGTTCATAGATTACTTGAACACAGGAAAATTACCTCAAGAGAAATCATAAGCCCATCAATTGAAGCGGAGAGCTCTCTACTATGCTCTCGTGGATGGCACCTTATACCGATGATCTTTTGATCAAATGTGGTTATGCTATTTAGATAAATACAAAGCCCGTAAAATCATGATCGAGGTCAGTCATGCGGGTGCATCAATCGGTCCAAAGATGAGCAAGATGAGATTAGGATATACTAGCCGATACAGGCGCATGGATGTAGCTAAGAGATGCCACCAATGTCAAGTACACGGTGTGGTCCTACATCAATCACCCAATATTCTACATCCTACATTGGCCTCATGGCCATTTGAGTGTTAGGATACTGACATAGTAGGTCCGATTGATCCTCTTTCTTCTAAGGGTCATCGGTTCATCCTAGCTACCACCGACTACTTTTCTAAGTTGGCAGAGGCAATTCTACTTAGAGAGGTCACAGCTCAGCATATGCTCTAGTTCTTCAGAAACCATATCATATATAGGTTTGGAGTGCCTTGTCAAATTATATCCAATAATGGCACTGCATTCAAAAGCACCAAGATCAATAGCTTCATCAGGAGACACAATATAGATTAGAGATACTCCACTATCTACTATCCCAGGGCAATTGGCCTAGCAAAAGCATTCAATAAAACTCTCATCCAGTTACTAAAGAAGACACTCGATGAAAATAAGTGATAGTGGCATGAGCAGCTAGTTGAAGCCTTGTGGGCATACCGCACCACATAAAAAACTCCAACCCAATCCCACTTCGTTCTCCTTTATGGGTGCGAAGCCTACCATTTTTTTTGGGAACCCCATATAGGAGAATTTTATTGCCATAATAAAAGGGGAAATAAGGTTCTTAAAGGATAAACTCGAAACTACTACTTAAGAGCTACAATCACCTAGAGGTAAATCCCCTATCTAAATACAACCAAAATAAGAGAAGGAAAAGATAAAAGGAAAAATAGCTAAAGGTACAAAAAAACAAGAATGAGAGCCATGTCATCCTCAAAAAACTTGTGAAAATATATGAGCAACATATGCCACATCCGGATAGGAACTGAAGAAAACACTGCAAGAAAATAAAACGCAAAACATCAAAAAGGTTAGTACAACTAAAGAGGTGAAAGTAAAGAGAAGGCTAGGAAAAGGAAAAGATATTTAGATAATAGAGTGAAGGAAAGGCTTAAGCTCAATCACCCATGAAAGGGGTAACCACAAACATGAGCATCTAAACCTCCAAAAAAGGGTTGCATCACAATTGCTACTACTAGCTAGTTTATGAGTGAAATCATCCTAGCCATCATATCTTACAAATCTGAATTCCATGCATAAGCTTGATGTGGAGTAGCCAACCAAATACACCCTTCAACATAGCTTGACAAACAATAAAAAATATAGGCATTTAGGAGATCAATAAGGAGATCAACAAGGCGGTAAACCCACCAAAGATGAGAGCTAGCGGATCAAAAGTCGAGAAATATCCACCTATTAAAAGCTAGATCACTATAGTAATTATAAACCATTTGATCCAAAAATTACCTCAACCTTTAGTGAAAAACATATAGCCCAATCACAGGGACTAAAGCTAACCAAGCAACAAACAACATAACATACAGCCGTACAGAAAACCAACAGAAAGAATTAGCCTACATAACAAAATAAACCACTAATCCATTTGATAGATAAAATACCACAAATAAAATGGAGCAGGAGGTGATAGTGAACAACTCCAAAGAAAACAACCATAAAAGATTCCATGAAAAAACTACTAAGACGACCTTCAAGTAAAGGGTAAACTATAGCACTAAGCAAATAAAACAAGAACCGAAGAAAGGAAAAGCAAAAGAGATGCCTACCTTGCAGACAACCACAATAATCACATCAATAAAGGAGAAAAATAGTAGTCATATTCAAAAAAAACAACTAAAATTGTTGAGTAGGAACAAAACCAATAGTGAGACAAAGGTCCAATAGATAGCTATCAATAGTGAAAATAGAAAACAAAAGAAGGGCAAAAAAAGGTAAGGTAACAGTAGATGAGGATTAGGGACCAAATACCATCAAAATAGGATAACAACAAATAAATGAAAAAAAATGAGAAGGAAGTAGAACAGATCAATAGAAACATAAAGCAAAAAATATAATAAATAATAAACACCAGCATATACGTATTAATTTCTTAGATAAGGTAATCTGAAGTTATCCAGTTTAATCAATCCCTGCAATTGTTTAGGAAGACTAAAATGATCAAAAAGGGTGAGCTCATCTAGTCTAGCTCCAAGATTGGCAAGAATGTGAGTGATTTTAAAGCAGACTTGAGAGAGGAGAGCTCTTGTATGGTTAATAAGAGCAACATAACGTCAAGAAAAAAAAACCCACGGCCAACCTATGGGAAGCATAAAAAAAAAAAAAAAAGGACTCACCCAGATTGGACAAGGGGTCTAGCCACCATCTACCAACCACTCTACTAGCATAGTGAGAATGCAAAATAGAAAGTAGAAGGGATAACAAAACATCATAGAAATGAAGACTAGCCCAAACCAATAGAGGATGAAAATGATAACTAATATCCCAAAGCTTAGGAAAAAATATCTCCACAGAAAAGAATCATAAAAGCTTAAAATTTCTAACATAAAGCAATATAGTTTTATCAAGATTCACAAGCCCCTTAAAAGTGAAGGAATATCATCATTAGAGAATAGATTCAAAGAGGATGAGCTCCCCAATTAGCAAAATCAGCACAAGAATTACCTTCATAAATGAGAAATTTGATAATCTAGTTGGCAAGAAGCCTCCTAGTCAGTTAAGTAAATAAGACACTTCAACATTTCCATGAGCTCCCGAATTTAATAGTTCAAGAAGAAGAGAGCATCAACTTTTGAACCAAATCTCGAAATCCTTTCTGTAAGCATGAATCCCATAGTATGAACCTTTAAGCTTGCAAATAAAACAAAAAAGGGTTCTAGAGGAGCGACAAATGTAGATAACCACTATAATCTCTTAAAATCCTCCCACAACCATAAAAGCCATTAGAAAGGATCAGTTAACCTTAATGACATGATAATTTGGCTTCATCTAGATATAATTTTATGGTTAGGAGCAATACCAAGGAGGATTAATCTCAAAGTTCAAGGCCATATATTTGTATCTTTTGAAACTAAAGGAAGTAAGAAGGTCGACTTTATAAAGAGACATAATTACATTTATTTCCAGCAATAATGATGATAGTTCATAGGTTTATCATGATGCTTAGCATCATTTCTTTCCAACCAAATATACCATAGAAAGTAGTGGCTAGAACAACTTTGACATAGCCTTTAGGAGTATAAGAGAAAAACTTTCAAGAAGTTGCATAATAGAAAATGAAACATTGAAATGTATTAAACATACTATCATACTAGCTCCAAACCTTAGCAAGAGCCATTCATCACATGATCCATTTCAATGTAAGCAACATTGGCATCTAGAGGGGAGGTGGAAACCTTTTTTTAAAGGGTAGCATCAATGAATGTATTGCTTTAGAATCGCCAAGTTAAAACAAAGAGGTAGGGATAGAGATATTCAGATTTTAGTGAAAACTAAGGACTCTTAAGTTTTAAGTCCGAAGAGTGCCAAACATCAAATTCTCAGGAGGAATTATTGAAGTGGATTTGGTCAGTTATTAGGTAATGGACAAATTGTAAGGATTTTTCAACTATCACCTTAGGGACAATGGAGATTAATTGGTCCATATCCCAATTATTCAGTAATGAAATGACTTACCTTAAGCCTCGGAATGAGTATTAAGCAAAGAATCAATAGAACCTTGTCCCAATTGTCTTTCCAAAAGAAAGAGGAGCCTGAATTCACACCATAGGAGATAAGATTCTCAACATTCCACTTGATGTTACAAAGTCTTTTCCACACCGACGAGTCCCCAGGTTTGAAAGTACAAATGAGGGGGTGTTTCCCCTTACAGTATTTAACAAGCATAAATTGAGACCAGTAACTATGATTGTTTCTTAAATTCCACCACATTTTGTGTGAAAAACATTTAATGGAGTCTTTTAAAGTTTTGCAACCCAAACCACCTTCATTAAAAGGAACAGTTATGCCAAAGATGAACTTTCTAGAAGAGGTATAACCCCAAAAAAATTTGTTAATAAGTCTATTTATCCTTTTAATAATAGAAAGTGGCACAATAAGATACAAAGCAAATAGCAAAGGGTACTTTTGATCAGGATAAGTCTAGCACCAAAGGAAAGTAAGTGGAACTCCCAAGAGGAAATTTTCTTATTTATTTTATGAATATCTTCATCAAATAAGGAAGATCTTTTTATTCCTCGATATAACAGATTGCCCAGATACTTGATAGGCAAGGTTTGATGTCCAAAGCCTGTTATATTCTTAATAGCATTAATCCTAGATAAAGAAATAGAAGAGCTAGAGAAAAAACAACTTTTATCATGATTAATCTTCAAATCACTTTCCCTACCAAAAAGAGTAAAGAACATACATAAATTTTTAATGTAGAGAATAGAACCACTACAAAATATAATGAAATCATCAGCAAAGCTGAGGTTGGAAATGGGAAAGCCACCCCTAGTTTTGTAATACATGTTAGGCATTTTACAAAACATCTGCTCAAGACTTCTAGAGAGATATTCCACAGCAATAATGACAAGAGTAGGAGAAAGAGGATCCGCTTGCCTTAGCTCATGAGAGGAAGAGAAAAATCCATGAACATCACCATTAATAAGTAAAGAAAACCAAGAATTCTCAATACCATTCTTAATTAAAGTAATAAATTGACTTGAAAATTCAAATAAAGCCAAAATTTTATATAGGAAAACCCAACCAATGTTATCATAAGCTTTGAAAATGTCCAGCTTAAAGAGCAGGTTACTACTTCGAACTTTAACATTTAAATCACAGATCATCTCTTGAGCTAAAAGAACATTATCAAAAATAGAACACTCTTTAACAAAGCCTATTTGGTTGGGGGAGATAATTTTAGGAAGCAGAATACTTAATCTTTTAGCCAGAATCTTAGAGATGAGTTTATTAAAAAAGGAACACAGGCTAATTGGCCTAAAATGACTCCAAAGTTCAGGATTTTCTATTTTAGGGATTAAAATAGTGGAAGTGCTAGCAAAATATCTTGGGAGGATACTTCTCTTGAAAAAAATCAAGAACAACATCAACCAAATCTTTTTTAATGATATACCAACATTTTCAAAAAAATAAGGTGGTAAATCCATCAAGACCAGCCGCAGAATCTGTATTCATATTTTGCAAAATGTTAGCAATTTCGGATTCAGAGGGTAATGAAATAAGCATATTGTTATCTTCATCAGAAATGAGATTAGGAATAACTTCACGCAAGGAAATCGCATCATAAGTCACATTTTATTAAGTAGCTCATTAAAGAAAAGAAAAGAATCGATAGCTCCTTGTTATCTACACCAATATCATCATTAGTTTTAATTTTTTTAATGTGATTTAACTCCTTTTTCTTTTTTAACCATGACATGAAAATATTTGGTATTTTGATCACCATCGATATCCATTTTATAGAATGCTTTTTGCGCCAATTGGTCTCCATGTCTTGGAAACATGTTAACCTATTTTTGGCTTGAGTAAATAAGAAGTTTTTAGATGGATCATTAACAGTAGCATCTTCTAAAGCTATAACCTCATGTTCTAATTCTTTGATATTAATAAAATGGTTTTTGAAATAGTGTTTATTCCACCAATTAAGGCATTGTTTAAGCCTTTTTAATTTGAACCACAATCTTGTCATCCCAAAAATAGAATCATCAGGATTGAGAGGTTCACTCCAATTGCTAGCAACCACATCCATAAATCTTTCATCCATAAGCCACATATTTTGAAATTAGAATGGGATATGAGAGGAGGGTTTAGTAGCATTAACATTTATGATCGAGAGAATGGTGATGGGGTTCTCTTGAGATGCTCCAAGTAATAGGAAAAGGTTGATCCACATATTGTTAAAAGGACCCTATCTAATCTTTGCCAAAGTCTGATTATTCCAAGTGAAGTGAGAGTAAATCCAATATCATAAGTTGACAATCAAGGATCATGTTATTAAATTCCTCCATGGAAAATAAGTTTGGAGCATTACCAACTCAAAGAGGAAGATATAATGTTAAAGTCCCCACCCACAAACCAAAGAGCATTCACAGAGGAAGAGAAACTAACAAGATCTTTGCACAGAAGCCTTCTACCACTCCTATTACAAGAGGCATAGGCAAAAGACCCAAAGCAACACCAATCTTGCATAACTTGTAAAACAAATGGGATCTTCCAAAAAATTCAAATTTTATTGCTCGGATTAGTAAACAAAATTACTAAATCCAATCATTCTAGCAACAAAGGCAATGTTAGAGGGAAGAATAAAGGGTTCCAAAATAGCCAAAATGAAAATGTTATGAGAGCAAACTAAATTACTGATTCTATTTCTAATAGAGAGGGTACCAATCCCTCTCGCATTCTAGATGAGAAATGAGACCATTTATTTTTTGGGTGAGCTAGATCTAACTGCAAGTTAGAGTCTAGTTTTAGAAGTTTTATTTTTATTTCTAAAAACTATCTAAAATTTATTGGCCATATCCACAGAATCACCATCTAATAAAGATTGATCAGAGAATTGCTTGGAAAAAGGAGGTACATTGAAAACAACATCACAGGGCGGTTCACCTTCTTCCAATTCATTATTATGTTGTAAAATCAGATTAGGAATCTATTCCAAGTTAGATGAAGAAGCATAAGAAGGATTAGAGCCATCTAAAGCACATGTACCTAAAACAGGAGTAGAAGCTTTCTCCAAATTTTGAATGCCAACCATTCCTTCTTCAGGAATCACATTTTCTTTAACTAAAGGTGGCAAAGAGGCTGTAGTAGAGTCATTTAATAGACGATCAGCATCCATAAGTTTTGAAAAACTATTCTTAGTTACATTATTACCTTTATTATTATGGTTCAAATGGGAAATGTCATTCGAAGGGACATCATCCTTGTTAGCTAGTGTGGCATCATGTGACTGAACAGGCAGAGCAGCATCAATATCAAATTGAGGAATAGGAAGCTCAAGGAAATGGCCCTCATATTCAAATAAGGAGATATCAGATAAAATAATGTTTTGTAGTTTAACCAAGGGAGCCTTAAGAGAGGATGGCTTAGGAAAACTTTTCTTAAGGTGTGGATGAACCACAAAGAAATCAAAATGACCATGAATTTTGCAATGAGAACAAAAAGCGGGAAATTTCAAATCCACTTTTAGATATCCGTATTTCTCTAATCTAGCCAAATTTCCTTTGGATATTTTTATATATCCAACTCAACTAGTATCCAAGCAACATATGGCATGGAGTTAGAAGTAGTTACCTGGTCCACTTAGGGAGGTTGATCGAACAAGGGTAGATCAATCAAAACCATCAATTCTCAACCAAAATCAAATTAAACTTGCACACATCATCCTTGGACCTCATCGAGCTCGATCAAAACAATTCCCAATCCTGCAAACCATGAGAAGCACTACTATGATCAAGCTCAATCACCATTGAAGGGGAACTTGGTCAACTGAGCCATCTTCTTCAAATCAAGGGCCAACTCCTTCAACAGGGCTTCATCTCTACTAGACAAAGCTACTTCCTACATTGGAAGCACAGGTGATAGCCTCCGGTGAGGTATGCCATTGAAACTAACCATAGGATAAATTTTGCTTGGTCCTTTATGAAGGAAATTATCAAGTCATGTGATCTCTACTGTTTTATAAATTTCTTGTGCTTGTCCGAAGGTGTGGAATGAGTTTGAGCTCCTTTTGAGCTTGGGTGAGGTTGGATCAAGTAACGATTACGGCATGTCTCGCTCGGAGAGGATCACACAACCATTCGCATGATTGGAATGAACGGGTGATGATCGTTAGATCCACTGATTATAAGCTTAAACCACAGATTAATCTGGTATCGATAGTTGGATGGCACAGAGAAAGTGCGTCCACCATCAGTTGACTTAGCCGATAAATATGATAAGTTAAACAATCAATCCCATCGTGCCATGTGGAAAGCGTGCCGCGTTAGCTGCCACATGACCCGATGTGATTAGGGATTTAATTAGGCTTAATTAATCTGATTTTAATGGTGGAACTTCCAAAATTCATAACTAATTGTAGAAAAATCCAAAAAATATAAATAAGCACTTATTTTAAAGATAATTCAAAGGAGGATAATATAAAATTAAAATCAATTAATTTTGAGTAGTAAGTTTCACTTAGTTTGGGTTTTATTGAAAATGTTAAGCTAATTACTCCCTAATTACTTTAGCAATTAATTGAAAAATTGTTTGAGATTGATTAGTGGCATGACCTCTACCTCCCATGATTTTCTTGGAATTTATTACTTGATTAATTAGGATAATTTCTTGTCTCATTCTTAATCACTCTCTTAATTAATTAAATGATTAATTAACATGTTAAATAGTGATAAATTCATTAATTAAACTTGTTAATCATCCTGAAATAGTGAATGGACATAGGAAATGAGATTATGACCTCTTTTCCAATCTTTCCCCTAAGTTTATTTCATTTGGATAAAGACTTAATCAACTTGCAATTAATTAATGACCTAATTACTTCATTAAATTGTTTAATTAATCAAATTCAAAACTGAATCATTCTAGAACTTAATCATTCAATTCTTTGGTAGATTCTTAGGTGTTCAATAACCTAAGAGAATTCCAAAGAAAATTATAATCAAACTACATGTGTAGTGGGATTATAAAAGTACTTAATCAAACCCTTTAGCTTAATTAATCAATAATTGTGAGCCAATTGCATTAGGCCCCTTTATTTCTTAGGTGCATTGCTGATTTAATTTACATGTGGTTGCATATTATATGTTAGCTCATAATTACTTGGTTAACTATGTTAAAGTGGTATATGTAAGGAGTAATTAATGGATTTAATTCATACCTTAACCTAATTAAAATATAAAATCAACCTAATTGTCCTAAAATAAACCAAATCAATTCATACATGGGAGGGGAATAGGTTAGGACCAGCAAACCCTTTTCATATTTCCTAAATCAAATCAAATTCAAAGATAGAAATCTCTTTAAAGAATTTTTGATTCATTTTAAATAATCTTATTCTATATGATTATCCTTAGGAGTTAATTAGGGTGAATGAAGTTATGTACTTGCATCCTTTTCATTTCTTTCCAATCATGCTAAATATTGCTTGCCATATGAAATCATGCATTCATTTCTTTTAAAAATTAATTAAATGAAATGTTTCCTTTTATGTCATATTGTATGTGTTGGCTAAATTTAATAATATGAGTGGCTATTATCACTATTAAAACCAAAAATTATTTTAAAGATTATGAATGAAGTGATACTAGTTATAAATATTTATAGGCTTGCATGTGATTATAGCATAAGATGTGTATTATGAAGTTTTATTTCCTTCTCTTAATATGAATTTACATAGGATTTGAAAGTGTATAGTTCATTTGAAAAGAACACAACACTTGTTTAAATCTATTCCTATGCATTTTATGTTATGACTTAAGAAGGATCTTCATATTATACATGTAAATTATACAACCAAACCAAACACAATCTTTTGCATGATTCATTATCCATTTGGTTCTTTTTTGTACATTTACATGTATCTAAGAAAAGTGGTGCATCGGTCACGGACATCCAGTCAGAGGCTTTAAGTAGTAGGCCAAGTAGGACTTGTACCTTATGCCCTTGGTGTAGAAAACAATGGGGTCATGCTCACTTATAACTTTATACATGTGGATGTGCATTTAGTTCATGGATGAAATCCTCTTTTTACATAATAAAGACATGCATCAATGATCCAATTAACACATGGAATATCCAAATTTTTAAATCACATCTCTTTGCATTCATCATCAAAGTGTGTTAAGATTTGCATTGCATGTACATGTATGTTTAGGATTATTCATATGCATGGTATACATGGTGGAAAGAAATGAAGGGATGTGTGTTATGTGATAGTAATCCACCCTAACTGATCATAAGATGCCTTTCTTATTAAATAAGACTATTTAAGGAGAACCCAAACTTAGGACCAATTAAAACACATAATAAACCATTCACTAAAGGAAATTCATTAATCAATCTACCTTTAGAATGTTTTAAGGTAGGGATGAAAGAGAGCTCTCTTCTCTTTTCTCATCTTCATCACATTTAGTCACTAAATGTTAGTTCGTTCAAACTAAATCAAATCACCAATTAAAATTGACAAGTCAACTAAATCACTTGAAAGAAAACCACCATTTAAATTGAATCTTTCACACTTAGAAAATTCCAACCTTAAAGCCTAGCTAAGACATGCCACACAAGCCTTAAAATAACACAGACATTAGACTAAGTTACCATTTCTAGCTTTAGGTTAGGTCGATGTATGATGTGATGAATGCTTTATTTCGTGATGTATTATTTTAGACTGGATGTTAGGGCGTATGTGTGTAGACTTAATGATAGGGCGAACTTAGCCTAATCATTTTTTTTACAGGGGGTTGTGCTTAAGGGGCACTATAATAAGAATATAAATACTTTTTGTTGTGCAGGTCGCTTATACCCCTAAGCATAACCCAAATTAGGATAAGTAGACTTGATTACCCATGTGTGGGGTACTAAGTCCAACTTATTCATATAACTACTTGGGTTGTGTGGTATGTTTAGCTAATCTTTATTTTACAAGTTTATTTAGATTTACTTTTTCCATTTTGATGTAAATTTTGTAATTAAGATTTGGAACAAGTGTTATGGGGATTAAGGTGAACATTGGTTATAAGACTATGTTTTATATACCACGTGAGGCCTTGGAGTAAACCACATCCCAAGCCAAACCAAAAGAAAGAAAGAAATGGAGCAAATTAAGATGAAGGAATGAAGGACAAGGAGTGAAGAATGGAGGATGAAGAATGAAGACCCATAACACTTGTCATTTTATAATTATAATTATTCATTTGTAGTGGTTGTATAAAGGTAGAGCTCTGCTACCCACATTTCTTTTCGGGTTGTGAGGTGGAACCCGACCACATCAGCCTCTTATTCTTTTGTGCTAATTTTTTAAATTGATTGATATTATGTTTATTATTGCACAATTAGGATGGCATGATTTTCCTAGTTTCTTAATTATTTGATGGTTGTTGAATGGCCTGGATGTGATTAGGCTCTTAGAGAAAAATAAATTTTCTATCCAATTAATCAACTCAAAATTAAATTAAATAATTTATAATCTCACTTAAAGCAGAATAAATCAAGATAATAAAAGATTTAGCAACCCCTTTGGATGTTGTATGTCTCATATCATGCATAAATCATATAATCTCACTCTTGCTAATGGAGGGCTTCCACCTTTGCCAGAGAAAATGGCTTGACCTTTAAGAGCCATGGGGAAACACACCTCCTTCTTTCTATTTTTGGCCCATAACTAATTTTCTCATGCATTAGGCATATAAAATCCCATAGCCTATGTCAAATAAAAATGTCCAAAAATCAAACTAAAATTTGACAAAATTTACATTAGTTCTAGGTCATTAATCATGCCCTTCATGATCTAGTCCCTTCAGCAGTGAGTTTAAGGACTTAATCTCTTTCTAAATAAACAACAGCCTAGCCATCTTGCAAAGCATAAGACTTACCTGCATGTTTTTTTTTAAATTGCAAGAGGAGTTAGTTAGAAGCCACCCCTAGGCAGTTGTAAGCCCAACAGAAAGGTGGTTTACTCTCTCTTATGGAGGAAAACTATATACCCATTTTGCCTTTTAGGTCATGCTCGTTGCCAAAGCTCCTAGATTTAGGATATGAGGTTGTTGTTTTCCTTTGGGGCTACAAGCATAAATCCTCACCTCTTAGGCATTTCTACAATCTTGTATTGTGGAATTGTAATAGATTTCTAATGAAAATCCAACTCAAGATAATTGTCTTCAACTTAAAAATATAAAGCCTAACCATAGGATAGTTTGGGATGCTCACTAGGATTCCTAGTTTCATGAGTATTCCTTACTCATCTCCTTTGGTTTCAATAAGAACTCTACCCTTTTGATCAATCCCACTTGATTTTCTAAAAATAACCAATTGGTTGATAGTCCTATCTTTAAAATCTTTGGATACAATGATCATTTACCTTAATCGAGAGTATTTCTAAGGAATCTCATTCCTTAGGATGTAATTAACTATGGGGGCTTGCCTCCATAGGGAACTTAATGAACTTGGCTTAAAATAAACCCTACTTTACTTTTCCATGTAAAATTGGGAAAAGATCTTTTGTACATTCGAAGACCCATCATGCCTTAGGAGTCCTCATTTAGGTGATTAGGTCCATTATACGATAATAAATTCTATCTCTCGAGATAGTACATTATTATTTAATGTTGTACCCGATCACCCTAATGAGTACATCAATGCGTGGTCTCCCCTCACATAAACACACTTAATAACAACAACATTCAACACAAAATAAACACCACATGGCCTTCTTTTTTTTGTTGGTTGGTTTGGTTCTCTTGCTCTTTCCTGGGATATTTTTTGTGGGTGCTCTATTGTGTGGCTGCTTTGTTGGCTATTTCCTTTCCTTTGGTTGGTGCCTTGGTGGCTTTGGATTGGTGTTGTTGTTTAGGCTCATTGGCTTGGTGCCTTGGTGGTTTTGGATTAGTATGGTTGTTGGCTCTGTTGGCTTTGTCTTTGAGGGCTCTTTTCTTTTCTTTTCTTTTTGGATTATGAGCTTCTTTTCTCCCTCTTTTTTAAGAGGTGTTCATATTTTGTTTTGTTGGGTTTGTCTTATGTTAATTTTATATGTTCTTCTCCTCTCTCTATTTTTTAGCTTCACTTTTTTCTTTGGGTGGCTATTATGATAGGTTTGTATTTTTCTTTAGTTGGGATGGCTATGATGATATGATGGATTTTTCCTTGATATTTTTTGTGGTGACTTTTCCTATTTGTAACCCTCCTTTGAAGTTGGATACACTTAGGATTTGATGCCCTCTTTATTGATTATCCTTTTCCTCATATTTGAGCAGTTTTTCTTTTATGTTTTCGATCTCCTTGGCGAGATTTCTTGTAGGTTCGGGTTCTCTTTTTCTTGGTCTCTTCTTCTTCTTGGAGGAGCTGGAGTCTTCTTGATGGTCTCTTTTCTTAGATGGCTAGAGTTGTCTTCAATTGCATGTTGCAGGTTTCCTTTTCTTATTGATCTTCGTCTCTTTGGAGGTTCTTTTGGAGCTCCATGGATTCCTTAGTTTGGTTTGCCCTTTGTTGCCTTCTGCTTAGCTTTTTTAGTTTTGTCTATCTTTTTTCTTCTCTTTATTGCTCTTTGATCTGTTAGTTTAGGCACTAAACTCTTTACGATTCTCCTGTAGCTCATTTGAGTAGTAATTTTTTTTCTTTTTTGAGTTTAGTCTCAAATACGGTCTTCTTGTACCAATTTTTCTGAGCAATAAATTCCTTTTAGTTAAAAAAAGAACCCTAAACCCTAAACACTAAAAACCCTAAACCCTAAAGTGAAAACACTAAACCCTAAACCCTAACACTAAACCATAAATCCTAAAACCCTAAATCTTAAAACCCTAAATCTTAAACCCTAAACCATAAAAATAGAAAAACCTAAACTTAAACTAAATAAAACCTAAAAACAAAATAAATAAAACCTAAAATAAAATATAAAAATAAAACTAAAACCTAAACCTAAACCTAAAAATAAAATTAAATAAAAGTAAAAAATAAACTAAAATAAAATAAAAAACTAAACTAAACTAAAAAAAATAAAATAAACTGGAATAAACTTAAATAAAATTAAAACTAAATGTAAAATAAAATAAAATAAATCTAAAATAAAATAAAATAAAAACTAAATAATAACCTAAAACTAAAAAATAAACCTAAAAATAAAACATAAACCTTAAACTAAAAAAACTAAGCATAAAATAAAAATAAAATAAACAAAATAAAATAAACCTAAACTAAAATAAACTAAACTAAAATAAATAAAACCTAAACCTAAACCTAAAATAAACTAACCCTAAACCTAAACCTAAACTAAATAAAATAAAATAAACTAAAAATAAACCTAAACTAAAAAAATAAAACCTAAAAATAAACCTAAAATAAAAACCTAAAACCTAAAAAATAAAATAAAATAAAAAAAACCTAAAAATAAAAATAAAACCTAAAAAAATAAAATAAAAGTAAAACTCAACTATAAAATAAACCTAAACCTTAACCTAAACCTAAAAATAAACTAAAATAAAATAAATTAAAAATAAATTAGCCTAAAATAAAATAAACTAAAATAAAAAAATAAACCTAAAAATAAAAATAAAATAAAATAAAAAAATAAAATAAACTAAATAAACAACTTATCGGTTACTTAATTTAAATACCTAAACCTAAATCCTAAACCTAAACCCTAAACCCTAACACTTAAACACTACACAAAACCTAAACCCAAATCCCAAAACCTTCAAAACCCAACCCAACCTAACCCAAAACCCTAACCTAAACCTAAACCCTAAAGCATAAACCTAGAACCCTAAACTAAACGGTTGAGCTATTTTTTAAGAAAGGTGCTCTTAAAGTCGTGAAGAGGTTGCAAAATACGAAGTTAGTGCTCCTTCCCATGTTGGTCTTGTTGCACCTATTGATGTTGTGGTTCCTCCATGAAACACTGATCTGGATCCTTTGTAGACTTCTTTCTTCCAGGTTCTTAACATCCCAGCTAAGATCAACAATGGTACTATTGAAATTATCAACCATTGAGTAAAAAGGTGATAAGGTGGGGTCCTCAAAGGATGCTCTTCTCGTTAAGCTCGAGATTAGGCCATTCTCTTATGGCCTTGTCATCCTGTATGTGTATGATGATGGTTCAGTGTTCAGTCCCGAGGTGCTTGACCTCACGATAATGATCTCATAGGAAGTTTTGGCCTTTCAATGATCACTTCACTCTCGGCCCTCTCTTATTCCACCCTTACAATAACCCACATGTTCATCAATGCTTACAAGAATGTCCTCATCATCGATTGATTACACATACCCTCAGGATGAGAAGGTTAAGGAGTATTTGAAGGATCCTAGTAAATTTGATGTGCTTACTGCGCCTGATGCTTCTACTACTCCTACTGGTGCTACTTCTCCGGCTTCTGTAATGGAAAAGAAAAAGGAAGCCCTTGCTGAGGAATCTGATGATGATATGGGTTTAAGCTTGTTCGACAAAGTTTGTTGGACTTCTATAAAATCAAATTTTATTGTCTCTCGGAGTTAAATCATTTTGTGAAATACTCTTTCTATGAATTTTTGAATTTAAATTTATTTTCTCTTATTTTATTAGTTGTTAGAGGATAAAGTCTTGTTTGATTTGGTAATTTCTTGTTTGTTTTGGAATTATTTGAGCTTTAAAAAAACCCTAAACCCTAAACCCTAAACCTTAAACCCCAAACCTTAATCCTAAACCTAAAGTAACTAAATAAATTATTAAATAAACCTAAAACCTAAAATCTAATAAACCTAAACCTGAACCTAAACCGAGAATAGGAGAACTTTGATGGCAAGAACATCACTCCAGGCTAGTCTAGATCTGGCGGTGGAGGCAAAGGCAAAGTGGTATCAGGTGGTGGTGGATATAAGGTGGTGGTAGTAGTGGTGGTTATGTAGGGAGGATAGAGGTTATGATGGTGGTGGTGGAGGAATAGATCGAGGATAAGATGGAGGATCCTACTACTCGAGAGGCGAGTGGTTGATGGAACAGAAAGAAAGAAGAATGGTGATACGATTCTTTGCTTATGGAATTGGGTCTTTATAGTAGAGGCGGTCTAGTTATATAGGTTTGATTTCTCTATGCATTCTCATTTTTTATCTATGTCATTGCTTGTGTCTTAGAAAACTTAGTGTGTTACTTGGTAGATGAAATTGAAAAGAAAAAATGTTGAATATGAATTTGTTCTCTATTAAAAAGAAAAACAAAAACCAAAAACCCTAAACCCTAAACCTTAAAAATAAAAAAAATAAAAAAAATCTTAACACTAAACCATAAACCCTAAAAGTAAACCTAAATCTTAAACCCTAAACATTAAACCTAAAACCCTAAACTCTGAACCCAAAACACTAAAACCCTAAACCCCAAACCCAAAACCTTACACCATAAATCCTAAACCCTAAACCCTAATCCCTAAAAGCCCTAAACGCTTAGCCTAAACCCTAAACCCTAAACCCACACAAACCCTAAACCCTAAACCTAAACCCTAAACCCAAAACTCTGCTAAACTTAAGCCCTAAACCCTAAACCCTAAAACCTAAACCTAAACCAAATAAAACCTAAAGAAATAAATAAAAAACCTAAACCAAAAAATAAAAAAATAAATTAAAATAAAAGTTTAACCAAAATAAACCTAAACTTTAAAATTAATAAAATAAAGTAAAATAAACTAAAATAAAATAAATAAAAACCTAATCTACACTAAAAAAAATAAAATACACATAAATAAAAAACCTAAATAAAATAAAAACTAAACATAAAATAAAAATAAAATAAACTTAAAATAAAACTAAATAAAAACCTAAACCTAAAAAGATAAATCTAAAAATAAATAAAAAATAAAAACCTAAACCCTAAACTAAGAAAACTAAACCTAAAATAAAAATAAAATAAAACTAAACCTAAAATAAAAATAAAATAGGAAAATTAAGATAAACCTAAGCCTAAACCTAAACTAAAATAAACTAAACAAAAATTAATAAAACCAAAACCTAAACCTAAAATAAATTAAACCTAAACCTAAACCTAAACCTAAACTAAATAAAATAAGATCAACTAATAATAAACCTAAACTTAAACTGAAAAAAAACCTAAAAATAAACCTAAAACAAAAACCTAAAACCTAAAGCTAAATAAACAAAATAAAAACCTTAACCTAATCCTAAAAATAAAAAGTAAAACCTAAACCTAAAAAATAAAATAAAAATAAAACTCAACAAAAAAAATAAACTTAAACATAAACCTAAACCTAAAAAATAAACTAAAATATAAAACCTAAAATAAATAAACTAAACTAAATAAAAATAAAAAAATACCTAAATCAAAATAAAAAATAAACTAAACTAAAAGAAAAAAATAAACCTAAGTAAAAATAAAAATTAAAAAAGCTAAAATAAATAAAAAATAAACTAAGTAAACTAAATAAATATAAACCTACCAGTTTACTTAATTTTAAAAAAAAAGCTCTAAACCCTAAAACTAACCCAAACCTAAACTGACCCTAACCACAACCTAAATAAAAAAAAAACATTAAACCTTAAACCTTAAACCTAAACCTAAACCCTAAACCTAACCCTAAATCCTAAACCTAAAAAGCTTAAATCCTAAACCCTAAACCCTAAATTTTTATGAAAGGTGATTTTAAAGATGTCAGCGAAGAGGTTGCAAAATACAAATTTGGTGCTCCTGTTGATGTTGGTCTTGTTGCACCTATTGATGTTGTGGTTCTTCCAGGCAACACTGGTCTGGATCCTTCACAAACTTCTTTCTTCTAGGTTCTCAACATCCTAACTAAGATAAATAAGTGTACTATTGAAATTATCACCCTGATTGAGCTGATTAAAAAAGGCGATAAGGTGGGATCCTCAGAGAATGCTCTTCGGCGGGATTAGGCCATTATTTTATGGCCTTATCGTCCAGTCTATGTATGATGATGGTTCGATGTTCAGTCCTGAGGTGCTTGACCTCACTGAAGATGATCTCATCGAGAAGTTTTCGACAGGTCTTTCAATGGTCACTTCTCCCTCACTGACCCTCTCTTATCCCACCATTGTTGTAGCACCCCACATGTTCATCAACGCTTACAATTTGGAAGTGAAGGCGGATGGAACAATTGTCGTAGTGGTGGTGGGGGATCTAGAGGTGCTGGTGGATATGGACGTGGTGGTTATGGAGGCGGGAGGAGCGACAGAGGTTATAGCCGTGGTGGTGGTGGAGTGTGAGATCGGGATATGATTGTTGATCGTGCTACTCGAGGTGGTTGGATGGGAGGCGAAGAATGGCTGATCCAATCTACTACTTTTGGAACCATGTCTTTATAGTAGAGAAGGTTCTAGTTATTTAGGGCTTTTGATTTGCTCTATGTGTGCTCATTATTTACTTATGTCATCGCTTGTGTCTTAGAAAACTTGGTGTGTTACTTGGTTGATGAAATAAAAAAGAGGATTATTGAATATCAATTTATTCTTTGTCAAAAAAAACCAAAAACCCTAAACTAAAACCTGAACCTTAAACCTAAAACATATTCCCTAAACCCTAAAAATAGAAAAAAAAATCCTAACCCTAAACCATTAACCTTAATACCCTAAGCCCCAAACCCAAAACCCAAAACCCAAAACCCTAAACCCTAAACCCTAAACCCTAAACCTAAACCTAAAGTAAGTAAATAAATTATAAAGTAAACCTAAACCCTATAACCTAATAAACCTAAACCTAAACAAAAACCCTAAGAATGGGTAGAACCTTGACGGTAGAAACATCACCTTCAACCAAGCTCAGTCTAGATCTGACGGTAGAGGCGTAGGCAGAGGCGGCATTTATCGCAGTGGTGTTGGGCGATCTGGAGGTACTGGTGGATATGAAGGTGGTGGTCAGAGTAGTGGTGATTATGGAGGCGAGAAGAGCGACGAAGGGTACCTCCATGGTGGTGGCGGAGGGAGAGATTGTGGATATGATGGTGGATCCTGGTACTCGAGAGGCGGGGTAGTTCTGTAGGAACTGGAGAAACTAAAGAATGGCCGATCCGATCTACTGCTTATGTAACTGTGATTTTATAGTTGACATGGTCCTAGTTATCTAGGGTTTTTGATTTTCTCTATGTGCTCATTTTTTATCTATGTCATCGCTCGTGTCTTAGAAAACTTGGTGTGTTACTTGGTTGATGAAATCAAAACAAAGAAATGTTGAATCTGAATTTTTTCTTTGTTAAAAAAAAAAAATCCTAAACACGAAACTATAACCTTAAACCATAAACTAAACTCTAAACTCTAAACTTAAACCTTAAAACATGAAAAATTAAAGAACTAAAAACCCAATAATACCCTAAACCCAAAAATTAACCCTAAACCTTTAATCTTAAATCCTAAACCCTAAACTAAAAACCCCAAACCCTAAACCACACCTAAACCCTAAAAACCCACAAACCCTAAATCCACACTAACTAAACTGGCCTAAGCCACAAAAACTACCTAAACCACAATCCCAAACCTAAACCCTAAACCCTAAAACCCTAACCCTAAACCCAAAAGCCTAAAAGCCTAAACTAAATAAAACCTAAACATAATAAAATAAAATAAAATAATAAAATAAAATAAAAACCTAAAATAAAAAATAAACCTAAACCTAAAAATTAAATAAAATAAAAAATATAAATAAATTAAAATATAATAAATAAAAAATTAAAACAAACAAATAATTAAAGTAAACCTAATAGTAAAAACTTAGATAAAATAAAAACTAAATGTAAAATAAAAATAAAATAAATCTAAAATAAAATAAAAAAAACATAAAAACATAAACATAAAAAATAAACTTAAAAATAAATAAAAATAAAATGTAAACCCTAAAAGTAAAAAAAAAAAATAAAAAAATAAAATAAAATAAATAAAAAATAAACCTTAACCTAAACTAAAATAAACTAAACAAAAACAAATAAAACCTAAACTTAAATCGAAAATAAACTAAACCTAAACATAACCTAAATAAAATAAAAAAATTAAAAATAAACCTAAACCTAAACTAAACAATAAAACCTAAAAATTAATTTAAAATAATAACCTAAAACCTAAACCTAAAAAATTAAAATAAAACCCTAAACATAAACCTATAAACAAAAATAAAACCTAAACTTAAAAAATAAAATAAAAATAAAACTCAACTAAAAAATAAACTTAAACCTAAACTTAAACCTGAAAAATGAACTAAAATAAAAAAACCTAAACCAAAATAAATAAATCTAAAATGAATAAACCAAACTAAATAAAATGTAAAAGAATAAAAAAATAAAATAAACTAAGTAAACTAAATAAACCTAAATAACTGGTTTACTTAATTTAAAAAAAAACTTTAAACCCCAAGTCATAAACCTTAAACCCTAAACCCTAAATCTAACCCTGAGCCCTAAACCTTAAACATACAACTGTACCCTAAACCCTAAAAAACCCTAAACCCTAAACCCTAAACCCTAAACCCTAACCCTAAACCCTAAGCACTGAAACCCACAAACTTAAACCCTAAACCTTAAACCCAGCAAACCCCAAACTAAACCTAAACCCTAAACTCCAAACCCAAAACCAAACCTAAAGTAACTAAATAATTTTAAAACAAACCTAAACCTAAAACCTGTAAACCTAAACACTAAGAATGGGAACCTTGATGGCGAGGGAACATCGGTCAGTCATATTTAGTGGTGTAGGTGAAGTGGCGAGTTATCGTGGTGGTGGGATTTGGTGGTGCTGGTGGATATGGAGGTGATGGTCAGAGTAGTGGTGGTTATCGAGGCGGGAGGAGCGACGGAGGTTACAATCATGGTGGTGGTAGAGGTAGTGATTGGGGATATGATGTTGGATCCCTCTACTCGAGAGGCTGGTGTGGTTCTGGTAGGGATTGGAGAAACTGAAGAAAGGTCGATCCGATCTGCTACTTATGGAACTGTGTCCTTATAGTAGAGACTGTTCTAGTTATCTGGGTTATTAATTTGCTCTATGCATGCTCATTTTTGAGCTATGTTATCACTTGTCTCTTAGAAAACTTAGTGTATTACTTGGTTGATGAAATCAAGAAGAAGAAATGTTAAATTTGAATTTGTTCTCTATTAAAAAAAACCAAAATTTAAACCCTAAATTAAAACCTGAACCATAAACCTAAACCCTAAACCATAAACCCTAAAAATAAAAAAAAATATTAAAAACCCAAAACCCTAAAACTAACCCTAAACCCTAAACCCTAAACCTACCCAAAATCCCAAAAAACCAATAACCTCTTAAACCCTAAACACTAAAATCCTAAACCCAAACCCCAACCCAACCAAAATCATAAAACCCTAAACCTAAACCTTAAACCTGCACAGACTAAACCCTCCAAAAGTATAAACAACCCTGTGCCTAAAATGACCCTAAACCTTCCACTCAAAACCATAAACCAAAACTTAAAGTGGTAAATGGGTTTAAAATTATAAAGACTAATACTGACTAGGCCATAATACAAACCTGAGGCTGGTGATCCTGGGCCATGGGCCCAGAAGCAAACCCTAGGCCTCAGAGGCTGATCCCAGATGGTGACCCCAGATGGGTGAAAGGCCTGGGTCTGAGCCTAGGCCCTAGGCTTGGGCAGAAAGATGCGTTTATGATCTCTAAGAGGCATAAGCCCAGGCCCAGGCTCAACCCTGGTGTGACCCTGGGCCCCTGGCTCTAAATCCAAAACTGAGCCCAGACCAGGCCCTAAAGATGACCCAGCTGGCTAGATAAATGGCCTTAGATAAATGCTTAAACAGGCACGGATAGATAAAATGATTAAAACTACTAAAACTTAAACCTAAACATAAAAATAAAATAAAATAAAAAATAAAAATAAAGAAAACGCTAAACACAAAAAAAAACCTAGGAATAAAAAATCTTAATAAATTTAAAACTAAATGTAAAATAAAAATAAAATAAACCTAAAATAAAATAAAATAAAAATTAAATAAAAAACAGAACCTAAAAAAATACCTAAAAATAAATAAAAAATAAAACCTAAACCCTAAACCTAAAATAAAAATAAAAGTAAATAAAATAAAATAAACCTAAAAACTAAAATAAATTAAGCCTAAACCTAAACCTAAAATAAAACTAAAAATAAAACCTAAACTAAATAAAATAAAATAAATTTAAAATAAACCTAAACCTAAACTAAAAAATAAAAATTAAAAATAAACCTAAAATAAAAATATAAAACCTAAACCTAAAAAAATAAAATAAAAATCTAAAGCTAAACATAAAAATAAAAAATAAAACCTAATCCTAAAAAATAATCAAAAATAAAAAACCTAAACTAAAATAAATAAACCTAAAATAAATAAACTAAACTAAATAAAAATAAAAAATAAACCTACATATACATAAAAATTAAAATTAAATAAAATAAATAAAAAAAAATAAATAAAATAAATAAACCTACTGGTTTAATTAATTTAAAAAATACCTAAAATAAGTCCTAAACCCTAAACTAAACCCTAAAATTAACACTAAACCTTTAACCCTGGACACATAACCCTAAACCTATGACCATATACACTTAATCAAACTTAACCCAAATCCTAGCTCTGATCTAACAATCCCACAATAGGCACTAAACAGGCCTAAAACTGCCTAATCTTAATTGTGAGCACTGAGCCCTGACCACACAAAGCTGATAAGTAAAATACACTGACCCTAAATCCCAAACCCTAAACTAAACCAGACCTTAAATCTAAAGATAAATATTAAAAATAAAGCTAAACCCTAATAAATAAACTGAAACCTAAATAAACTGGAATAAACTTGACTACAAAACTAAAGAAGAAATATTGATAATTTGTTCTCTGTTTAAATAAAACTAGAGAGACACAACAGACCTGGACACACTAAACCCCAGTCTAAACCCTGAGCTCCTAAACCACAACCCTGAGCCAAATCAAGAAAATCCTGAAGCCCTAAACCAAAAACCATGAGCTCCAGGCCACTACCTAAACCATGAGCCTAAACCCTAGGCCCTCAATAACCCAAAAGGACACAAAAGGTTAAAATAAATAAAAATAAAATAATATAATAAATAAATAAACATAAATCTTAATAAAATAAAGCAATAAAATAAAATAAAACCTAAACTAACACGAACTTAAACTAAACCTACCAACCTAAAATAATAATAATAATAATAAATACAACCTAAATTAAAATAAAATAAATAAAAGCCTAAACTAAATTAAAAAATAAAACACCTTAATAAAATAAAAACTAAATGTAAAATAAAAATAAATAAACTTAAAATAAAATAAAATAAAAACCTAAACCAAAAAAAACCTAAACTGAAACTACTAAAAAATAAACCTAAAATAAACAAATAAAATAAACCAACTAAAAAATAAACTAAACTAAAATAAATAAAACCTAAACATAAACCTAAATAAAAACCTAAACCTAAACTAAATAAATGTAAATAAACTAATAAACCTAAACCTAAACTAAAATAAAACCTAAAATAAACCTAAAATAAAAACTAAACTAAGATCAAAATTAAACTACAAATAAATAAAAAAACTAAAATAAACATAAACTAAACCTAAACTAAAATAATAAACCAAATAAATAAACAAGATAAATAAACTAATAAATAAAATAAAAATAAAAATAATAATAAGATAAACTAAATAAACCTAAACCTCTGGTTTGCATTTTAAAATAAACTTTAGGCACTGACTCTACCCTAAATCCTAAACCCTAGGCCCTCTATAAAAGTGACCTACTCTAACCTACAGGCCCTAAAACCAACACAGGCCCCCTCCAAAACCACACCATCATGGGCCACAGGCCACTGGCTGTGCCTGACCCTCCATGGGCCACCCAGGCCTGTGCCCTGGGCCCTACCCCTAGGCCTAAACTGACCACTCAACACTAAACCCTAAACTAAAACTGAGACTGAGGCTAATGAGCCTAAAATAAATAAAAAAAATTAAATAATAACTAAATAAAATATTAAGATAAATAAGATAAAATAAATAAAATTAACTGAGCTAAACTCCAAATAAAAATAAATAAAAATGATAAATAAACATCTAATAATAAACACTAATAAAATACATATAAAGATAAAATAAAACAAATGAAAACCTAAACCTAAAATAAACCTAAAATAAATAAATAAACTAAACCACTAAATCCCAAAATACAAATAAATAAATAAACCTAAACTAGATAAAATAAACTAAATAAAATAAAACTAATCCTAAACCTAAAATAAATGCCTAAACCCTAAACTAAATAAAATAAAATATACTAAAATAAACATATACTAAACTAAAATAAACCTAAAAATAAACCTAAAATCTAAACCTAAAATAAAATAAAACCTAAACCTAAAATAAAATAATACCTATAGATAAATCAAAATAATAAACTAAAAAATAAGCATAATCCTACTAAATAAAACCTAAACTAAAATAAATAATGTAAATAATTAAATGCTAAATAAATACTAAATAAAAAAAATAAATAAAACTAAAATAAATAAAAATAAAGTAAATATTAAATAAACTTACCCAACACCTTAAATCAGGCCCTAAACCACAGGCCACTGAGCCCTGACCTGACCTATCTTACCACTCCTGGCCACTGACACTCTCCACTGACCATGGGCCACTGAGCCACTGGGCCTAACTAATAATATGAGCCACTAACCCTAAATCTCCTAACCTGACCCTGGGCCTAGGCCCTAACAAACCCAAAACCCTAAAGATGAGCATTGGCCAACCCAAACCCTAAACCCTAAATCATAAACCAAACTAAACCTGATCCACAAACCACAAACCAACCCTAACCTAAACTAAATAAACCTTATAAAATAAATAGAACTAACATAAATATAAAGAAATAAAATAAATAAAACCTAAAAACTAAAAATAAAGTAAACCTGGAATAAAAAAACTTAAATATAATAAAACTAAACATAAAATAAAAAAATAAAATATAAAACTAAATAAAACTAAACTTAAAAAATAAACCTAATTGGATAAAATTAAAACTAAACCTAAACTAAAACAAACCTAAACCTAAGATAAATAAATAAAATAACATAAACCTATAATTAAACTAAAATAAATAAAACATAAACCTAAGCCTAAAATAAACTAAATCTAAACATAAACCTAAGCTGAATAAAATAAATTAAACTAAAAATAAACCTAAAGCCTAAACTAAAAATAAAACCTAAAATAAAACTAAAATAAAAAACCTAAAAAACTAAACCTAAAAATAAAATAAAACCTAAACCTAAAAAAAATAAAAATAAAACCTAAACCTATAAAATAAAATAAAATTCAGTTAAAAATAAAAACCTAAACATAAACTAAAATAAAAACTTAATAAATAATAAACATAAACAAATAAAATAAACTAAATAAAATAGAAATAAACTAAATAAAATAAAAATAAAATAAACTCAAAATAAATAAAATAAACTAAATAAACCTACTTAAATTAAAAAACTTTAAACCTAGACCCTAATAAACCATAAATCCTAACCACTAAACCAACCCTACCCTAAACCCTACTGACCCTACCTAACCCTACCCTACCACCAAACCCCACTACCACAAACACTAAACCCTAAACCCTAAACCCTAACCTGAGCCACTACCCACAAACCCTAAACCTAACCTAACACTAAAACATCCTAAACCTCCAAAAACCATAAACCCTAAACTAACCCTGAATCCTAAACACTTAGAATGGGCGGAACCTTGATGGAAGGAACATTACCGTCAACTTGGCTTAGTCTAGATCTAGTGTGGAGGCAAGCCTATCATGTGGGGGATCTAGAGGTGTTGGTGCATATGGAGGTGGTGGTTAGAAGCGTAGTGGTTATGGAGGTGGGAGGAGAGGTTATAACCATGGTAGTGGCAGAAGGAGAGATTGGGGATATGATGGCGGATCACACTACTTGAGAGGCGAGGGTGGTTCTAATGGGATTTAGAGAAATTGAAGAATGATCAATCCGATCTACTGATTATGGAACTATGTCTTTATAGTAGAGATGGTTCTACTAATTTATAGTTTTCAATTTGCTCTAAGGGTGTGAATTTTTGATCTATGTCATCCCTTGTGCCTTAGAAAACTTGGGGGTGCTACTTGGTTGATAAAATGAAAAAGGGGAAATGTTGAATCTAAATTTGTTTTCTGTATAAAAAAAACCTTAAACTCTAAACCCTAAACCCTAAACTAAAACTTAAAACCTAAACCTAAAACCTAAACCCTAAACCCTAAACCCTAAACCCTATACCCTAAATCCTAAACCCTAAAACCTAACCCAAACCCAAAACCCTAAACCCCAAATCCCCTAAAACCAAAACTAAAACCACAAACAAACTAACCTAAAACATGAATAATGATGTCATTAGGAGTAGATCTAAAGAATGACCTAATCTAACATAGTTATGGTAGCTAAAGAAAATGTCTTCAAGAGTCTTTCCCTTGACTATTAGATATTTGAATACCCTAAATCATATTATAATACCATATATTATAGTATAATGTAGAATCTTATATTTGAGCATGTAGTGATGTGTTTTTGGATGTTATAAGATGTTTTGAAATGTTTTAGAATATTATGGTATTGTGCCCTATAATCTATATTAATATAAATTATAAAAATATTTATATAATAAATCAGATGATGAAATTTGTTAAATTTGAAGTGGGAATTAGGTTGTAGCACCAAAGGTGTGCTATACCACTTGCAGTCTAAAAAGTAAGATTTTATGTTCAAAATAAATGTTATATGTTGTTGCATAGGCTAGCATCATATATCATAATATATTTTTTTGCACATTTTAAATTCTTTTAGTATTTTACAATCATGCAGTCGAGCCTACACTAGCATTATTTATAAAAATGTTGATTTAGATTTTAAAATGGTGGAATTTGGCCAAATTCATAATAGGTAGAGCACGACTTCATAATATATTATTTTAATTTAAAATATGTAAGTGATATGACTAAAATATATAGTTTTTTTTAATTATTTAGACTAATTTTAAGATTTTTTATCTTAGGCAATCCCTTGTGATGTAATATGCAATATAGTATAATATCATATGTTATAGTGTACTATAATATAGGATGACATAACATAGTGTAGCATCATGCATTATAGCATATTATTGTGTACTACTACTTGTTGTTTAGCATATTTTAGTTTGTCATAGCATGATGTAGTAGAGTTTGTACTGGTATAATTAATAAAAATACTGATTTATATGCTGAGATGATGGGATTTTACAAAATTTAAGGTAAGCTTTAGGGAACATCATTGGGGGTGTGCAATGGTTTGTCATTTAATCAAAAGAATAGAATTTTGCATCCAAAATAAATGCTCATTTTTCAACCAAATTTTATAATTTTTTTGCATAAGGTGATTCATTTTAAGGTGTAATGTAAAATAGTATATTATATGAAAGCATATTAAATTTTAGTGTACATAACAATATAACTTCACATATATATGTATGTGGTGGTGTGTTACTAAATGTTATTCTACATTTTAGTATGTTTTACTTTCATTATAATACATAGGGTCAAAACCCATAAAAATGTTAATTTGAAGGTTGAGATGGAAGAATTTGGCCAAATTCATGGCACACACAAACAAGCAACACCAAAATTATGCTATCTTGTACCATTTCTAATAGAAAAATAATAATTTTACATCCAAAATAAACATTATTCATATTTTGAGAAAATTTTGCTATTTGTTCTTTTAAGTGATTCTAATGATGTTAGACAATATATTATATTATAGCAAATTATAATATAACTTCTTATATTATAATATAATATAGTGTACTAATTCACACTATAATATGTTTAGCATGATTGTATAATTAGTTTGAGCTTGCACCATCACAAATCATAAAATATTGATTACAATGTTAAGATGATATATTTTGAACAAATACATTATAAGGCTTTTGGTTGAAGTATTAAAGGTGTACATAAGAAAAGACATATGATTTGATGATAATTCCATGTCAAGAACATGGAGGGAGATCCACTAGGGGATCACACATGCTTTGGGCATGACATGTTAGGGGTCTATATCGAGGGCATAGAAGAAGAAAATATTTTGGGGATAAGATTTGAATTTGATTTGATTATATGATTTGTGGAAAGAAGATCCACTAGGAATAAGAATCTATAATCCACCAAAGATTAAGATCGAATCAAATTTAATTTTTTTCATTTAAATTAATCTGAAGGCATTTCTACTATAGATATGGGCTCGAGTCTATTGGGGATCGGGTATATGAACCTTCCACTAGGGAAGCAAGTTCAGGTTATTCGCTAGGGATTAGGATTTGAGTTTGATTTCATAGATTTGTTTGGGGATGTATCCACTAGGGATAAGAGTTTGGTTTGATTTCTTTAATTTAGACTATACTAGGAGAGTTGGTTTAATTTAGCTCTGCTGGATAGGTTGGTTATGAATTTGATTTGTTTGCTTGACTTATTTATATATGATTTAGGGCTCCACTACAAAGAAGGGTGTGATTTAACTCCACTAGGGAAAATTAGATTGGGTTTAACTTAATTTGAGTTAATGTATGGTCCCTGTCAGTGTGTGGTGGACCACTAAGAAGGGGCTATATCAGCCTTGACCTACCTCAAGTTTAGAAATCCAAAGGGATAGTTTACTGACTGCAAGGAAGAGATAGCCAACCTAAGGGGTTTCCTTTCAGTGTGCAACAACTATGCTTAGAAGAAGGCATAGCATAATTACATCTTCCAAAGCAAGGAACAACTGTTGGGGTGACCTGTTGGATGCACAACAAATTGAACCAGACTTAGGGAGACTACTGAGTGAATGTCATTGGGGACTTATGTCAACTGAAAAGTACTCAAGATTAAGTTTATCTTGGTTCCATGTGATTTGATATGGTGTTTTTGGTTTACTTTGATTTTGAATTGAAGACATATCCACTGGGGATGTGAGCTCAATCAAACTTGATAGATTTAATTTATGGACTATGTCAGTGTGCGATGGACCCACTGAGAAGGGACTATATCAGACCTGTCCTATCTCAGATTTATAAATCCAAAGGGATAGCCTACTGGCCGTGGGGTAAATCTAGCCAACCTAAGGGGTTTCCTTTTGGTGTGCAATAGCTGTGCTAGAAAAAAGGCGTAACAGACTTACATCCTCTAATGCATGGAACAACAGCTAGGGACACCTATTGGTAGCACAAGTCAAACTAGATGTAGGGCTGACTACTGAGTGAATATCGCTGGGGACTTATATCAACTAAAGAGTTGTGAGGTGATTCCTATAAGGAGTTTTACTGACACTGCCCTAAAGATAGGATACCAGCTTGGGAAAAGGTCCCGCTAAGGGCGTCCCCATAAACCATAAGCGAATAGATTTTTTATTTATATGTTTACGTGCACTCTGTTGGTGTGCAAGGGACCACACTGAGAAGGGGCTATGTCGGCCTTGAGCTATCTTAGATGTACTGGACCAATGGAGCATCTACACATCCACAAGACAAATTCTCCATCCACAAGAGTGATTACTAGGAAAGGGGAACTGTCCAATCTGATAGTAACCCGGGTAGTGTCTAAATGGGGTTGTGATGGATGCGATCCAAATATAGTGCCCACAAGGGTGGTGCTGCTAGAGGCATTATCCTCTACTCTGGAAAAGAAAGCCTATAGGTGTATGGTGGCCAACTCAAGGAGAAAGCATAGCAGACTTACATCTACCATGTGTGGTGTATCCTAAGATGTAAGAACCAACCAACCTAAGGCGTATCAGTTAGCATGAGTGGTGTATCTATCAACATAGTTAGAACAAGACAACCTAAGGTGCTTGTCAGTCTGCAACGATCAATATGGAAAGAAAGCATGTAAGCTTACGACTTTCCAAGCTGAATTGATCATCATGATAGTCTTCCATCGATGGGATAGATGCTATCTGACCTAGAATGACTACTAAGAGAGGACTCTCGAGGATGGACTGGACCCAGACTACTGAGTGAATATCGCTAGGGGACTTATCTTAAACCTCAAATATACTTGACCCCGTTAATGCACTAAGGCTAATCCAAGAAGAAAGCATACTAGACTCACATGCTCTTAAATGAATCCAACATGAGGTATCTTACCAGCCACACAGTAAGGCCTACTAAACTAACAAGGCACTCATTAGTGTGTAGTGGCCAAGTAAAGAAGGAAAGCATAACAGACTTGCATCCTCCAAAGCATGAAGACTAATGGGGTGACACACTAGTAGAATAACATGTCAGTACATCTTAGAGTAGCTAATGAGTGACTGTCATTGGGGGTGTTATCTCAACTTAGAGTAGCCTGAGATAAAAGATATGTGTTGGTTTTATATGTTTATGTGTAATTTGTGTTTGTGTTATGTTTGTTGATGTTTTCTCTGGAATAGGGAAAAGAAATGACACCACATAGAGTTTAGGAATATTTTATTTAAATGACCAAATATGACATTAAGGAATAAACATATTATCTCGAAAGATAAACATGCCCTTTTGTAATGGATTCGATCATTTTAATAATAGACTCCTAAGGCTAATGGGTCTTTCTTATACCAGAGTATTTTCCCCTGAATTACATGGAAAAGTAGAATAGGGTTTATTTTATCCTGGGATCGTGGTTCCTTATAAAGGCAAGCCTCTATAGTTAATTACATCTTAGGAAGGGAGTCTTCCAAAGAATACTCTCGATTAAAAAAATAAGTGGTTATTCCTAAAGACTACTAAGGTAGCTTTCAAAGGATTGATTTTGAGAAATTCAATTGGGAGAGGTCCAAATTGAAGAGAGTTATTTTCAAGAGTAAAATGGGAAAAAGTAGGAAATGTCTATTAATACTGGGATACCCAATAGACATTTCAACTACCTATTATTGGGCTTCAAATTTGGGATTTTAATTTTAGAGTTCAAGTTATCATTTTCATAGAAATCTAGGGCTTAGATTCTAGCAACACAAGATTGCAGAAATGCTTAGGGTTGAAGACTTATTCTTAAAAAGGATGCTTTAGAACCTAGTCTATAGGTGCTTCTGGCACATATCAGATGCTCGACCTAATTCTATCCTTGGGAATCATTAGCCATTCTACTCACTTGAGGGAACTAACCTATCCCTGACTCTTCTGGACATACAACCTACCTAGAGAAGGCTTCCATCTAACACCACCTTTTAAATTCATGAAGTCAAGTCACATGAATGCAAGATGGCTGGGCTGTTGTATTCTTTGGAAAGAAATCTATGAACCTAGATTCACTCCCTAATCTCTAAAATTATGGAGGGCATGAGGATGCACCTAAGTAATGCATATTTTTCAAATTTTTGGAATTTTTGACCTGAGATTCATTTTAGGTCATAGGAATACAATTTATGCCTAATGCATGCAATTTGAAAAAGATTATGGGCCAAATCAAAATAAAAGAAGCTATACTTCCATCATAGGCTCTCAAAGGTTAAGGCCAAGTTCTCTGGCAAGGATTTTAGTCATTCATTATCAAGAGTGAAATAATATGATTTATGCATGATGTTAAAACATCCAGCTAAGGGGTTGGTACATATTTTATCTTTCTTTAATGCCTAGGCTTTTATATGAGGATTATGAGTTGTATTTATTTTTATGTTTCAATTGATTTAGTTGGATAGAAAATTTAGTTTATCTTATGAGCCTATGTCCAGGCATTCATCACAGCACAAACATAGCATAAAAAAAAAACTAGAAAATGCATTGTATTTCTATTGCACACCCAAAATAAATCAAGCTAAATTAAATTAATAAAAATAGGCCAATGCGGCTGGGTACCGTTGTACACCTCAGAAGAAAGAAAAATGGGCAGTCGAGTTCTGCCCTTATACAACCCGGCCTAGAACTACAAGTTTTGATCTATGGGTCATCTTTCCAAAAAAAGTGTCTTTCTTTAGGGACATCCATCGGGCTCCACAGGGGACCACCGCACCATCTCTTGGTTGGGTCAGCTCTTGCTAATCCTAGACCCCATAGATCCTAACCTAATTCTAAGCTCAAATTTACATTTAAAATTCATAATAAATCCTAAGCCCTGCAAAACAGATGTTAGGAAATACACACAGCACACAAAGCAGTTATATTTCACAAAAATATGGTCTTAGCAATAGTTGCTTGCTAAGCCCACCTATCGAATGGACTATGTTAAGGGATTTTTAGCACCTCCAAGAAAATAGGATTTTTATGATATTTTTATTACATCGATCCCTTTAACACAGTCCCCTGCATGAAATAGTATTAATTCTAAAAAGAATGCCCTACCATCTAGTCTAATGAACAAACAAACCTAGGCATCCAATCTAAAGAAATACACCACACAGACATGTGAAACATGGCACAGAAGATTAAAGAAAATCATAAAATGATCTCACCTAGATTTTGAGTCTGTGACCTAAATAATCTAGTGTGTGTAGAAGAGGGGTTTGTGTGGTAAGGCTTTGTTAGGCTCCTTTAAGTTCAAGTTTAAGTTTAAAGATTTAATTTGCTTAATTTTTACCATTGGTTGGTTTAAATTAAAATGGTTTAGTGGTTTAATTCCCATTTTTATGTTCATTTTATTGGGTTAAAGTAATATTTAAGTTTTTAAGAATGCGAAATAGAATGAATTTTATTTTTAGGTAAACTCACTTTATTCCACATCCTAAATCATAATGAAGTTTCAGAATGTCTAACTAAGATCCTTAAGTATCTTAATTAATCCTTTTAATGTTATTTATGTTTGGATTTGATTTATGTTATTTCATTTGTTTGAATTGCTTTGTTCGATTTAATTTATTTGATTTGTTTCATTTTGAATTAAGTTATATGGGTTTCATTTGATTTGGCTCATGTTAATTTAAAGAGTTTAGATTTAAGTTTGATTTCATTCAATTTAACTTAAGTTGTTTAATTCATGGATTTGTAAGCTTAAGGTTTAAGTTTATTAATATGAATTAATACCTTAGGTTTGTTCATGGATTAAGCTTAACCTAAAGTACTTAGGTTAATTATTTGATATGATTTAATTGACCTAAGATTTAGATTCATTCTTAGATTCATTAGAAATGAGTGATTTCATTAAATTTTATTGATTCAAAATTTAAGGTTTAAGTTAATTAATAATTTTGTAAACCTAAGGTTTTATTTCATTAACTTAAAATTGAATTTGATCACTTTAATTGACTTAGGATATTTAGAAGTTCCTTAATATTTTTTTGATATCATTTGAAATTGATTTGAATTACCATTTAATTTAATAGATTAATTAATTTCCTTAACCTAATATTTGATTAACATTGATCTAAGGATTTAGAAATTTAATAACTCCTAATCCAAAGATCAATTGGAAATGAAAATTTTCTAGCAAGTGGGGATTCATGCCAATTTCAAGTGTTCAAAGTTTCATCTTGACTAAATTTGTAATTAGGGAGTAATTAGGGTTTTAATTATTTCATTAAAACCTAAATTAAGCCTAATTTATTGAGATTCAGTTAAGGGTTTTATTTTTCATAAATTCCTCAATGAAGTACCTTTCCAACGAGGGTTTATTCATTATTGTTGGCTAACTAGTTGATTTATTATGATTTAATTATGTTCATGATATTTAATTGAATTATTTAATTCATTTAGTTCATTAATTAGGTCAATTTAAGGATTTTTAGGTTTAATTGAGTTTAAGTAATGTTTTAATGTTCACTAAAGTTTATTATGGTGATTTAAAGTTGTTAGATTAAAATTCCCTAATTATTTGATTAAGGATTAATCTATTTAATTAATTTAAGGGTTAAGCATATGAAATTTTAATTTTCTTTGAATTCAGTGAATTAAATCTCCAAAAATTCACCTGAGGTGTGTTTCATGCTTAATTTTATTTTCCCAAAGTTTCAAATTAATTGGATTATTAATTTAAGAGTAATTAGGGTTTAATGTGTTTCAATTAAACCCAAATTAAGGAAAAAATATTCAGTAGATGTTGGGATTTTAATTTCTATGGTTTCAATATAAATCAATTAATGTTGGGATTTTAATTTCAATAGAGCCTTCATTTGTATTTTTCGGATTTATATTGATTTATTTATGATTTTTTGAGGTTTTTGTGATTTTTAAATAATTTTAAAACCATTATTTAACTAATTTTAACAGAATTTAAGTGATGGGCCCGCGCGAGATCCATGTGTCGCATGGCACGCGCTTGCGTGGCATGTTCCACCAAGTGGCATGCATGGGTTGGTCCACGAGCCCACGTGGGGCTGCGTCAGCCTGCACGGTTACGCGAGATGATCATGGACCGTGCAATTGAAGATCGGATGGTGTGGATCGATCCTGCGGTTGTTAAAGGGTGAAAACTGATCCGATTTGAGGGAGAGCTCGTCTCCTTCATTTCCTGCAGGAGTTAAGGGTAGTCCATAGTGTTTTGTTAATTGTGAATGATCTAGAACATGAAATAAGTGATTTTAATTGCTACACGATTGTTGAAGGATATCTTATGATTATATATGGTTTGATCTTATTGAAGATCACGTTTCCTATGAAAATGACCATAACCAAAACTTCAAATAAAAAGCTCAAGGTCGTTAATGGCATGCCTCAATTTGTTGGATGATTAGCCTTGAAATTGATCCTAGAGGTTCAGAACTTGACTCAAACTCACTTGCCAAAGGAATTGGGTTAATTCCTTATGGATTATTTCCTAGGCCAACCCTTAGCTTAAAAATTTTTGCTTTGGTGGTTTGCAATGGTTAAGGACACTTGGGAGGGGGAAGAACTTTCATTTGGCTTCGATTTGGATGTATGAAGGTGAAGAAAAGTTCAATTCTCCTTAAGGAAGTGTGTATGTGGTTTGGCATATGGCCAAGATCTTTAAAGCTCTATTTCATTTATTCCTTGGTCGATTTTGATGATGGAGGGTCTTGGAAGTTAGCTAATGCCCTCCTCTTCTATCCCACACCTGTCCAAGGTGAAGAGGTGGGAAGAAGGAAGAAGGAATTTGGCCTCTTCATTTCCTTTGCTTGCATTGGCCTCTCTCCATTTGGATTTTATGTAATAATGCAAGAAAAGTTTAAATGGCCTAATTAGGGATGTATCCTTCATTAGAAAGGTTTAAAGAAGTCTCATCCCCATCCCATGTGATTTGGTTGGAAGTGATTTGAATTTTCTACTCATTTTATCTTGTTTAACTCACTTAAATTGGGTTAAACCTAATTTCTTATGGGTCAAATGACCCATTTGACTCAATTACACCCAATAAAAATTTATGTTATGTCCCATCACCATCCCCATATGATTTGGATAATCAATTTAGATTTATTTTGATTTTTTAGGGTTTGAGTTCAATTTAGCTTATTTAGGTTATTTTGATTTAAGGAATTTAACTTACCTTATCTAGGCCTCAGTGGACTCAAATTTCTTTTTCATTATGATCAAACATGTTTATTTGATCATTTGAAATATTTTTGACAAATTTATTTGGTCAAATATTAGTGGGTTGACTTTTTGACCAGTGGGCCCACTTAAGTCAATTCTAGGTTGAGTAAAGTTGACTTTAGGTTTGACTTTGAACTTTCATTTTATTTTCAGTGATTTACTTGATTTAATTTATGTTGGATATTTGACTTAATTTTGCATCAAACTAAGTAGATTGGATTTAGCTCAAAATGCATTTCCTAAATTACTAAGTATAGTGACTTGAATATTGAATTAGGAAATCCATATTTGAACTTGAGCTCTTCTCATTGCTAAAATGACCTCTTCCAAAAATGAGGTCAACAAATGGACCACCAATATGTGTAGTGGATTTGTCAGAACACACTGCACATATTGGTGTTGACCAGTTTGATTAGCATACAAGCATAAACTTGGGTAAACCCTAAACCCTAAAAACCCTAAACCCTAAACCCTAAATTTTAAATCATAAACCCTAAACCCTAAACCCTAAACCCTAAAAAAGCTAAAAATCTAAACCTAAACTAAATAAAATAAAAAAGTAAATAAATAAAAAAACCTAAACCAAAATAAAATAAAAATATAAACCTAAATCTAAACCTAAGCCGAATAAGAAAATAAAAAAATAAAATAAAAACTAAACTAAAATAAAACAAAAATAAAACAAAAATAAACCAAAAATAAAATAAAATAAAAACTAAATAAAAACCTAAACCTAAAAAATGAACCAAAAAAATTAAACCTAAAAATAAATAAAAAATAAAACCTAAACCCTAAACTAAAAACAAAAACCTAAACCTAATATAAAAATAAAATAAACCTAAACATAAACTAAAATAAACTAAACTAAAATAAATAAAACCTATACATATACCTAAAATAAACTATTATTAAACCTAAACCTAATCAAAATATAATAAAATAAACTAAAAATAAACCTAAACCTAACCTAAAAATAAAATAAAATAAACTTAAAATAAAAAATCTAAATAAACCTAAAAATAAAATAAAACCTAAACCTAAACCTAAAATGAAAAAATAAAACCTAAAATAAAATATAAAATAAAATAAAATTAAACTAAAAATAAACCTAAACCTAATCCTAACAAAAAAATAAATAATAAAAAACCTAAACTAAAATAAATAAACCTAAAATAAACAAATAAAAAAATAAAAAATAAACCCAAATAAAAAATAAATAAAAATAAACTAAAATAAATAAAAAAATAAACTAAATAAACCTAGTTTACTTAATTTAAAAAATAATAAAAAAATAAAAGAGATAAAAAAATCCTGCTTTAACCCTAAATAAACCTAAACCCTAAACAACCCTAAACCCTACCCTACCCCTACCCCCAAACCCAGACACTAAACCCTAAAATCTTAACCTTAAACCCTAAACCCTAACCTAAAATCCTAAACCTAAAAACCTAAACTAACAAATAAAACTTAAAAAATAAAAACTTAAAATTAAATAAGTAAATGAAATGTAAACAAAAAGCTTAAAATAAAACCTAAAAAAACCTAAACTACTTTAAAATAAAATAAAATAAAATATAAACTAAATAAAAATAAATTAAATAAACCTAAACTAAACTAACAAAGAAAATAAACCTAAAATAAAAACCTAAATAAAATAAAATAAATGTAAAATAAAAACCTAAAATAAAATAAAATAAAATTAAATAAAACCAAGCCTTAAAATAAACCTAAAACACCTAAAATAAATAAAATAAACTTAAATATCTAAAACCTAAACTAAAATAAATAAAATAAAACCTAAACTAAATAACTAAATAAAATAAAATAAATAAACCTAACCTAAACTAAAAAATAATACCTAAAATAAAAATAAAAGCTTAAAACTTAAAATAAAATAAAAAACCTACAAACCTAAAATAAAAAAAAAACCTAAACCTATAAAGTAAAATAAAAAATAAAACTAAACTAAGAAATAAACATAAACCTAAACCTAAAAATAAACTAAAATAAAAAAGCCTAAAGATAAATAACCTAAAATAAATAAACTAAACTAAATAAAATAAAAATAAACCTAAAATTAAAATAAAAATAAATAAAATAATAATAATCAATAAACTAAATATATAATCTTGGTTTGAATTTAAAAAAAATGCTTAAAATATAAACCCACCCAAATCCTAAACCTAAAGCCAAACCTTAAATAAACTCTAAACTGATCCAGAGCCTAAAACTAAACCATAAACTGACAACCTAAACAAACCTGACCCTAAACTGATCACAAAAATCCACACCTAAACCCTAGCCCTAAACAAAACCCTAAACCCTAAACCCTACCCTACTCTGACTCAAACAGGCCACTAAACTACCCCAAACTCTAAAGCTCTAAACTAAACCACAACTCAAAGCTACCCTGATAAACCCTCCAAACCCTACCTAAACTTACTATCTAAACCATACCACAAAACAAAAACATAAATAAAACTAAAATAAAAATAAAACTAAACCTATAAAATAATAAAATGAAATAAAGTAAAAATCCTAAAACCTAAACCTTAAAATGAGAAGAAAATAAAAAATTAAAAATAAATTAAATTAAATAAAACCTAAACTAAAATAAATAAAAATAAACTTGAATAAAAACCAAAATAAAATTAACTAAACTAAAATAAAAAATAAAATAAAATAACTAAATAAAATCTAAACCTATAAAATAAACCTAAAAATAAATGAAAAATAAAACCTAAACACTAAACTAGATAAAAACCTAAAACTAAAATAAATATAAAATAAACAAAATAAAATAAACTAAATTAAAAAATAAACTAAAATAAATAAACCTAAAAAGATGAACCTAAACCTAAACCTAAACTAAATAAAATAAACTAAAATAAACCTAAACCAAACAAAAACTATCTCAAAATCAACATTATAAAACCTAAAAACCCTTAAAAATAAAATAAAACCTAAACCTAAAAAAATAAAACCTAAACCTAAAATTAAAATAAAATAAAACTCAACTAAAAAAATTAAACCTAAACCTAAAATATATTAAAATGTAAAATAAATAAACTAAATAAATAAAATAAAAAAGTAACATAAAAAAACTTAATATCTTACATAAACCTAACTACTAGTTTAATTAATTTTCTTAAAAAAACCTTAAACCCTAAATCCTAATCCCAAACCCTAAACCTTAAACCATAAACCCTAACCTACAACCTAAACCCTAAACCCTAAACCCTAAACCCTAAACCTAAACCTTAAACCCCAAACCTAAAATCTTAAACCTAAACCAAAAGTAATAAAATAAATTAAAAAATAAACCTAAACCTCAAAACCAAATAAACTTAGACCTAAACCTAAACCCTAAGAATGGGTAAAACCTTCATGGCAGGAACATTAGTGTCAACCAGGTTTAGTCTAGATCTAGCGAGGCAAGGTGGGCGGTGGTTACCTGATGGTGGTGGGGGGGATTGGCTAGTGGATATGGAGGTGGTGGGAGGAGTCTTGGTTATGGAGGGGAGGAGCGGCGGAGGTTACAACCGTGGTGGTGTTGGAGGGAGAGATCGGGGATATGATGGTGGATCTCTCTACTCAAAAGGCTGGAGTGGTTTTGATGGGAACTTGAGAAACAAAAGAATGGTCGATCCGATCTACTGCTTATGGAACTATGTCTTTATAGTAGAGATGATTCTAATTATTTAGGGGTTTTTATTTGCTCTATGCATGCTCATTTTTGATCCATGTCGTCACTTATGTCTTTGAAAACTTAGTAGGTTACTTGGTTGATGAAATCAAAAAAAGAAATGTTCAATCTAAATTTATTCTCTGTTAAGAAAAAAACCATAGGCCCTAAACCCTAAAAACTCCAAACCCTAAACCCTAAACCCTAAACCCTAAACACTAAAACCTAAAACCATAAACCCCAAAATCCTAAACCCTAAACCCCAAACCTAAACCCTAAACCCTAAACCCTAAATCCTAAACCCTAAACCCAAAACCCTAAACCCTAAAAAGCTAAAAACCTAAACCTAAACTAAATAAAACCTAAAAATAAAATAAATAAAAAACCTAAACCAAAATAAAAAAATTAAATTAATTTAAAATAAAACATAAACTAGAACCTAAACATAAACTTAAACCTAAAAAGAAAATAAAATATATAATAAAAACTAAAATAAAATAAAATAAATAAAAAACCTAAATTAAAGTAAAAAACCTAAATAAAATAAAAACTAAACTTAAAACAAAAATAAAATAAACCTAAGATAAAATAAAATAAAAACAAAATAAAAACCTAAACCTAAACCATAAAACAAAATATAGAACATGAAAATAAATAAAAATTAAAACCTAAACCAAAAATTAAAAAAAAGAAGCTACACCTAAAATAATAATAATAAAAAACCTAAACCTAAAATAAAATAAACTAAAATAAATAAAACGTGAACCTAAACTTAAAATTAACTAAACCAAAACCTAAACCTAAACTAATAAATAAAACCAAAAAATAAACCTAAAACCTAAACTTACAAAAATAAAATAAAAACGTAAACCTAAACCTAAAAATAAAAAATAAAATCTAAACCTAAAAAATAAAATAAAAATAAAACTAAACTAAAAAAGAAACCTAAACCTATACTTAAACCTACAAAAAAAGTAAAAATAAAATACCTAAACAAAAATAAATAAACCTAAAATAAATAAACTAAACTAAATAAAAATAAAAATATATCTAAATAAAAATAAAAAATAAAATAAATTAAAATAAATAAAAAAATAAATTGAATTGACTAAATAAACCTAAACCTAATAGTTTACCTAATTTAAATAAAAAAAAGTTCTAACCCTCAACCCTAAACTCCACCATAAACCCTAAACTACAACCCTAAACCTAAAACCTAAACCCTAAACCCTAAACCCTAAAACCTTAAACCCTAAACCCAAAACCATAAACCCAATATCTTACAACCCTAAATCCTAAACCCTAAACACTAAACCCTAAGCCCTAAACCCTAAACCCTAAGCCCTAAGCCCTAAACCCTAAACCATAAAAACCTAAAAACCTAAACCTAAACTAAATAAAACCTAAACCAAAACCTAAAATATACTAAACCTAAACTTAAAATATACTAATCCAAAATCATAAACTAAATAAAATAAAATAAATGAATAATAAACCTAAACCTAAACTAAAAAATAAAACTTAAAAATAAACCTAAAATAAAAACCTAAAACCTAAACATAAAAAAATAAAATAAAAACCTAAACCGAAACATAAAAATAAAAAATAAAATATAAACCTAAAAAATGTAATAAAAATAAAACTAAACTAAAAAATAAGCATAAACTAGACCTAAACCAAAAAAATAAACTTAAAAAACCTAAGCAAAAATAAATAAACCTAAAATAAATAATCTAAATGAAATAAAATAAAAATAAACTAAATAAAAATAAAAATAAATGAAAATAAATAAAATAAACTAAATAAACTAAATAAACTTCCTAATTTATTTAATTTTTAAAAAAAACCCAAAACCCAAAACATTGAACAATAAACCCTAAACCCTACATCTTAAACCCTAAACCCTAAACCCTAAACCCTAAACCTACAACCCTAAACCCTAAACTGTAAACCCTAAACCCTAAATAGAAAAAAATAACCCTAAATGCTAAAACTAATTCTAAACCCTAAACCTTAAACTATAAACCATAGACCTACAACCCTAAACCCTAAACCCTAAACCCTAAACCCTACAACCCTAAACCCTAAACCCTAAAACTTATAATCCTAAACCCTAAATTGAAAACCCAAAACCCAAAACCCAAAATCCAAAACCCAAAACCCTAAATCCTAAAAACTTAGAAACCTAAACTTAAACTAAATAAATCCTAAAAATAAAATAAATAAAAAAACTAAACCTAAATAAAATAAAATAAAATAAAAACCTAAACTAAAACCTAATCCTAAACTTAAACCTAAAAATAAAATAAAATAAAAAATAAACAGAAAATAAATAAAATAGATTAAACTAAAAAATGTAATAAATCTAAAAAATAAAATAAAATAAAACCCAAAGAAAAAATAAAATTAAAATAAACCAAAAATAAAATAAAAGAAAGACTAAATAGAAACCTAAACCTAAAAAATAAACCTAAAATTAAATAAAAAATAAAACTTAAGCCTTAAACTAAATAAAATAAACCTAAACCTAAACTAAAATAAATAAAACTTAAACCTAAACCTAAAATAAACTAAACCTGAACCCTAAACTAAATAAAATAAAATAAATTAAAAATAATGCTATACTTAAACTAAAATATAAAACCTAGAAATCTACCTTAAATAAAAACCTAAACCTAAACCGAAAAAAATAAAATAAAATAAAAAACCCAAACTCAACTAAATAAACTAAACCAAATAAAAATATAAAATGAAATAAACTAAAATAAATAAATAATATACAAAATAAACTAAATAAACCTAAACCTACCGGTTTACTTAATGTTTTAAAAAAAACCCTAAACTAACCCTAAACCTAAACCCTAAATCTTAACTTAAACCCTAAACCAATCAACCTAAACCCCAACCTAAAAACTCAACCAATCTAAACTAAACCCTAAACTAACTAAACCCTAAACTAACTAACTAAACTTAAACTAAACCTTAAACCTAAACTAAAACTACCTAACCTAAACTTAAACTTAAACCTAAACTCTAAGTCTAAAATTTTAAACCTAAACTAAACTAACCCTAAACCTTAAACTAAACCTAAACCTTAAAACCCTAAACTAAAGTCTAAACCCTAAACAACCTCTAAAAACCTTAAACTTAAACCCTAAAACTCCCCTAAACATAAGAACTTTAAACTTAAACTCTAAACCCTAAACTTAAACACTGTTAAACCTAACCTAAACCTATAAACTAAACCCTAAACTCTAAACCCTAAACCTTAAATCAAACCCTAGTTTAAATCCCAAACCCTAAACCTAAACCCTAAACCCTAAAATTATAAAGTCTAAACTCTAACCTAACCCTAAACCATAAACCCTAAACCCTAAAACTGTAAACTGAAACTCTAAACTAACCCTAAAACCTAAACCCTTAAAAACACTAAACCTTAAAGCCTAAAGGGAAAACCCTAAACCTTAAAATAAATACTAAACTTTAAACCCTAAAACCCTAAACCCTAAACCCTAAACCATAAAATCCTAAACCTTAAACCCTAAACCTAAACCTTAAACCCTAAAAACCTAAATACCTAAACCTAAACTAAATAAACCTAAAATAAATAAATATACCTAAACCTAAATAAAATAATATAATAAAATAAATAAGAACCTAAAATATAAAGAAAATAATAAAATAAATAAATAAAACCTAAACTAAAACCTAAATCTAAACTTAAAAATAAAATAAAGTAAAAAGTAAAAATAAACTAAAATAAAATAAGTAAAAACCTAAACCAAACTAAAAAAATAAAATAAACCTAAGAATATAAAACATAAATAAAATAAAAATTAAATATAAAATAAAAATAAAATAAAAATAAAAGAAAATAAAATAAAAACTAACTAAAAACCTAAACCTAAAAAATAAACCTAAAAAAATAATAAAACATAAACCCTAAACTAAAAAAAACCTAAACCTAAAATAAAAATAAAATAAACCTAAACCTAAACTAAAATAAATTAAATTAAAAGAAATTAAACATAAACCTAAACCTGAAATTAAACATAAAATAAATATAATAAAATAAACTAAAAATAAACTTAAACCTAAACTAAAAAATAAACCTAAACTTAGACTAAAAAAAACCTAAAATAAACCTCAACAGAACCTAAAACCTGAACCTAAAAAAGTGAAATAAAAACCTAAACCTAAACCTAAAAATAAAAAATAAAACCTAAACCTAAAAAATAAAATAAAAATAAAACTCAACTAAAAAATAAACTAAAAATAAATAAATCTAAAATAAACAAACTAAACTAAATAAAATTAAAAAGTAAACTTAAATAAAAAAATAAAATAAAATAAACTAAAATAAACTAAAATAAATAAAAAATAAACTAGATAAACTTAATAAACCTAAATCTATTGGTTTACTTAAATAAAAATAAAAAAACATTAAACCCTAAATCCTAAACCCTAAACCTATAACCCTAAATGCTAAACCCTAAACCCTAAAACTCTAAACCCTAAACCCTAAACCCTAACCCTAAAACCTAAAGCTAAAATATAAACCCTAAAAAACCCTAAACACTAAACCTAAACCTAAACTAAACCTTAAACCTAAACCTAAACTCCAAACCTAAACCCTAAACCTAACCCTAAATCATAAAAGCATAAACCCTAAAACCTAAACTTCAACCTAAACTAACCTATAAACTTACCTAAACTATAAACCCTAAACTCAAACCTAAACCTAAACCCTAAACTTAAACCCTAAACCTAAACCTAACCCTAACCCTAAACCCTAAACCCTAAACCTTAAACCCTAAAACTGTAAACTCTAAACTCTAAACTAACCCTAAACCCTAAACCCTTTCTTTTTTTTTTGATTTTTAAACTTTGGCCAAGTTCTCAATAATAGACTTGTTGATTTTGAGGGAAGTAGTAAGATGCATCCTCATATATGCTAACCTTGTGAATTTTAAATGGCTTGAGATCTCACATAAGATGATCCCACAAACTTCATACACTAATGTAGAGAGGATGGAACTATATTGTTCATATGTATCCATGGCCTCCCAAGCAAAGCGATGTATCCATCTAATGTGAAACTTGGCTTCGGTCTTCCAATCATCTATCTCCAAGGGCAACACTATAGAGCCTAAGGCCTGTTGACCTCACATTTAGAGTTCAGATTCAATCTTTCCATCTTAGAATTAGGAGCCTTCTAGACACTAAGAATTCCCTAATCATAAGAAATTTCTAACAATTAGGTAAACACTTAACCTAAAGACTTAGATGGTTAACGATAGATTATGCCTAGATTAGGATAATCCACCCACCCTACAACCCAAATCCAATCTAGGTTCTCCTTCTAAAACCAAACCTCAAGTTCAATTCAAACATCAAATTAATATCCAAATCCAAACCCAAATTCTAAAACTAAATGATTGAAGCCCATGATCAAATCCAAACTTGAAACCCTTCCTAAGTCATATGACCTATCCCGTGGACTTATCCAGATCTTAATCCAATCAATCCAAAATCATTTGATTTTCTCATAATCAATTTATATCTTTAATCATCTTCCAAAATATAAATCAAATCTACATTCAAATGATCAAAACTAAATCAAACTAAATCAAATTAAATCAAAACCCTTCCTATATATAACCTATCCCATGGACTTAGCCAAATCTTAATCCAAATCATGTCAAACATAGTTAGTTTTATCACAAATCAATCATATTTTCAATCATCTTTACAAATTTAAATGAAATATACATTTAAATGATCAAAAATAAACCAAAATAAATAAAAATCCAAACGTAAGCCACATGACCCAACTCCATGGACTTAGCCAAATTCCTTCATTCCAAAATTCAAATTCAATTTATTTTCTCATGAATCAATCATACCTTCAATCATATTCACAAATATAAATGAAATCTACAATTAACAAGCCAAACAAAAATCAACCCAAGTCAAACCCAACTTAACCCTTTTGACTTGAAATGCTCAAATGAACCAAAACCCATTTGAACTCCAATGTAATTGAATTTATATATCAATCCCAAATCCATATATAAACTCAACTAAATGAAACTCCAAAAATTGAGCTAACTAAACCAAATTGGTCCACGAAGTGGCAAATTTAAACTATTTGAGCTAATCCTACCTAAATTGGATTGAATCAAGCCATCAAAACCTTCCATTATGATTGTTCACCCTAGGTTGATCAATTATCACAAATTTGTCACAACCATTTGACCAAGTCAACCCTAACCCATATGAACCCAAACTAGCCAAATTGTAACCTAAGCCAAATCCCTTGAAACCAAAGATTCATACCAAATCAAAATTAATATAATTTGACCTTCAATCAATCAAACAAAACCTAATTGGCCCTCTTGACCCAAGTTGACCTAATTGACCTGAAAGAACAAATTGTGTCAAATCAAAATATAAACCAAATTGATTGCAACCAATAGCTCAAGTTCATTCTAAATTGATATTTGAACTTGACCAAAACCATGATTAGAACTAATTGAACCCAATTAACCTACTTAGCCTAAGTTGACCTAAAGGTTCAAGTTAGCCTAAATCAAAATCAAATCCAAAATAATTAAAACCAAAGACTACAATCATCTTCAATTAGTCAATTCAACCCAAACCAACATCCAACCCAAGCCAATTTGGCCTATTTCGTCAAATTGGTCAACTTAACCCATTTGACCCAAATGAATTCAAATAAGCCAAAATCAAATCTAAGTCAAACTATCCAAACCAATTGAACCAAAACATTTTGAATAATCATATGAACTTGGCCCAACCCTTGGTTTAATCCAATTTGACCAATTGGTCAACTTGACCCAACCTAATCTAATTTAACCTAAATGAGTCAAATTGAGCCTAACATAACCAAATCAACTCCAATTGACTTGAAATTTGTGCTAACCCACTTTTGGCTCATTTCAAATCTGTCCAAATCAAATCCAATGCCAAATGATCATTCTACCCTTGGTTCAAGGGCATCACATGAGACAAATCCCATGTAAGTGGTCATTTCCATTGGCCACTGGTTCTCCCAATGGTCCACCTAGCACCTAAGACATCGCCAACTTGACCTAAGGGGTTGTTTCGCCATGACCCATTGGAGGTGAAATCACCTCACCCTCCCCATTAGAGCATTTAAAACCCATAGGACACTCATGATTCTTTCTTGGCAACCACCTCCACACCTTCAACCAAACAAGCTGAGCAAACCCACCTCCTACCTGCCACCCATGACTCCCAGAGATGGCCGAATAACCACTAGAAGCCAAACCTGATCCCACTGTTCAATCAAGATGAAGGGGGGTATACACTCCATCATTTCTACTCAAACACACATAAAAATCATTCTTCAGAGCCCTAGCTACCTAAGATAAGCTGCTAGAGCCAATCCCTAAGTTCCCAAGCTCATTCCTCAATAAAAAAATGCCATTCTCGTCTGTCCTAAAATAAGACACTCTCATTTTCAACCTAACTTTCCCATTTCTCTATAAAACTCAAATTAACTTTGCACGCATCTTCCCTAGGCCTTGTTGAATAAGAAAAAATCATCTCCCAAGCTTCTCGAGCACCGGAGGTGGGACTTAAGTCAAAGTCTTGCTCCAAATCATCGATTCATGTACTTCTTAGTGAAAGTTAAGGAATTGATCCAATTATTTCTCAAAAGGGCTTCATCTCCACTAGATGAAGCATCCTCAATCGTTTGAGCCACTAGTCTTGAGTTTCGGTAAGGTATACTTCCAAAACTGATCCTTAGATAAAATTAGGTTGGAGCTTTTTGAAGAAAACTTGTATCTCATTTGATCTTGATCATTGGATCCCCTTCGATCGATCTCGTGAAGGTGTGGGATCCTTTTGGAGTTGATCCTAGCTCAGGTAAGCTTCGATCAAGTGAGCAATGCTCTATGGACTCCATTCTCCCTTACTTGCATAACATTAGATCACGCACCGTCCATTCAATGCGATCGAAATGGATGACCATGATTAGATTTGCTAGATCGATCTGATTTAATCTTATTAAGCTATGGGATTAATAGTAGCCATCTGATCTCAGATCAGACGATAAGATGAGAAAACGATTCACCACCGCAGGCCCCGAAGTGGTAAGTTTTAGTAGCCAATCCCACATGGAAAGTGTATCTGGCCACATGGCCCCAATAGATTAGGCTTTAATTAATCAATTTATAATGGCTAAAACTTCTAAAAATCATAAAAAATCATAGAAAATTAAAAAATGCAAATAAATACTAATTTTAATGGTATTTCAGAGAATTAATTAAAATTTATCTTAACTAATTTTGAATAGTAATTAAAGTTTAATTACAAAATTAATTAGCCACTCCTTAATTACTGAGCAATTAATCCCAAAAATTTGTGGCTAATTTAATGGGATGACCTATGCCTCCCATGATTTTCTTATTGCTCACTTAATTAGAAAATTGACTAATTAAACCTTAACTACTTTTATGTTAATTAATGATTAAATAATCCCATGAATAGTAATAAATTAATTAAGTTTATTAATCATTGTTCAACAAGAAGTGAACTAAGGAATAGGTTGTGCCCCTTTCCTAAGTTCATTTCACGCTTTTTTAAAATGAAATTAATTAAGACCAATTAATTAAATCACTTAATCAAATTGAAATCATAATCACATTAATCTTAATTAATTAAATCATGGGGTAGATCTTATGTGTTTTATAACCTAAAAGAGTTTAATGAAATTATTCACCCACATGTGTGGAAAACCATAAGAGTAATTAATTAAGTCTCTTAATCTAATTAACTATTAATCATGAGTAAATTGCATTAGGCCCCTTTTATTTCCTAGGATCATTACAAGGTTATTTTCCATGCATATGATGTTGGCTCATACTTAGTTAATTACTTTAAGATGACATAAGTAAGGGTAATTAATTTATCAAATTAAGGGTTGAACTTAGTTAACCCATAAAATCAACTTAATTACATTTCCTTAAATTAAATCAAATAACTAATGTGGGAATGGGTTTAAAATAGTAAGTGATGATTTCTCTTCTCCTCTTTAAATCAAATTAAATCCAAAACTTAATTAATAAAGAATTTTTGGTTTGCTTTAAATAATCTTATTAGATTTGATCATCTTTAACCCTAAAATAAACCCTAAAACAAACCCTAAATCCTAAAACATACAACCCTAAACTCTAAACCCTAAACCTTAAACCCTAAAAACTTAAAAACCTAAAAACCTAAAAACCTAAACCTAAATTAAATAAAATGTAAAAATAACGTAAATAAAAAATCCTAAACCTTAATTAAATAAATAAATAAATAGAATAAAAACTTAAACTAAAAGCTAAGCCTAAACCTAAACCTGAAATTAGAAATAAAATAAAATAAAAAATAAAAACTAAAAAAAATAAATTAAATAAAAACCTAAGCTAAACTAACAAAGAAAATAAACCTAAAAATAAAAAACCTAAATAAAACCAAAACCTAAATAAAATAAAAACTAAATGTAAAATAATAAGAACCTAAAATAAAATTAAATTAAATAAAATAGTAAACCGTAAAAATAAAGCTAAAAACACCTAAAAATAAATAAAAAATAAAACCAAAACCCTATACTAAAAAAAGCCTAAACCTAAAATAAATAAATAAAAAACTTAAACCTAAACTAAAATAAACTAAACTAAAATAAATAAAACCTAAACCGAAACCTAAACCCTAAACTAAAAAAATAAAATAAACTAAAAATAAACCTAAACCTAAACTAAAAAATAATACCTAAAAATAAACTTAAAATAAAAGCCTAAAACCTAAACTTAAAAAAATAAAATAAAAACCTACACCTAAAAAAGTAAAATAAAAATAAAACTAAACTAAAAAATAAACATAAACTTAAACCTAAAAAAGAAACTAAAATAAAAAGCCTAAACTATAATAAATAACTTAAAATAAATAAACTAAACTAAATAAAATAAAAAATAAATTTAAATTAAAATATATAATAAAATAAACTAAAATAAATAAAAAATAAACTAAATAAACTAAATAAACCAAAACATACTAGTTTACTTAATTAAAAAAAACGTTTAAACACTAAACCTTAAATGCTAAACTTCAAATCCTAAACCCAAAACCCTAAACCTTAAAGCATAAACTCTAAAACTAACCCTAAACCCTAAACCCTAAACCATAAACTCTAAAACTAACCCTAAACCCTAAACCATAAACTCTAAAACTAACCCTAAACCCTAAACCTAAAACCCTAAACCCGAAACCCTAAACCCTAAACCTTAAAAGCATAAACCATAAACTATAAACTAATCCTAAACACTAAATCCTAAACCCTAAAGCCTAAACCATAAACCTTAAAATCCTAAATCCTAAACTAACCCTAACCTGTTAACCCTAAACCTTAAACCTAAAATATAAAAAACTTAAATACTAAATCCTAAATGCTAAACCCTAAACCCTAAACTAACCATAAACCTTAAGTCTAAAACCTTAAATCTTAAAACTCTAAACCTCAAACTAAACATAAAAAAAACCTAAACCTAAACTAAATAAAACCTAAAATAAGATAATAAAAATCTAAACCTAAATAAAATAATATGAAGTAAAACCTAAACCTAAACCTTAAAATGAAAGAAAATAAAATGTAAAAATAATATAAATAATAAAACTAAACTAAAAAATAAAATAAACTTTAGAATAAAAAACCTAAATAAAATAAAAATTAAACGTAAAAAAAAATAAAATAAACCTAAAATAAAATAAAAAAGAACTAAATAAAAATATGAACCTATAAAATAAACCTAAAAATAAATAAAAAATAAAATCTAAACCCTAAACTAAAAAAAATCCTAAAATTAAAATAAATATAAAATAAACCTAAACCTAAACTAAAATAAACTAAACTAAAATAAGTAAAACCTAAACCTAAACTAAATAAAATAAAATAAACTAAAATAAACCTAAACCTAAACTAAAATTAAAACTTAAAATAAACCTATAATAAAACCTAAAACCTAAACATTAAAAAAAAATCAAAATAAACCTAAAATGAAAATAAAACATAAACCTAAAAAATAAAATAAAAATAAAACTCTACTAAAAATAAACCTAAACCTAAAAAATATACTAAAATAAAAAACCTAAAATAAATAAACTAAACTAAATAAAAATAAAAAATAAAGTAAATTAACATAAACAAACTTAATATACTAAATAAACCTAAGCCTACTAGTTTACTTAAGTTAAAAAAATCTTAAACCATAAATACTAAAGCATAAACCCTAAACCCTAAACGCTAAACCTTAAACCATAAACCCGAAACCTACAACCTAAACCCTAAACTGTAAACCTTAACCTTAAACCCTAAACCCTAAACCCCAAATCCTAAACCTAAACCTAATGTAACAAAATAAATTAAAAAATAAACATAAACCTCAAAACCTAATAAACCTAAACCTAAACCTAAACCCAAAGAATGGGAAAAACCTGGATTGCAAGAACATCACCATCAACCACCTTCTACCATCAGGTGAGGGTTACCAGTGGGTGGTGGGGACTATAGGGTGCTAGTGGATATGGAGGTGGTGGAGTGGGTGGTTGGAGGCGAGAGTGGAGGTTGCAACCATGGTGGTGGCAGGGAGAGATCGGGATATGTGGATCTCTCCATTTGAGGTTGGGTGGTTTTGATGGGAACTGAGAAACAAGAATGGACTGATCCATCGCTTATGGAAATATGTCTTTACATTAGCGACGTTTCTAATTATTTAGGGTTTTTTTTGCTATATTCATGCCCATTTTTGATCCATGTCATCACTTTTGTCTTAGAAAACTTGGTGGGTTACTTGGTTGATGAAATCAAAAAAATAAATGTTGAATCAATTTGTTCTCTTAAAACCAGGCTAAAGCCTATAACTCTAAACCCTAAACCCTAAACCCTAAACCTTAACCCTAAAACCTAAACCCAAAATACTAAACCCTAAACCCCAAACCCTAAACACTAAATGCTAAACCCTAAACCCTAAACCCCAAACCCTAAACCTTAAACCCTAAACACTAAAGTAACCCTAAACCCTATAAAGCTAAAAATCTAAACCTAAACTAAATAAAACCTAAAAAAAAATAAATAAAAAAACAATTTTTGTTTTTTTGAAAACTTTATAAGTTCTACTAAAAAGAGAGTATCCTAAGAAAATACCATCATCTGATTTGTAATCAAACTTACCTAAATGCTCTTTTCCATTATTCAAAATAAAACATTTACATCCAAATACATGAAAGTGTTTAATCTTAGGGTTCTTTCCAAAAAATAATTCATAGGGTGTCTTCTTCAAAATTGGTCTAAAATTGATCCTATTCATCATATAACATGAAGTATTTATTGCTTCTGCCCAAAAAATATTTTTGCAATTTATACTCATCAAGCATAGATCTACTTAATTAAATTAATATTCTACTTTTTCTCTCTACTACTCTATTTTGTTGGGGAGTTCTAAGTGCAAAAAAATTATGTCAAATCCCATGTTCATCACAATAATCTTCAAATAATTTATTTTCAAATTTTCCACCATGATCTTGAACCCTATTAATCAAATGGTTTGTTCTCTTTGAATATATTTAGAAAACTTTCTAAACTCAACAAAAGCATCATCTTGCAAGTGATAAAACCCAAGCATATTTAGAGAAATCATCAATAATCACAAACCATAATTTTTTCCACCTAAGGGGTGCTAATTGGACCAAATAAATCCATGTGCAATTCTAGAGGTCTAGAAGTAGAAATACTATTTTTACATGTAAATGAGCTTCTAGAATGCTTACCATGAATACATGCAGCACAAGCATAGTTTGAATGAAAATTTAATTTAGGCAATCCAACTACTAAATCAAGTTTAGCAATTTTATTGAGTGTGCGCATGTTAAAATGACATAGTCTCCTATGCCATAACCATATATCATTATGAGTGCCTTTAAAATAAAGAAAATTCAAATTCACATAATGAAAGCTATCTAAATCAATGACATAAATATTTTTAAGTCTTTGTCCTACTAACGAAATATTTTCAATATTTTTTATAATATAATATGATGCATGAAATATTACATTCAAACCTTTATCACATAATTAACTAATAGAAATTAAATTATGTTTTAATCCTTCTAGTAGAAAAAATTTATCAAAAGTGATATAATTCTTACAAATATAACCAATGTTAATGATCTTTCCTTTTGCATTATCTCCATATATAACAAATACTCCATCACTTGATTCTAAAGTTGTAAATTTATCTTTATCTCTCATCATATGTCTTGAACATCCACTGTCCAAGTACCACATGCCATCTTTGATTTTTCTTTGAAGGCATTCTACAAAAGAATATCACATGTTAACTTTTGGAACCCAAACATGTTTGGGTCCACATTCTAAATTCGAAGCGAGATATGTTGCCTGTGTGGTTTGTGTAATGCTTGTACCTTTTGGTGCCGATACATAAGATGATTGCTTAGTGTTTTCTAATTGAAGTACATATCAATCAAATGAAATATGCCCTTTTCTATCATAATAGTTGTACCAAACATTAGTGTTTGTATGGTTTGGTTAACAATAATATAAGATTTATGAGTGGGATGTGTATGATGCAAATAATTTTTATTAAATGTTTTACTTGATGAAGCATTATAATGAACTTGTGATTTCAAACATAATTTAATCTTGCTTTAATAAGATATTCTCTCTTTCAAGTTTACATACAAGGAATAAATATTTTTACTTTTAAATTATCACATACATTTTTAAATCAAAAAATGCATATCTAAATTTTTATGTTCTTTCTAAGTTTTGTATTTTTAATTTTTTATATTAAATAACTAAATTATTATAAGCATTATATAATTCATCATAAGATATATCATTACATTCTTGAGAATCTAAGTCGATTCTCCATAAGACATATGTTGAGCTCTTCATCTGCAAGTACTTGATTCATTTGAACTGATTGTAAAGCCTTTTTTTTTCTTCTTCTTGAGGTACTTTTTCTCCTTCATATTTTTTCTTCTATCCACATCAATCTCCTTCTTCTTTGATTCAAGTTTTGACAATCACCCTTATGTGTCTAGTTTATACAATGGTAAAATGATCCCTTCATAAGAAATTTCTTAGTTTGAAATTTATAGTTTTTAGATTTTTATACCTTTGATTCTTCTTCCTTAGCAAGTCCCCAAGCCTTTGGATAGAATGACCAATCATCACTATCCTGAAGCTATGTTATGTTGATCACTATCATCAACTTGTAATGTAATGGCTTTTCCTTTCTCCTTCTCCCTTTGAGTTATCCATCTTATCCCTTTGAAATAACCAATTCATGTGTTATCAAAGAACCCCAAAGCTAATCAAGTGGATAAGTAGATAAATCCTTAGCTTCACTAATAGTTACTTTATTTTCCATTCTTTGGAATACATCTAAGAATCTTATAGATAAAGTCTTGATTCTTAAATGTCTTCCAAAAGAATGCAATGTGTTAATTATTTTCATGAATCTATTATACATCGAAATAGATCTAAGGAGATATAAAATAACTCATATTCATGAACAAGTCTATTTATGTGAGCATCTCTAATTTCACTAGTTCCTTCATAAGTTATATTGAGTTTATCCCATATTTCTTTGTACTTAACATAGAAAATTTCATGTAATCATTAGGTAATAAAGCACAATGTAAAGTATTACAAGCCATAGCATTTAATTCAACAAGTTCTCTTTATCTACAATCCATTCCTCAAAAGTGTTTCTACTTAATGCCATTTACTTCTCATGTATGATATTGATGTGTCAACATATACCACATGCATGCATCTTGACCTCTTAAAATGTACTAATTCTATTTTTCCATAATCAAATGGTACACCATCAAAAAGTGGAGGTCTATGAGTGGATCTGTAGTGAACCCTTTAAACCCATAAAGTGAAAAGATCTATCTATGTTAATTAATAAAGAGCCTCTGCTACATATTGAGTCACTATAGCATATTCATATTAAAATTTTAAAAGTTAAATCTTAAATTTTAAGTTTAGTAGAAAATTAATTTTAGATTTTATAATGACAAGATACAATTTTAATCAAAGAAAATAAAAGTACAGAAAGTAAAGAGAGAAAATATAATATAATTTTGTATTACAAACCAAAAACCATACATCCATGTTTAGCCATAGAATCCACTAAATGCATTTACAAATAATACTCTAATGAAATAATATGTACTCTTTACAAAGAGTGCTAATATAATTTTATATTTAAATTAAAATGATATTAAAAATTTTAAAAGTTAAATCTTAAATTTTAAGTTTTAGTAGAAAATTAATTTTGATTTTATAATGACAAGATACAATTCTTAATTCAACAAAATAAAAGTATACAAAGTAAAGAGAGAAGCAATAATTTACTTGGTTTCAAACCCCAAAACCAGCCTTCATCCATGCCTAGCTACCCATGGCTAGGAATCCACTAAATGCAAAATAGCTTACAAATAGTACTCTCTTATTATGAGGCGAGTATAACCCCTACAACAATATGTACTCTTTTACAAAGGGGTGAGTACAACTTGAATATAAATTTTATAGCTTGAAAAGAAAAACACAAAATAATAAATTTTTATAAAATATATCCCTCACAAATATACAAAGCTATCCAATTCAAAAAGTGATCTCATAACTTAAAAATGATCACTTTACAACTTAAAATTTGGCAAGATAAAATGCTCACTTAATATTGATAAGAAATAATAAAAAAAAATATCTTAAAGTGATCTTACTAAGATGTTTATTTTATTATAATTTGTAGAGACTAATATAAAATTGATTTCAAAATAAATTACAATATTATTTTGCACAATAAAATAAATTTCAGCAAAGAATAATTTATTTTATTTTAACCAAAAAGATGCTTTCAATTAATGCAAATGATCACAAAATAATTAAATAAAATTTGTATATGATAGATCTAAGTGGGCTAGTAAGCTTTTAATTAAAAAGAGAGATCTAACAAGTATGAAATTTAATTCAGCACAATAAATTAATTTAAAATGCTTAAAATAAACTTCTAAAATAGATTTAAGAATAAGTGATCTTTCTAATAAGACTAATGAAGAAATCTTTCAAGAAACCAAAAGAAATTTGTAGGAAGATTAAAATTTCAACAAGTTGAAATAAATCCTACAAACTATCACAAGAGTTTTTCACAAAAAAATGATTGAAGAAACTTTGATGTGAAAAACTTTGACTTTGATGTCCAAAGTCTAATCCACCAAAAAGTATAAATTGGAAAGAATAAATAGATGGTGAAAATAGTATGAACAACTAAAAAGGGATTAAGATCAAGAAAACAAACTCAAGTAATTTGAGAAAGCTTGCAATATTTGGAGAACACTTGGAAGGAAAATCTAGGAAATTTTCTCCCTTAGATTTTCTAGAGGGATTTTGACTTTGAATGAGGAATGCTTTCTTAAAGAGAATGAGGGCTATTTAGCAAGAAGATCATTTTAAATTATTTTAAAAAATATATTATTCTAACATCAATTTATCATATAATAATTTAATATTCAATAAAAATATAATTTATTTTAAATAAATATTAAATTTAAACAACCAAAATTCAGCTATTCACATGGGCAAGTCAAAAATAATCAAATATGGCTCTTAGTATATTCAAAGCATATAGAATGCAATCATTATTAAAATCATCTAATGTTTGAAAAGTCATATTAAATTCAATTTTAATCAAACGTGGGTCATGTAACCTATCAAATTAAAGAAAAAAATCCAAGGAATCTGGAGATGAAATCGATATAAATTCCTTGATTATAAAATGACTTTGGCTAAAATACCAAATTTCACATATTTTTGTTAATTTTGAAATATGAAATTTAAATATTATGATATAATTTATATATAATCATACTTATGTTAGTTATAATATAACCTTGAATTTAAATTAAAACTTTTAAATATATTAAATATATAAACTAATTACACTTAATAGTCATAATTTATTATCATTTATTATTTTGATAATTCAAATGCTATGTATGAAACATATAATTGAATGTTAATTAGATAGAGATTTATATAAATTAACCTCATTATCATTATTTAAAATAAAAATAATAATATGTTAAGTTATGAGCAAATTGATTCATGTCAATGAACTCATATGAATTTTAAGATAGTTTAAAAATGCATATAACCTAAAATATTATCTTGAGTTTCACATTATCCATTTTGATCAATCTTTCATTCTTCTATTCTTGCAATTTCCTCAAACATATTATGAGAGATTGGATATATATAATTAGAAATTAATATATCTAAAACACATAAAACATACATTAGAACATCCAAGCATTTATTTGTTATCATCAAAATTGATTGGATTGAACATGAGGCTCATTAAGCCAATAGGAGGTGGCGGCTATCAAAGTGGTGGTGGGGATCAGAGGCCTGGATGGAGGTGGTGGAGCAAGGTGGTTATGGAGGGAGAAGCGATAGGTTACGCCATGCTGTGTGGGAGAGAGATTGGGGATATGATGGTGGATCACGTTACTCGAGAGGCTGGGGTAGTTCTTATTGGAACTGGAGAAATTTAAGAATGGTCAATCCAATCTGCTACTTATGGAATTGTATCTTTACAGTAGAGATGATTCTAGTTATCTAGGATTTTTTATTTGCTCTATGCGTGCTCAGTATTTATCTATGTCATCACGTGTGTCTTAGAAAACTTAATGTACTACTAGGTTGATGAAATCAAAAAGAAGAAATATTGAATCATAATTTGTTCTCTTTTAAAAAAAAACTAAACCTAAATAAAATAAAAACCTAAACCTAAAATAAACCTAAAAATAAATAAAAAATAAAACCTAAACCCTAAACTAAAAAAAAAACCTAAACCTAAAATAAACAAAATTAAATAAACATAAACATAAATTAAAATAAACTAAACAAAAATAAATAAAACCTAAACCTAAACCTAAACCCTAAACTAAATAAAATAAAATAAACTAAAAGTAAACCTAAACATAAACTAAAAAAAACCTAAAAAAAACTAAAATAAAAAAATAAACTTAAACCTAAAAAAATAAAATAAAAACCTAAACATATACGTAAAAATAAAAAATAAAACCTTAACCTAAAGAATAAAATAAAAATAAAACTAAACTAAAACTAAACATAAACCAAAACCTAAACCTAAAACTAAAATAAAAACCTAAATAAAAATAAATAACCTAAAATAAATAAACTAAATTAAATAAAAATAAAATATAAAATAAAATAAAATAAAATAAATAAAAAAAATAAACTAAATAAACCTAAACCTACCATACTTAATTTAAAAGAAAAAAACCCTAAACACTAAACCCTAAATAGAACCTTAAATCCTAAACCATAAACTATAAACCCTAAACCCCAAAGTTTACTTAATTTAAAAAAAAAATAAAAAATAAAAAAAATAAAAAAAAACCCTAACCTTAAACCCTAAATAACACTAAACCTAAACCCTAAACCCAAAACCTATAAAATGCTAAAACCTAAACCTAAACTAAATAAAGCCTAAAAATAAAATAAATAAATAATACATAAACCAAAATAAAATAATAAAAATAAATAAAATAAAAACCTAAACTAAAACCTAAACCTAAAAAAATGAAAATAAACTAAAATAAAATAAATAAAACCCTAAAATAAACCAAAAAATAAAATAAATAAAAAATAGAAAACCTAAATAAAATAAGAACTAAATGTAAAATAAAAATAAAATAAACCTAAAATAAAATAAAATAATAACTAAATAAAAACCTAAACCAAAAAAATAAACTTATAAATTAATAAAAATACAACCTAAACCCGAAACTAAAAAAAACATAAACATAAAATAAATAAAATAAAATAAACATGAACCTAAACTAAAATAAACTAAACTAAAATAAATAAAACCCAAACCTAAACCAAAAATAAACAAAACCTAAACCCTAAACTAAATAAAATAAAACAAACTAAAAATAAACCTAAGCCTAAACTATACAAAAAATCTTAAAATAAACCAAAAATAAAAACCTAAAATCTAAACCTAGAAAAATAAATTAAAATCAAAAATGAAAACCTAAAAATAAAAAATAAAACCTAAACTTGAAAAATAAAATTAAAATAAAAATAACAAAAAAAAAAGAACACAATCCTAAACCTAAACCTAAAAAATAAACTAAAATAGAAAACTTATACTAAATAAAAACATAAATAAAAAATAAAAAATAAAAATAAACCTAAAACCTAAACCCTAAAAAAAAACCCTAAATCCTAAACCCTAATAAAACTAACCCTAAACCCTAAACCCTAAACCTAAAAATAAAATAAAACCTAAATAAACACTAAAACCCTAAACAAACCCTAAACCCTAATCAAACTAAACTAATAACCTAAACTAAACCTAAACTTAAACTAAACCTAAACTAACTAAACCTAAACACTAAACCTAAACCCTAAATAAAACCTAAATAAACTATAAAAAACTAAACCTAAACTAAACCTAACCTAAAACCTAAACTAAAAAACTCTAAACTAAAACCCTAAACCTAAACTAACCCTAAACTAAATAAACCCTAAACTAAACCTTAAACCCTAAAACCTAAACCTAAACCCTAAAACAAACTAAACCTTAAAAAAACCTAAATAAAAAATAAAGTTTAAAACCTAAACTAATAAATAAACCTAAAAAAAATAAACCTAAACCCTAACCTAACCCTAAACCTAAACCCTAAACCAAAAACCTAAAAACCTAAACCAAAACTAAATGAAATCTAAAAATAAAATAAATAAAAAAACCTAAACCTAAATAATATAACATATTAAAATAAAATAAAACATAAAATAAAACCTAATCATAAACCTTAAAATAAATACAATAAATTAATAAAAACCAACTAAAATAAAATACATAAAAACCCAAACTAACCTAAAAAAATAAAATAAACCTATGAAAAAAAAACCTAAATAAAATAAAAACTTAACATAAACTAAAAATAAAATAAACTTAAAATAAAATAAATTAAAAACTAAATAAAAACCTAAACCTAAAAAATAAACCTTAAAATAAAACCAAAAAGTATATAAAAAATAGAACCTAAACCCTGAACTAAAAAAAACCTAAACCTAAAATAAATATAGAATAAATGTAAATCAAAACTAAAATTAACTAAACCAAAATAAATAAAACCTAAACCTAAACTTAAACCTAAACCAAAAATAAATAAAATTAAATAATATAAAATAAACTAAAAAATAAACTAAGTAAACCTAAACCTACCAGTTTACTTAATTTAAATAAATAAATAAAACCCTAAACCCTAAACCTACTAAACCTAAACCAAGATAAACCCTAAAACCCTAAACCCAAAACCCTAAAATGTTAATCTAAACAAAACTAAATGAAACCTAAAATGAAAAAAAATGTAAAGAAAACCTAAAAACTAAAACCTAAAAGAAAATAAAAACAAAAACTAAATAAAAAAAATAAAATAAATAAACCCTAAACTAAACTAAAAAATAAAATAAACAAAAATAGAAAACCTAAATAAAATAAAGCTAAACGAAATAAAAAATAAAATAAACCTAAAAGAAAAAAATAATAATAACTAAATGAAAACCTAATCCCAAAAAATAAACCTAAAAATAAAACCTAAAAAATAATAAGAAAATAAACTAAACAAAAACTAAAAAACATTAACCTAAAATAAATAAAATAAAATAAACCTATGCCTAAACTAAAATAAACTAAAAATAAACTAAATAAAAAAAATAAACTAAAATAAACCTAAACCTAAACTAAAAAAATAAATAAACCTAAAATAAACTAAAACCTAAATTTAAAATAAAATAAAACCTAAACCTAAACCAAAAAATTAAAATTAAACCTAAACCTAAAAAATAATAAAAATAAAACTAAACTAAAATATAAAAACCTAAACATAATCCTAAAACATAAACTAAAATAAAACTAAACTAAAATAAATAAACCTAAAATAAAAACTAAACTAAATAAAAAATAAACTAAATAAAAATAAAAAATAAAAACTAAACTAAATAAAAAAATAAATTAAATAAAAATAAAATAAACCAAAATAAAACTAAAATAAACCTAAACCCTAAACTAAGTCTTATACCTAATAAAATAAGCCCTAAACTAACTATAAACCCTAAATCATAACCTAAACCCTAAACCCTAAATAAAACCAAACCCTAAACCCTAACCCTAAACCTAATAAACCATAAACCTAAATCCTAAACCCTAAACTATAAATATAAAATAAACCCTAAACCTAAACCCAAACCATAACCCTAAACCCTAAAACCTAAACTAAAAAAAATAAGCCCTAAAACCTAAACTAAAATAACACTAAATAAACCCTAAACTAAACCTAAACTAAATCATAAAAACCTAAACTAACCTAAACCCTAAAAAAACTAAAACCTAAAAAAAACTAAATTAAATGAAAACTAAAAATAAAATAAATAAATAAACATAAACTTAAATAAAATAATAAAATAAAATAAAATCAAAACCTAAACTAAACCAAACTAAACCTAAAAAAAATAAATAAAAAGTAAAATAAAAAAATAAAATAAAATAGATAAAACCTAAATTAAACCAATAAATAAACCTAAAATAAAAACCTAAATGAAATAAAACTAAAATAAAATAAAATTAAAATAAAATAAAATAAATAAAAACCTAAACCTAAACAATAAACCTAAAAATTTAAAAAATATAAAACTTAAAGCCTAAACTAAAAAAACACAAATCTAAAATAAAAATAAAATAAGCAAAATAAAATAAACTTAAAGATAAACTAAAATATACTAAACTAAAATAAATAAAACCTAAACCTAAACTTAAAATAAACTAAACCTAAACCTAAACCTAAACTAAATAAAATAAAATAAACTAAAATACATAAACCAAAACTAAAAATAAACCTAAAATAAACTTAAAATAAAAACCTAAAACTTAAACCAAAAAAAAATAAAAATAAAAACCTAAACGTAAACCTAAAATTAAAAAAAAACCTAATCCTAAAAAAATAAAATAAAAATAAAACTAAACTAAAAATAAAATTCCCTAAAATAAACTAAAATAAAAAACCTAAACTAAAAAATAAATAAACCTAAAATAAAATAAAAAATAAAACCTAAACCCTAAACTAAAAAAAACTAAACCTAAAATAAACAAAATAAAATAAACCTTAACCTAAACTAAAATAAACGAAATTAAAATAGATAAAACCTTAAACACTAAACCCAAACCCTAAACCCTAAACCCTAAACCTCAAGCCCTAAACCTAAACCTAATGTAACTAAATAAATTATAAATTAAACCTAAACTCTAAAACCTAATAAACCTAAACCAAAACAAAAATCCTAAGAATGGATAACCTGAAAAGAACATCAAACTAAAGGCAAAGTCAAAATAATGGTGGGGATCTGAGGTGCCGTGAATATGGAGGTGGTGGTAAAAAGTGGTGGTAATGGTGGAGGAGGAGCGATGGATGTTAATGGTGGTGGTGAGGGAGAGATCAGGATATGATGGTGGATCCTACTAGAGGCCAAGATATGATGGGAACTAGAAATTGAAGAACGTCTAGATCTATAAAATTTGTCTTTACAATATAGATGGCTCTAAAGGGTTTTGGATTTTCTATGCATGCTCATTTTTTAACTATGTTGTCACTTGTGTCTTAGAAAACTTAGTGTGTTACTTGGTTGATGAAATCAAAAAGAAGAATTGTTGAATCTAAATTTGATTTTTGTTGGAAAAAACCAAAAACCCTAAACCATAAAATAAAACATAAACTCGAAACCTAAAACCTAAACCTTAAACCCTAAACCCTAAAAAATCCTAAACCTTAAACCCTAAAACCTAAACCATAAAACTCTAAACCATAAACCCTAAATCCTAAAACTTAAACCCTAAACCATAAACCCTAAACCCTAAACCTTAAGCCCTAAAAAAAAAACTAAAAATACTAAATAAACCTAAACCTAACTTAAAATAAAAAAACCTAAACCCTAAATCTAAACCCTAAACCTAAACCCTAAACCTAAGCTAAAAAAAAATAAAAACCCTAAAAAACATTAAACCCTAAACCCAAAACCCTAATTGTACCTTAAACCCTAAAGTCATAAACCCTAAAATCCTAGACCCTAAAACCTAAACCTTAACCTAAAGTAACTAAATAAATAAAAAAATAAACCTAATTTGAAAAACCTAATAACCCTAAACCTAAACCTAAACCCTATGGATGGCAGAACCATAACGGTAAGAACATCACCATCAACCAGTCTCACTCTATATCTAGTGGTGGAGGCAAAACAAAGCAAAATTATAAAATAGTGGTGGGGATCTGAGATCGGATATGGATGGTGGTTGAGTAGTGGTGGTTGGAGAGGAAGCGGAGGTTACAGCCATGGTAGTGGCAAAGGGAGAGATCGGGGATATGATGGTGGATCTCGCAACTCAAGAGACCGAGGTGGTTCTGATGGGAACTGAAGAAATTGAAGAACTAAATCCAATACTATGGAACTATGTTTTTAATAGAGATGGTTCTAGTTATCAAGGGCTTTGGATTTGCTATATGCATGATCATTTTTGATCTATGTCATCACTTGTGTCTTAGAAAACTTGGTGTGTTACTTGGTTGATGAAATCGAGAAAATGAAATGTTGAATCTAAATTTATTATATGTTAAAGAAAAACTAAAAAACCCTAAACCCTAAACTAAAACCTAAGACCTAAACCTAAAACCTAAACCCTAAACCCTGAACCTTATACCTTGATCCCTAAACCCTATACCCTAAATGCTAAACTAGCCCTAAACTCAAAAAAGCTAAAAACCTAAACCCAAACTAAATAAAACCTAAAAATAAAATATATAAAAAAACCTAAACCAAAATAAAATAAAATAAAAACATAAACTAAAACCTAAACCTAAACCTAAACCCAAAAGAGAATTAAATAAAAAAAACTAAACAAAAATAAGATATATAAAAGCCTAAACTAAACTAAAAATATAAAAAACATAAAAAAAAATAAAACTAAACCTAAAATAAAAACAAAACAAACCATAAATAAAATAAAATAAAATAAAATAAAAAATAAAAAAAATAAACCTAAAAAAATAAACCAATAAATAAAACATAGAAATAAATAAAAAAAACCTCCACCCTAAACTAAAAAAAACATAACATAAATAAAAATAAAATTAACCTTGACCTAAACTAAAATAAACTAAACTAAAATAAGTAAAACCTAACACCAAATTTAAAATAAAGTAAACCTAAACTTAATATTAAACCAAATAAATTAAAATAAACTAAAAATAAGCTTAAACATAAACTAAAAAATAAATCCTAGAAATAAACCTACAATAAAAACCTAAAACCTAAACCTAAAAAAATAAAATGAAATCCTAAACTTAAACTTAAAAATAAAAAATAAAACCTAAACCTAAAAAGTAAAATAAAAATAAAACTAAACTAAAAAAAGGCCTAAACCTAAACCTAAACCTAAAAAATAAACTAAAATAAAAAACCTAAACAAAAATAAAAAAACTTAAAATAAATATATTAAAATAAATTAAAATAAAAATAATCCTAAATAAAAATAAAAAATAAAATAAACTAAAATAAATAAACTAAATATACTAAATAAACATAAACCTACTATTATACTTAATTTAGAAATAAATAAATAACCCTAAAGCCTAAACCCTAAACTCCCTAAATCTGCAACCTGAAACTGTAAACTGTAAACCATAAAACCCTAAACCCTAAACCTTTAACCCTAAACCTAAACCCTAAACCCTAAAACCCTAAACCCAAAAACCCTAAAATCTACAACCCTAAACCCTAAACACTAAACCCCAAACCCTAAACCCTATACCCAAAACCCAAAACCTTAAACCATAAACCCTAAAAATCAAAAAACTTAAAAACCTAAACCTGAACTAAATTAAACCTAAAAGTAAAATAAATAAAAAACCTAAACCTAAACCTAAAAATAAAAAATTAAACTAAAAAATAAATAAACCTAAAAATAAAAAACTTAAATAAAATAAAAATTAAATTGAAAATAAAAACAAAATAAAATATAAATAAAATAAAAACCTAATCCTAAAAAATAAATCTAAAAAGAATGTAAAAAAAAAATAAAAAATAAAACCTAAACTCTAAACTAAAGAAAAAACCTAAACTAAAAATAAACAAAATAAAATAAACCTAAACAAAACTAAAATAAAATAAAGTAAAATAAATAAAACTTAAACCTAAACCTAAAATATAGCAAACCTAAACCCTACACTAAATAAATAAAATAAACTAAAAATAAACCAAAACCTAAGATAAAAAAAATTAAACCTAAAAATAAAGCTAAAATAAAAACTTAAAACCTAATCCTAAAAAAACAAAATAAAAACCTAAACCTAAACCTAAAAGTAAAATAATTAAACCGAACCTAAAAAATAAAATAACAATAAAACTAAACTAAAAAATGAACATAAACTTAATCCTAAACCTAGAAAAGCAAACTAAAATAAAAAAAACCTAAACTAAAATTAATAAACCAAAAATAAATAAACTAAACTAAATAAAAATAAAAAATAAGCCTAAATAAAAAGAAAAATAAAAATAAATTAAAATAAATTAAAATAACTAAAAAAATAAACTAAAATAAACTAAATAGACCTAAACCAACTAATTTACTTAATTTTTAAAAAAGAAAAAAAAAACTAAACCTTAAACCCTAAACCCATAACCCTAAATACTAAACCCTAAACACTAAACACTACAACTAACCCTAAACCCTAAACCCTAAACCTACAACCCTAAACCAACCAAATCAGAACCTAACCCTAAGCTAAACCTAAACCTAACCTAAAACCTAAACCCTAAACTCATAACTAACCCTAACCCCTTAACCCTAAAAACCCTAAACCCTAATGCCTAAACCATAAACCCTAATCCCTAATCCCTAAACCCTAAGCTAACCTAAAACCCTAAATCCTAAACCTTAGAAAGCCTAAACCCTAAAGCATAAACACTAAACCCTAGACCCTAAACCCTAAACTCTAAACCTTAATCCTTAACCCTAAACCCTAAGCCATAAATTTTAAAAGCTTAAATCCTAAAACCATAAACTCTAACCCTAAACCTTAACCTAAACCCTAAACAGTAAACCAAAAAATAAAACCTAAAAATAAATAAAAAATAAAAGCTAAACTTTAAACTAGAAAAACCTAAACCTAAAATAAAAAAAATTAACCTAAACCTACACTAAAATAAATAAAACCTAAACCTAAACCTAAAATAAACTAAGCCTAAACCTTAAACTAAATAAAATAAAATAAATTAAAAATAACTTAAACTTAAACTAAAAAAAGTAAAACTTAAAAATAATCCTAAAATAAAAACCTAACACTTAAACAAAAATAAAAATTAAAAATTAAAACTTAAACCTAAAAAATAAAAAACTAAACTAAAAAATAAACATAAATCTAAACCTAAACATAAAAAATAAACTAAAAAAATCTAAACTAGAATAAATAAACCTAAAGTAGATAAACTAAATTATATCAAAATAAAAAATAAAATAAACTAAAATAAATAAAAAATTTGCTAAATGACCTAAATAAACCTAAACCTACCGATTTACTTAATTTTTTTTTAAAAAAAACCCTAAACCCTAAACTAACCCTAAACTAACCCTAAACCCTACACTATAAACCCTAAACCTTAAACCCTTAAACCCCAAACCCTAACCCTAACCATAAACTGTAAACCCTAAACCCTAAAACCCTAAACCCTAAATTTTCAACTAATGCTAAACCCTAAACCCTAAACCCTAAGAACCTTAAACCTAAAAGCCTAAAGCCTATACTCTAAAATAACCCTAAACCCTAAATCCTAAACCCTAAAACTTAAACCCTAAAAATCCTAAACCCTAAAGCCTAAACACTAAACCCTAAACATTAACCCCTTAACCCTAAAAGCCCTGAACCCTAAACCTTAATCTTTAATCATAAACCCTATAGCCTAAAAGGATAAACCCTAAAAATAAATTAAATAAACCTAAACTAAACTAAATAAACTAAACTAAAAACCTAAATATTTAAAATAAACTAAACTAAATAAATAAGCCTAAAAAATAAAATAAACTAAACCTAAAAAAACTTAAACCTAAACCTAAACTAAAACTAAATAAACCTAAACCCTAAACCTAAACCTAAAAACAAACTAAACCTAAACCTAAATAAAACTAAATAAAGCCTAAACAAAAAATTAAATAAATCTTAAACTAAAAAAATAAATTGAATAAATATACTAAATAAACCTAAATAAATAAAATAAAATGAACTAAACTAAATAAATATAAATAAAATAAAATAAAATAAAATAAAATAAAAACCTAAACCTTAACCAAACCGTAAAACTCAAATAAAGACCTAAACATAAACCTAAGCTAAAAATATAAATAAAAATAAGCTAAAGTAAATAAAATAATAAACTGAAATAAAATAAATAAAATAAAATAAATAAAAAATAAACTAAATATAAAAATAAACCTAAATAAATAAAGTAAGTAAAAAATGAAATAAATAAATATAAACCAAAACTAAACCTAAACTAAATAAACCTAAACCGAAACCTAAACCTAAACCCTAAATAACATAAAACAAAATTGGCCAAACAAAATAAAACCTAATCCTAAACCTAAATAAACTAAATAAATAAATTAAACCTAAACCTAAGTAAATAAATAAACAAAATAAGTAAACCTAAACCTAAACATAAACATAAACTAAACTAAGTAAGCTAAAAGTTAAATAAACAAATAAAAATAAACCTAAACCTAAACTTAAACTAAATAAAACTAAAAACTAAATAAAACTAAAAATAAAAATAAACTAAACTAAACTTAAATAAATGAACCTAAACCTAAACTAAAAATAAACTTAAAAAAGAAACCTTATTAAATAAACTAAATAAACTAAACTAATAAAATAAAATTAGAATAAAATAAAAATAAATAAACCTAAACCTAAAATTAAAAAACCTAAACTAAATAAACCTAAATAAACCTAAACCTAAACATAAACTAAAATAAACTAAAAGCCTAAACCTAAACCTAAACCTAAACCTAAATAAACTAAAATACAAATAAAAATATACCTTAACCTAAAATAAAAATAAAACGTAAACTAAATAAACATAAATAAAAATAAAATAAAAAATAAATAAACAAATTAAACCCTAAACTTAAATAAAACCTAAATTTATACTTAAATAAAACCTAAGCCCTAAACCTAAACTAAACTAAATAAACCAAAAAAATAAACCTAAACCTAAACTAAATAAACTAAAAACTAAATAAAATAAACTAAACTAAACTAAAAAAACTAAAAATAAATAAACTAAATAAAAAGTAAATAAAACCTAAACCCAAAATAAACCTAAATCTAAAAACCTAAACCTAACTAAACTTAAACTAAACTAAAATAAAACTTTAAATAAATAAAACAAACTAAATAAGTAAATAAACTAAATAAACTTAAACCTAAATAAACCTAAACTAAAATAAATAAATAAAAATAAAAATAAAAATAAATTAAATAAACCTAAACTAAACTAAATAAACTAAACTAAAAACCTAAATTAAAATAAACTAAATGAAACCTAAACCTAAATATTAAAATAAACTAAACAAAATAAATAAACCTAAACAAAATAAAATAAATTAAACCTAAAGAGACTTAAACCTAAACCTAAACTAAAACTAAATAAACCTAAACCCTAAACCTAAACCTAAAAATAAGCTAAACCTAAACCAAAATAAAACTAAATAAAACCTAAAAAAAAATTTAAATAAACCCTAAACTAAATAAATAAATTGAATAAATATACTAAATAAACCTAAATAAATAAAATTAACTAAACTAAATAAATAAAAATAAAATAAAATAAGATAAAAACCTAAACCTAAACCAAACCGTAAACTTAAAATAAAAACCTAAACATAAACCTAAGCTAAAAATAAAAATAAAAATAAACTAAAGTAAATAAAATAATAAACTAAAATAAAATAAATAAAATAAAATAAATAAAAAATAAACTAAATATAAAAATAAACCTAAATAAATAAAGTAAGTAAAAAATAAAATAAATAAATAAATATAAACCAAAACTAAACCTAAACTAAGTAAACCTAAACAGAAACCTAAAGCTAAACCATAAGCCCTAAATAAAATAAAACAAAATAAACTAAACTAAATAAAACCTAATCATAAACCTAAATAAATAAATAAACTTAAACCTAAACCTAAATAAATTAAAAAAAAAAATAAACCTAAACTTAAACATAAACCTAAATTAAACTAAATAAGCTAAAAGTTAAATTAACAAATAAACATAAACCTAAACCTAAACCTAAACTAAATAAAACTAAACACTAAGTAAACCTAAAAATAAAAATAAACTAAACTAAACTAAAATAAATAAACCTAAAAAATAAACCTTGTTAAATAAACTAAATAAACTAAATAAATTAAACTAATAAAATAAAATTAGAATAAAATAAAAATAAATAAACCTAAACCTGAAAATAAAAAACCTAAACTAAATAAACCAAAATAAACCTAAACCTAAACTTAAACTAAAATAAACTAAAAGCCTAAACCTAAACCTAAACCTAAACCTAAATAAACTAAAGTACAAATAAAAATATACCTTAACCTAAATAAAAATATAATAAACCAAAACTAAACCTAAACTTAAAATAAAAACTAAATAAAACAAACTAAATAAAACCTAAACCTAAATAAAAATAAAACATAAACTAAATAAACCTAAATAAAAAATAAATAAAAAATAAATAAACTAAATAAAACCTAAACTTAAATAGAACCTAAACCTAAACTTAAATAAAACCTATGCCCTAAACCTAAACTAAACAAAATAAACCAAAAAAATAAACCTAAACCTAAACTAAATAAACTAAAAACTAAATAAAATAAACTAAACTAAACTAAAAAACTAAAAATAAATAAACTAAAAAAAAGTAAATAAAACCTGAACCTAAAATAAACCTAAATCTAAAAACCTAAACCTAAATAAACTTAAACTAAACTAAAATAAAACCTAAATTAAACTAAATAAAAAAAACTAAAAAAAACTAAAATTCAAAATAAAACCTAAACCAAAAACTTAAATTTAAACTATAAATAAATAAAAGATATAAATAATTAATGAAATAAACCTAAATAAACCTAAACCTAAACTAAACTAAAAATAAAAACCTAAAAATTAAATAAAACCTAAACTAAAATAAAACTAAAAATAAACTAAGATAAAATTAAATAAACCTAAACCTAAACCTAAACCTAAACTAAATAGAAACATAAAAAAAAAACTTAAACCTAATTAAAAAAAGCATAAACCCTAAACTCCAAAACCCTAAACCCTAAACCCTAAACCTTAAACAGTGAAACCCTAAACCCTATCGCTAAATCATAAACACTAAACCCTAAAACCTAAAACATAAGACCATAAACCTTAAACCCTAAACCCCAAACCCTAAACCCTAAAACCTAAACTCTAGAAACCTAAATCTTAAACCTAAACTAAATAAAATGTAAAAATAAAATAAATAGATAAAACCTAAACCAAAATAAAATAAAAATATTAAATAAAATAAAAACCTAAACTAAAACGTAAACCTAAACCTGAACCTAAACCTAAATATAAACCTAAAAAAATAAAAAAATTAAAACTAAGCTAAAATAAACTAAATAAAAACCTAAACTAAACTAAAAAAAACTTTAAAATAAAAAACCTTTATAAAATAAAACCAAAATATAAAATATAAAATAAAGCTAAAATAAAATAAAATAAAATTTAAATAAAAGCCTAAACCTAAAAAAATAAACCTAAAACTAAAACCTAAAAATAAAAAAAAAAAAAAAACCTAAACCCTAAACTAAAAAAAAAAAACTAAACCTAAAATAAACAAAATAAAATAAACCTAAACCTAAACTAAAATAAACTAAACTAAAATAAATAAAACATAAACCTAAACCTAAAATAAACTAAACCTAAACCCAAATCTAAATAAAATAAAATAAACTAAAAATAAACCTAAAGCTAAACTAAAAAAATAAAATTAGAAATAAACCTAAAATAAAAACCTAAAACCTAAACCTAAAAAAATAAAATAAAAACCAAAATGTAAACCTAAAAATAAAAAATAAAACCTAAACCTAAAAAATAAAATGAAAATAAAATAAACTAAAAAATAAAGTTAAACCTACACCTAAACCTAAAATATATAAAATAAATTAAATAAAAATAAAAATTAAACCTAAAAAGAGAAAAAAATAAAATAAACTAAAATAAATAAAAAATAATCTAAATAAACCTAAACCTACCAATTTACTTAATTTCAAAAGAAAAACCCTAAACCCTAAACAATAAATCATATACCTTAAACCCAAAACCCTAAAACTAACCCTAAACCATAAATCCTAAACTGACAACCCTAAACCCTAAACCCTATACCCTAAATTATCCCTAAACCCTAAACCCTGAACCTAAACCATAAACCCTAAACCCTAAACCCTAAACCCAACACCCTAAATCCTAAAACTTAAACCCTAATCACCCTAAACTAAACCCTAAGCTCTAACTCTAAAACCCTAAAGCTAAACTAAAACTATACCTAAACCTAAACTAAATAAACCTAAGCTAATCAAACCCTAAAACTTAAACCCTAAACACTAAAAACCCTAAACCCTAAAGTCTAAACACTAAACCCTAAACCATAAACCTTAAACCCTAAACCCCAAACCCTAAATCCTAAAAAACCCTAAACGCTAATCCCTAACCCTAAACCCTAAACCATAAAAGCATAAACCCTAAAACCTTAAACCTTAAATCCTAAGCCTAAACTCTAAACCTTAAACAAACTCTAAACCATAAACCCTAAACCATAAACCCTAAACCTACAACCTTAAACCCTAAACCCTAAACCCTAAACCCTAAACCCTAAACTCCAAAGCCCAAACCCTTAACCCTAAATCCTAAACCTTAAAAACCTAAAAGCTTAAACCCAAACTAAATAAAACCTAAAAATAAAATAAATAAAAAAACCTAAACCTAAACAAACTAAATAAATAAAATAAAATAAATAACTAAACTAAAATTAAAACCTAAAAGCTAAACTTAAACCTAAACCTAAAAATAAAATAAAATAAAAAATAAAACTAAACTAAAATAAAATAAATAAAAACCTAAACTAAACTAGAAAATAAGATAAACCTAAAATTAAAAAACCTAAAAATATTTAAAACTAAACGTAAAACAAAAATAAAATAAACCTAAAATAAAATATAATAAAAACTAAATAAAAAGCTAAGCCTAAAAAATAAACCTAAAAAGAAAAGCAAAAAATAAATAAAAAATAAAACCTAAATCGTCAACTAAAAAAAAACCTAAACCTCAAATAAACAAAATAAAATAAACCTAAACCTAAAGTAAAATAAACTAAATAAAAATAAATAAAACCTAAACCTAAACCTAAAATAAACTAAAATTAAACCCTGAACTAAATAAAATAAAATAAACTAAAAATAAACCTAAACCTAGACTAAATAATAAAAACTAAAAATAAGCCTAAAATAAAAACCTAAAATCAAAACCTAAACCTAAAAATAAAAAATAAAACCAAAATCAAAAAACCAAAATAAAAAATAAAACTAAACTAAAAAAATTAACCTAAATCGAAACTTAAATCTAAAACATAAACTAAAATAAAAAACCTAAACTAAAATGAATAAACCTAAAGTAAATAAACTAAACTAAATAAAAATTTAAAAATTTAAAAATAAAAATAAAAAATAAAATAAACTAAAATGAATAAAAAATAAACTAAATAAACCTAATCCTACTTATTTAGTTAATTTTAAAATAAAAAAATCCTAAATCCTAAACCTTAAACCCAATACCCTAAATCTTAAACCCTAAACACAAACTAAACCATAACCTAAAAAACTAAAAATAAAACTAAACCTAAACCTAAACCCTAAACCCTAAACTTAAAACTAAACCTAAACTAAATTAAAATAAACCCTAAACTAAACTAAACTAAATACTAAAACCTCTAAACCTAAATTTAAACTAAACTAAACTAAACTTAAACCTAAACCCTAAACCTAAAAAATTATAAACCTAAACCTAAACCTAAACCTTAAATAACCTAAAAAAATCTAAACCTAAACTAAATATAACCGAAAAATGAAATAAATAAAAATATCTAAACCTAAATGAAAAAAAAATAAATAAAAACCTAAATTAAAACCTTAAGCTAAACCTAAAAATATAATAAAATAAAATAAAATAAAATAAAATAAAATAAACTAAAATAAAATAAATAAAATCATAAATAAAACTAAATAAAATAAAATAAACCTAAGACTAAATAACCTAAATATAATAAAAACTAAATAAAAAATAAAAATAAAATAAAACTAAAATAAACTAAAATAAAAACTAAACAAAAACCTAAACCTAAAAAATAAACCTAAAAATAAATAAAAAATGAAACCTAAACCCTAAACTAAAAAAATAATTAAAGAAACCTAAACCTAAACTAAAATAAATAAAATCTAAACATAAACCTAAAATAAACTAAACCTAAACCTAAAAAAATAAAATAAAATAAACTAAAAGTAAACGTGAACCTAAACTAAAAAATAAAACCTAAAAATAAACCTAAAATGAAAACCTAAAACCTAAACCTAGAAAAAATAGAATAAAAACCTAATCCTAAACCTAAAAATAAAAAATAAAACATAAACTTAAAAAATAAAATAAAAATAAAACTCAACTAAAATTAAACCTAAACCTAAACTAAAAAAATAAAACCTAAAAATAAACCTAAAATTAAAACCTAAAACTTAAACCTAAAAAAATAAAATAAAAACCTAAACCTAAACCTAAAATTTAAAAATAAAACCTAAACCAAAAAATAAAATAAAAATAAAACTCAACTAAAAAATAAACCTAAACCTAAACCTAAAAACTAAACTAAAATAAAAAACCTAAGCTGAAATAAATAAAATTAAAATAAATAAACTAAACTAAATAAAAAAATAAACCTAAATAATAATAAAAAATAAAATAAACTAAAAATAAATAATAAATAAACTAAATAAACCTAAACCTATTAGTTTAGATAATTTTTTTTAAAAAAATCCTAAACCCTATATCCTAAACCCTAAACCCTAAATAAAAAATTAACCCTAAAATGAAAACTCTAAACCTGTAACAATAAATCTACAACCCTAAACCCTGAACCATAGACCCTAAAATATCCTAAACCTTAAGCCATAAACTCTAAGCCCTAAACCGTAATCCTTAAACCCTAAACCCTAACCCTAACCTTAGCCCTAAAACCTAAACCTTAAAAGCATAATCACTAAAACCCTAAACTCTGAACCCAAAGCCCTAAACCCTAAATGCTAAACCCTAAACCCTAAACCCTAGCCCTTACCCTATCCCTAAAAGAATAATCCCTAAAACCCTAAACCCTAAACTCTAAGCCCTAAACCCTAAACCCTAAATTATAACCCTAAGCCCTAAACCCTAAACTTTGAACCCTAAACCCTAAACCCCAAATCATAAAGCTAAACCTAAAGTAACTAAATAAATTAAAAATTAAACCTAAACCCTAAAACCTAATAACTTAAACCTAAACCTAAATTTTAAGACTGAGAAGAACCTTGATCGCAAGAACATCATTGTCAACTGGCAGATAGACAATAAGCAATACTAAGGCAAGAGTTATCAGCTGTGTGGGATCTAGAGGTATTAGTGGATATGGAGGTGGTGGTTGGAGCAGTGGTGGTTATGGAGGTAGGAGGAGCGACGAAGGTTTCACTCATGGTGGTAGCTGAGGGAGGGATCGGGGATATGATGGTGGTTCTGATGGGAACTGGAGAAACTAAAGAATGGTCGATCTGATCTGCTGGTTATGGAACTGTGAATTTACAGTAGAGATGGTTATAGTTATCCAAGGTTTTTGTTTTGATCTATGCGTGCTCATTTTTTATCTATGTCATCTCTTATGTCTTAGAGAACATGGTGTGTTACTTGGCTAATGAAATCAAAAGAAAGAAATGTTGACTTTGAATTTGTTATCAATTAAAAAAACCAAAAACCTTAAACCCTAAACTAAAACATGAACCCTAGACCTAAAACCTAAACCCTAAACCCTAAACCCTTAACCTTAAACCCAAAAACAAAAATAACATAAAAAATAAATTGTAACCCTAAATGCTAAACCCTAAAACTAACCCTAAACACTAATCCCTAAGCCCTAAACCTACAACCCTAAACCCTAAACCATAAAACCCTAAACTCCAAACCCTAAACCTTAAACCCTAAACCAAAAACCCTAATAAGAAATTAATAAAACACTAAACTATACTAACTAAAACTAAAACTAATAGGTAATAAACTAAAATTAATAAATATTAAACTAATAATAAATAAAAACAAAAACTAATAAAACTAACTAAACTAGACTAACTAAATAATAACTAAAAAATAATAAAAAAATAATAAAAAAACTAATTAAACATATAAACAAACTACTTACTAAATTAAACATAAACAGAAAAACCCCACTAGTAAACTAACTAAAAATAAACTAAACTAATAAAATTAATAAAAATTAAACTAAACCTAAACTAATAACTAAAATAAAACTAATTAAATATTTAAACTAGGCCTTAATAAATAACTAACTAATAATAATAACTAATTAAAAAATATAAACTCTAAACATAACTAACCCAATAAATAACTAACCTATAATAAAAGTAAACACAAAAACTAAACTAACTAAACTAAAACTAATAACTAATAAACTAAAACTAATAAACTAACTAAATAACTAATAAAAGTAACTAACTAATAACTAAAACTAATAACTAAACTAAATTAATAAACTAATAAACAAATTAAGTAATAATAACTAAAACTAATAATAAAATTAAAAAAACTAATAAATAAAAACTAAATCTCTAAAAACAACTAACACTAAACTAATAAACTAATAATAAACTAAACTAAATAAAACTAATAACTAAATTAATAATAATAATAATAAACTAAATTAATAATAAACTAAATAATAAATAAACTAAACATAATAATAATAAGCAAACATAATAAACTAAGTAATAATAATAAACTAATAAAACTAAGTAAACTAATAAATTAATAACTAATAATAAAAAAAATAAGCTAAACTAAAAACTAGTAATAACTAAAAAAACACTAAATAATAATAAAACCTAATAAAATAAAAACTAACTAAACTAAACTAAACACTAAACTAACTAAACTAATAAATGATAATAAACTAAATAAAAACTATATAATAAAACTAATAATAATTAAATAATAATAATAGACTAATAAGAACTAAACTAACTAAATAAAAAAGTAATAACTAAACTAACTAAAACTAATAAACTAATAATAATAATAATAATAATAATAATAATAATAAAACTAAATAAATGAAACACTAAACCCGTAAACGTCAATTAATAAAACTAATAATAATAAAACTAATAATAATGAACTAAACTAAACTAAAATAACTAATAATTAAACTAATAAAATTAATAATAATTACTAAATAATAACTAAAAAACTAAAAAACATAAAAATATTTAAAACTAAACTTAAAACAAAAATAAAATAAACCTAAAATAAAATATAGTAAAAACTAAATAAAAAGCTAAGCCTAAAAAATCAACCCTAAAAAAATTAAACCCTAAACTAAATAAAATAAACTAAACAAAAAATATACATAAACCTAAACTAAAAAAATAAAAACTAAAAATAAGCCAAAAATAAAAACCTAAAATCTAAACCTAAACCTAAAATTAAAAAAAAAACCTAAATCATAAACCCTAAAAAATCATAAACCTTAAACCATAAACTTTAAACCCTAAACCCTAATCTCTAAACCCTAAACCCTAACCTTAGCCATAATCCCTAAACCATAAAAGCATAATCACTAAAACCCTAAACTCTGAACCCTAAGCCCTAAACCCTAAATGTTAAACCCTAAACCCTAAACCCTAACCCTTACCCTAGCCCTAAAAGCATAATCCCTAAAACCCTAAACCCTAAACTCTAAGCCCTAAACCCTAAATGCTAAACCCTAAACCCTAAACTGTAACCCTAAGTCCTAAACCCTAAACTTTAAACCCTAAACCCTAAACTCCAAATCGTAAAGGTAAACATAAATTAAAAAATAAACTTAAACCCTAAAACCTAATAACTTAAACTTAAACCAAAACAAGAAAAGAACCTTGATCGCAGGAACATCACACCAGCTTAGATATGACAATGGAGGTGAAGACCGAGGTGGGAGTTAAAGTGGGTGTGGGATCTAGAGGTGTTGGTGGATATGGAGGTGGTGGTGAGCAAGCAGTTATGGAGAGGAGAGAGACCTGAGGTTACACTCGTGGTGGTGGTGGAGGGACGGATATGGTGGTGTTTCTGATGGGAACTGGAGAAACTAAATAATGGCCAAAAACCCTAATAAGAAACTAATAAAACACTGAACTGTACTAACTAAAACTAAAACTAATAAGTAATAAACTAAAATTAATAAATATTAAACTAATAATAAACTAAAGCAAAAGCTAATAAAACTAACTAAACTAGACTAACTAAATAATAAATAAAAAACTAATAAACAAATAATAACAAAAACTAATTAAACTAATAAACAAACAACTTACTAAATTAAACAAAAAGAAAAAAACCCCACTAGTAAACTAACTAAAAATAAACTAAACTAATAAAATTAATAAAAATTAAACTAAACCTAAACTAATAACTAAAACTAAACTAATAAAATAACTAAACTAGACCTTAATAAATAACTAACTAATAATAATAACTAACTAAAAAATATAAACCCTAAACATAACTAACCTAATAAATAACTAACCTATAATGAAAATAAACACAATAACTAAACTAATAATAACTAAACTAACTAAAAAAAAACTAATAATTAATAAACTAAAACTAATAAACTAACTAATAAAAGTAACTAACTAATAACTAAAACTAATAACTAAACTAAATTAATAAACTAATAAACAAACTAAATAATAATAACTAAAATTAATAATAAAACTAAAAAAACTAATAAATTAAAGCTAAATCACTAATAACAACTAACACTAAACTAATAAACTAATAATAAACTAAACTAAATAAAAATAATAACTAAACTAATAATAATAATAATAATAATAATAATAATAAACTAAACTAATAATGAACTAAATAATAAATAAACTAAACCTAATAATAATAAATAAACCTAATAAACTGACTAATAATAATAAACTAATAAAACTAACAAATTAATAACTAATAATTATAAAAAAATAAACTAAACAAAATCTAATAATCACTAAAAAAACACAACAACAATAACAACAACAACAACAACAACAAGCCTTAATCCCACTAGGTGGGGTCGGCTATATGAATCCTTCGTCTCCATTGTGTCCTATTATGTGTCAAATTCTCATTTAATTCAAGTATACTAAGATCATTTTATACATCTTAACCAAGTCTTTTTAGGTCTACCTCTACCTTTCTTAACATAAGGCAAATCTAATGCATCTACTCTCCTAATTGGGTCATCGGACGGCCGATGCTTTATGTGGCCAAACCATCTAAGGCGACTCTCCCTAATCTTATTTACCACTGGAGCTACTCCAACTTTTTCCCAAACATACTCATTTTGCATTCTATCTCTAAGGGTAAAGTCACTTATCCACCTGAGCATCCTCATCTCAATAACACTTAACTTAGTCTTATGTTTCTCTTTTATTGGCCAACATTCTACACCATAAGTCATTGCAGGTCTTACCACCATCTTATAAAATTTTCCCTTAAGTTTAAGTGGAACTTTTCTATCACATAATATGCCGATGCATTCCTCCACTTCAACCATCCAACTTGAATTCTACTAATAACATCTCCATCTATTTCACCATCATTTTGAATAATAGAGCCTAAATATCTGAATCGCTCACTCTTATTAATGACTTGATCACCTAAAGTCACAACACTACCACCAAACTTCTACAACTAAAATTAAACTCCATATATTCAGTTTTAGATCTACTTAAACGAAAACCTTTAGACTCTAAAGTTGACCTCCATAATTCAAGTTTCTGTTGGACTCCCTCTCTAGTCTTATCAACAAGAAGAATGTCATCAAAAAAAGCATACACCAAGGTACATCTTCTTGTAAATGCCTCGTAAGAACATCCATAACTAAAGTAAAAAAGATAAGGGCTTAATGTTGATCCTTGATGTAATCCAACTGAAATAGGAAAATATTTTGTCAATCCTCCTTGTGTTTGGACACAAGTAACCGCTCTAGTATACATATCCTTAATGACTTGAATATAACCAACATTAACTTCTTTTTATTCTAGAACTCTCCAAAGAACATCTCTTGAGACTTTATCATAAGCTTTCTCTAAATCAATAAATATCATATGTAGATCCTTCTTATTTTCTATGCTTCTCCATCAAACCTCTTAAAAAATGTATAGCATCCATAGTAGATCTACCTAGCATGAAACTAAACTGATTGTCAGAAACTTCTATATCACATCGTAACCTATGCTTCATTACTCTCTCCCATAATTTTAATGTATGGCACATTAACTTAATTCCTTTATAATTTGTGCACTCTTGTGCATCACCTTTATTCTTAAATATAGGAACCAACAAACTCTTTCTCCACTCATCTAGCATCTTTTTAGTCTTTAAAATTACATTAAAAAGATTTGTAAGCCAAGAAATTCGTTGATCTCCTAAACATTTCCACACATCTATTGGAATATTATCCGATCCTGCTGCTTTTCCACATTTCATTTTCTTTAAAGCTTCACTAACTTCAGATTTACTAATATGATGATAAAAATGAAATTCTCTATTTTGTTTAGGGTATTAAGGTTACTAAAATCAATCATACTTTCAGATCCTTCATTGAAAAGTTTATCAAAATACCTCATCCACCTATTTTCAATATCTTTGTCTAAGAAAATCACTTTCTTATTTTCATCCTTAATACCCCTCACTTGAACTGTCTTTACTTCTCCTATCTCTTTGGTTGGCTAACTTATACATACATCTTTCACCTTATTTGGTATCTAATCTATTGTATAAATCCCTAAAAGCTAAATTTTTTGCATCATATATTGCTTTCTTAGAATCTCTATAGGCCATTATATATCTTTCCCAATTCTCTGAGTTTTTACATCTAAACCAAGTTTTATAACAATGTTTCTTATTTCTTATCTTTTTTTGCACACTCTGACTCCACCACCAACTATTCTTATTAAAAGAAGCTTTTTCTTTTGATTCGCCAAGCACATCTTTAGCAACTTGCTTAATTTCACTTGATATGTTTTCCCACATAACGTTAGCTTCCTTATGAACATCCCAAACTCTAATTTCTTGTAGCTTGCTCTTAAAAATATTTTTATCTGTGTTCTTTAAGTGTCCCCATCTAATCCTAGAATAATAATTTAGTTTATTTTTCTCTTACAATTTCATCTTAAAATCTAAAACTAATAGTCGATGTTGGGTACTTAAAATTTCACTTGGAATGACCTTACAATCTTTACAATCTAAGCGATCTATTTTTCTTATCAAAAAATAATCAATCGTGTTTTACTAGATCCATTTTATAAGTAATAATATGTTCATCTCTTTTCTTAAATAAAGTATTAGCAACTACAAAATCATAAGCTAAGGCAAAATCTAATATAGTCCTACCTTCTACATTAGTCACTCCAAATCTATAACCACCATGAATACTTTTAAAATCTTCACTCTACCAACATGTCAATTTAAATCTCCCCAATAAATACTTTTTCTTCAAGAGGTATCTTTTGTATTAATCCCTCTAATTCATTCCAAAATTTTTCTTTTGAGCTTACCTCCAAACCTACTTGAGGAGCATAGACACTTATAACATTGATAAAATTAGTATCAACAATAATCTTTAAAGTTATAATTCTATCTCCACATCTATTAATACTTATAACATTATCCTTCAAACTTTTATTTATAATCACACCTACACCATTTCTAGTTTGACTTTTACCTGAATACCAAAATTTAAAACCTAAACTATCAATCTCCATGGCTTTCTCACCAACCCATTTAGTTTCTTGAAAATATAAAATATTTATCTTTCTATGAACCATAATATCTATTAATTCCATTAATTTACCTGTAAGAGTACCTATATTCTAAGATCCTAACCTAATTCTAGTTTCATGGACTAACTTCTTTGTCCGCATCCGTCCATAATGTGAGAACCCTTATTTAACTGCAGAACCGATCGAATCTAGCATTTTTTGTATTCAAGCCATACGCATTCTTCCGGGGGATGCCCTAGCATTAACACAATGATTTAAAGGATTCATGTCATGATTATTTTGACAAATTTTATGCTAGCTGTCGACTACCTAACGCAACCCTCCACTTTTTGCATTCGGACTTGGGACCGGCAAAATAATAATAAAACCTAATAACATAAAATCTAACTAAACTAAACTAAACACTAAACTAACTAAACTAATAAATAATAATAAACTAAATAAAATCTATATAATAAAACTAATAAAATTAACTAATAATAATAAACTAATAAGAACTAAACTAACTAAATAAAAAACTAATAACTAAACTAACTAAAACTAATAAACTAATAATAATAACTAAAACTAAAAATAATAATAATAATAATAATAATAATAATAATAATAATAATAATAATACAACTAAATAAACTAAACACTAAACCCTACCTAAATTAATAAAATAATAATAAAACTAATAATAACAAACTAAACTTAACTAAATAAACTAATAACTAAACTAATAAAACTAATAAATAACTAAATAAAACTAAAAAAAAACTAATAAACTAATAATAAAACTAAACTAAAACTAACTAATAACTAATAAAACCTAATAAACTAATAAATAATAAATTAAAAACCTAATAATAACTAACAAAAAGCTATAACTAATAATAAACTAAATAAAACTAATAATAAATAACTAATAACCTAAAACTAATAACAAATAAACTAATAAACGAATAAACAAACAAACTAATAAAACTAAATTAATTAATAAATAAACCTAAACCCTAATAAATAATAAACACTAAAACTAAACTAATAAACAAGTAATAATAACTAATAATAAATAACTAAATAACTAACTAAAATTAAACCCTAAACCTAAACTAATAAACCATAAAAACTAACTAATAAATAAACATAATAATAACTAAACCTAATAAACTACATAATAACTAATAATAAACTAATAATAAAACATAACTAACTAATAATAAACTAATAAACTAATAACAAAATAAAATAACACTAACTAAATAATTAAACTAAATAACTAAACAATAAACCTAATAAATAAACTAATAATAATAATAATAAAACTAACTCTCAATAATTAAACTAAAAAAAATTAATAATAATTATAATAATAATAACTAATAACTAACTAACTAAATTAATAAACTAATAATAATAAAACTAATAATAAACTAACTAATAAATAACTAAATAACTAAACCCTACCACTAAATAAGTAAACTAAATAATAAAGAATAAAACTAATAATTATAAAAATTAAAGATAAACTAAAAATAGAACTAATAATAAAATAACCAACTAAACCATAAACTAAACTAAAAAAACTAATAATAATAAAACTAATAACCAAAACCCATAACTAAACTAATAAAACTAATAAACTAATAAATAAAGTAACAAAACTAAATTAATAAAACTAAACCACTAACTAAAACTAACTAAAACCTAAATAATAATAAAACTATAAACTAATAATAATAACTAACTAACTAATGATAACTAAAAAATAAACTAAAATAAACTAAACCCCTATAAACAAACTAACTAAATAAACTAACTAAATAAAGTAATAAACAAAACCTAAACCCCCTAAACTAACCTAAAATAATAATAACTAAAACTAAAACTAATAAAACTAAACTAACTAAACTAAACATACAATTAATAATAAACTAATAATAACCTAAAAATAATAAACCTAATAATAACTAATAAACACAAACCTAAAACCTAAACCCTAAAACTAAACTAAACCCTATTATTGAGATTTTGGGATCCCTGATTCTTGGTGAGTTTTTGAGCACTTTCTCTCTTGGATTCCCTATAGATTGTTTGATTTGGGCTGATATCAACTTGTTCTTGTCATGGCATCATGACTCATGGCATCAGCTTCTTTAAATCCATGGGGTAAATCCCATGTGCTGATGGATCTTACCAGGGCATCAGATTTTTTGGGTAATCCTACCTCTAAATTACCTACTATTACTAAATCTTTCAAAGAGGCTTTACCTAATAAGAATTCCTCCACTGAGACTCCTTTGAATTTGCTTCATATGACTTTTAAAGGTACCCCAACAATTATGATTTCATATGAGGATATTGAAAGATTAGTCAATTCTTTTGCTTTTTCTTTGATTGGAAAGTTTTCATTTAAATGGCCAAAGATGGAAGATATTCGTTCTTTTTTAATGGCTTAAATTTATCTGGTTCTTTTTCTATTGGGCTAATTGATGTAAGGCATGTTCTGATTAAGCTTTCTAATGACCTTAATTATGGAAGAATTTTTTCTAGGCATTCTATTTTTAATTTTCAAATGTGTATTCTAAAGTGGATGCCTAAGTTTGATGTTAATGAAGAGTCTCCTATTGTTCCCATTTGGAGTTCTTTACCTAACTAATGGATTCATCTATTTAATCATCATAATTTGTATGTTATTGGGTCAATTTTTGGTTGGCCTTTGCAAGTTGATCAAGCAACAACTGCTTCTTCTAGACCGTATGTTGCTACAGTTCTTGTAGAGATTGATATTACTAAAAAATATCAGAAAGAAATTTGATTGGGTTTGAAGAAATGCGATTATTTTTAGAAAGTTGTATTTGAGAACTTTTTCATTATTTGTAATCATTGTAAGATTCATGGGCATGAAATTTTTGAATGCTTTATTGCTCATCCCTCTCTTAGGAAGAAAATCACCAATAAGAATTCAATTGTTGAAAAATTGATGATTCTCTCAAGTTGGATAAAGGAAAAATCTACTTTTCAAAATTTTGATGTTTTGCAAAGCTAGATTTCTTAATCTTCTAAAAAAGTTTTACCTATTAATGATTTGTCTAATGCAAAAATTAATTTTGATGTTTTTGAAAAAGTTTTAACTAATAATCATGCTCTGAGTGTTTCTTTTGATGATTCTATTAAAGGGATTACTTTAGAGGCTATGGTTAATGATTCTAATGGTTTGGATGTTGTGAATAAGTCCAGTCATGTTGATGGTTCGAATATTGTTGATGCTAACACCATTTCTTCTAATATGTTAGATGTTGTTTCTCCTTTTTCTATTTCAACTTTAGATCATGGGGAAGAGACTATTTCTTTGCCTTCTTTGATTAAGAATGGTGGTGAAAAGGATTTTCTTATTTTTGATATTTTAACTTCTGGTCTTGACAAACTTGTTAATATTGGTGATCCTTCTTTTAAAAATTAAGATTTAGATACCTGTGATAATTCTCTCATTGTGAATAGTTCTATTTTAGTTCAAAATGATGGTTTTTCTATGGTTCGTAATTATGTTCAAAATTTTGGTAATATGCTATGTGTTTCTAAGGAATTTAAATTATATTTTAATCCCTTACATTAAGATTGTACTGAAAATATGGATTCTGCTTCACTTACTTTTTTTATGAATGAAGACATGGAGGATACTCTTCAAATTTTGTTGGAAGGTGAAAATATTGATAATTGTCTTCTTAATAAAGCTATTTCTACTCCTTTCACTTTTGATTCTAAAATGCATACTATTTTTGATTTTCCTTTGTCTAATGTTGTGGATGATTCTGAATGCTCATCTTTAGAATTGATAGCTTCTTCTGATCCCCATGCCTTTTATAACAATACTAATTAATTTTTAGATGGAGATTTTTTGGAGAAAGGGCATTGTTATAAACCTGTTTACAAGAAGAAAAAGAAAAAAAAACGTGTTCAGATTTATGCCCCTCCTAACTTGATGAGGGTTACTTGTTCCAAAGCTTCTTAGAAATAATCTCTCTTGTCTTTGGGAGGTTTTAGCATTTGGCTGGTTTTTTCTCTATTGGTTGAGCTTTTGTTGTGTGTTTTCTAGCTACCTGGAGTATTGGCTTCTTGCCTAATTTTCCTCTTTCTAGCTTCTTATTTGCTGGGTTTTTTCTTGGTGCCCTTTCGGTTGGTTTTGTTTTAATGGTTTTGTTCATATTGGCTTGCCTCTCTTTGGTGCTTTTGCTCTCTTTGTTGGTGGTAGGTTGGGTTTTTTGTCCTTGGTGTGTGGTTTGTCCATTGGTTGGCTATTTCTCTAACTATTTATTTTAGCTTTTAGTGGCCTTCTTATTTTTTTTGTTGGTTGGTTTGGTACTCTTGCTCTTTCTTGGTGCCATTGTGTGTCGCTTTGTGGTTGTTTCCTTTAGTTGATGCCTTGGGCCTTTGGATTGGTGTTGTGGGCTCTATTTGGCCCTTGGTGGCTTTGGATTGGTGTTGTTGTGGGCTCATTGGCTTTGTCTTTGAGGCTCTTTTCTTTTTGGGTTGTGAGCTTCTTTTCTCCATGTTTTTTAAGAGGTGTTCATATTTGGTTTTGTTGGGATTTCCTTATGTTAATTTTATATGTTGCTCTCCTCTCTCTATTTCCTTAGCATCACTTTTCTTGGATGGGTGGCTATTATGATAGGTTTGTATTTTTCTTTGGTTGGGATGGCTATGATGATATGATGGATTTTTTTCCTTGATATTTTTGTTGTTGGTGACTTTTCCTATTTGTAACCCTTCTTTGAAGTTGGATACACTTAGGATTTGATGCCCCTCATTATTGAGATTATCCTTCTTTTCTCATATCTAAGCTGAGTTTTTTCTCTTTGTGTTTTTGATCTCCTTCGCGAGATTTCTTGTAAGTTGAAGGTTCTATTTTTCGCTAGTCTCTTCTTCTTCTTGAGGGAGCTGAGTCTGATGGTCTCATTTTTCTTGGTTGTCTGGCCAGGTTATAAGTTTCCTTTTCTTATGGATCTTCGTCTCTTTGGAGGTTCTTTTAGAGCTCGATGGATTCTCCCCCTTTACTGCCTTTTGCTTGGCTTTTTTAGTTTTGTCTTGATTTTTTTTCTTTATTGTTCTTTGATGTATTAAAGTAGGGACTAAACTCTTTAGGATTCTCCTATAGCTTATTTGAGTAGCAGTTTTTTTCTTTTCTTTTTGAGTTTAGTCTCTAATATGGTATTCTTGTACATATTTTTCTGAGTAATAAATTCTATTTAGTTAAAAAAAAACCCAAAGCACTAAACCCTAACCCCTAAACCTTAAAAACTCTAAACCCTAAAGCCTAAACACTAAACCCTAAACCCTAAACATAAACCCTAAATCCTAAAACCCTACACGCTAAACCCTAAACCCTAAACCCTAAACCATAAACTCTAAAAACCTAAAAACCTAAACCTAAACAAAATAAAACCTAAAAATAAAATAAAAAATAAACCTAAACCTAAATAAAATAAAATATCAAATAAAATAAAAACCTAAACTAAAACCTAAACCTAAACCTAAAAATAAAATTAAATAAAAATAAAAATAAACTAAAATAAAATAAGTAAAAACCTAAACTAAGCTAAAAATATAAAATAAACCTAAGAATTAAAAACCTAAAGAAAATAAAAACAAAATGTAAAATAAAAATAAAATAAACCTAAAATAAAATAAAATAAAAACTAAATAAAAACTTAAACCTAAAAAATAAACCTAAAAATAAATAAAAAATAAAACATAAACCCTAAACTAAAAAAAAACTAAACCCAAAATAAAAATAAATTAAAATAAACCTAAACCTAGATTAAAATAAACTAAACTAAAATAAATAAAACCTAAACATAAACCTAAAATAAACTAAACCTAAACCCAAACCTAAACTAAATAAAATAAAATAAAATAAACTAAAAATGAGCTTAAACCTAAACTAAAAGATAAAACCTAAAAATAAACCAAAAATAAAACCTAAAACCTAAACCTAAAAAATAAAATAAAAACCTAAACCTAAACCTAAAAGTAAAAAATAAAACCTAAATCTAAAAAATAAAATAAAAATAAAACTCAACTAAAAAATAAACCTAAACCTAAAAAATACACTAAAATAAAAAACTTGCACTAAAATAAATAAACCTAAAACAAATAAACTAAACTAAATATAAAGAAAAAATAAACCTAAATAAAAGTAAAAAAATAAAATAAACTAAAATAAATAAACTAAATAAACATAAACCTACTGGTTTACTTAATTTTTTTTAAAAAAAACCCTAAACCCTAAATCCTAAACTCTCAACTCTAAAGCCTAAACCCTAAAATTAACCCAAAACCCAAAATCCTATACCTACAACACTAAACCTACAACCCTAAAACCTAAACCTTAAAGCCCAAAAAAACCCTAAACCCTACTATGATTTTTATGAAAGGTGATCTTAAAGAAGTCAAGAAGAGGTTGTGAAATACGGTTAGTGCTCCCGTCCTGTGATCTTATTGCACCTATTGATGTTGGGGTTCTTCTAGGCAACACTGATCTATATCCTTCACAAACTTATTTCTTCCAGGTTCTAAATATCTCAACTAAGATCAGCAAGGGTACTGTTGAAATTATCATAGTGGTTGAGGTGATTAAAAAAGGCGATAAAGTAGGATCCTGAGAGGCTTCTCTACTCGTTAAGTTGGGGATTAGTTGATTCTCTTATGGCCTTGTCATCCAGTCTATTTATGATGATGGTTCGGTGTTCAGTCCTAATGTGCTTGACCTAATTGAAGATGATCTCATCGATAAGTTTTTGATAGGGCTTTCAATGATCACTTCTCTCTCACTGGCCCTCTCTTATCCCACCCTTGCTGCAGTGCCCACATGTTCATCAAATCTTACAAGAATGTCTTCATTATTGTGATTTACACTAATTACACATTCCAGTAGGCTGAGAAGTTTAAGGAGTATTTGAAGGATCCTACTAAAATTGTTGTGACGCTCAATGCTTCTACTATTTCTCCGCCGCTATCAGTGGAAGAGAAGAAGGAAGCCTCCGAGGAATCTGATGATGATATGAGCTTTAGCTTGATCGACTAAGCTTTGTTGGCCTTCTATAAAATCAAATTTTATGGTCTCTGGGAGTTAAATCATTTTGTAAAATACTATTTTTGTGAATTTTTGAATTGCATTTTATTTTATCTTATTTTATTAGTTGTTAGAGGATAATGTCTTGCCTGATTAGGTAATTTCTTATTTGTTATAAAATCATTTGAGTTAAAAAAACATTAAACCCTAAACCCTAACCCTAAGCCCAAAACCCTAAACCTAAACATAAAGTAACTAAATAAATTAAAACCTAAAAAAAAACCTAATAAACCTAAACCTTAAGAATGGGCAGAACCTTAATGGCAAAAACATCACCATCAACCAGGCTTAGTCTAGATCTGGTGGAGGTGAAGGAAGGTGTTATCGTAGTGGTGGTGGGGATCTGGAGGTGCGTGGATATGGAGGTGAACCGGTGGTTATGGAGGCGGGAGGAGGGATGGATGTTATAACTGTGGTGGTGGATATGGAGGTGGTGGTTTGAGTAGTGGTGGTTATGGAGGAGGAGGCTGAGGTTACAGTGGTGGTGAGGGAGAGAGGATATGATGGTGGATCCGCACCAGGAGGCTTAGGTGGTTCTGGGGAACAGAGAAACTAAAGAATGGCGATACCATATGCAACTGTCTTTATAAGAGAGCTCTAGTTATCTAAGGTTTTGATTTTCTTTATGTGCCTATTTTGATCTATGTCGCTTTGTGTCTTAGAGAACTTGGTGTGTTACTTGTTTGATGAAATCAAAAGAAGAAATGTTGAATCAATTTGTTCTCTGTTAAAACAAAACCCTAAACCCTAAAGTAAAACCTAAATCCAAAACATAGACCATAAACCCTAAACCCTAAAAATATAAAAAAAACATAACCCTAAATGCTAAATCCTAAAACTAACCCTAAACCCTAAGCTTACAACCCTAAACCCTAAACCTTAAACCTTAAAATCCTAAACCCCTAACCCTAAACCTTAAACCATAAACCGTAAACCCTAATCTGTAAAAGCCCTAAACCTTGAAGCCTAAACACTAAACCCTAAACCCTAACCCTAACCCCAAAATCCCAAAACCCTAAACACTAAAACATTAAACCCTAAACTTAAGCCCTAAATCCTAAAAACCTGTAAACCTAAACCTAAACAAAAAAATCTAAAAATAAAATAAATAAAAAAACCTAAACCTAAATAAAATAATAAAATAAAATAAAATAAAATAAAAAAACTAAACTAAAACCTAAACCTAGACCAAAAAATAAAATAAAATAAAAAATAAAATAAAATTAAAATAAAATAAATAAACCTAAACAAAACTAAAAAAATAAAATAAACCTAAGATTAAAAAACCTAAATAAGATAAAAACTAAACATAAAATAAAAAAAAAAACCTAAAATAAAAACTAAATAAAAATTTAAACGTAAAAAATAAACCTAAAAGTAAATAAAAAATAAAACCTACACCTTAAACTAAAAAAAACTAAACCTAAAATAAAAATAAAATAAACAAAATAAAAGAAACCTCAACCTAAACTAAACTAAACTAAACTAAAAAAATAAAACCTAAACCTAAACTAAAATGAAACTAAACCTAAACTTAAACCCAAACTAAATAAAATAAAATAAACTAAAAATAAAACTAAACCTACACTAAAAAATTATACCTAAAAATAAACCTAAAATGAAAACCTAAAACCTAAACCTAAAAAAATAAAATAAAAACCTAAACCTAAAATTAAAAATAAAAATAAAAACATAAACCTGAAAAATAAAATAAAAATACGACTCAACTTAAAATTAAACTTAAACCCTAACCTAAACCTAAAAAAAAAAACTTAAATAAAAACCCTAAACTAAAAGTAAATAAACTAAACTAAATAAAAATAAAAAAATAAAACTAAATAAATATATAAAATAATGTAAACTAAAATAAATAAAAAATATACTAAATAAACTAAATGAACCTAAACTTACCAGTTTACTTAATTTAAAAAATAGGTATGCCCTAAATTTTAAACCCTAAACGCTAAATCGTAAACCCTAAACATACAACATTAAACATACAACCATAAACCCTAAACCCTAAACTCTAAAAAACCCTAAACCCTAAATCCTAAACCTTAAACCCTAAACCCTAAACCCTAAATCCTAAATCCTAACCCTAAACCCTAAACCCTAAACCCTAAATCCTAAAACCCTAAAACCTAAACCCTAAAACCTAAACCCCAGTTGAGCTGATTTTTATGAAAGGTGATCTTAAAGAAGTCAGCGAAGAGGTTGCGAAATAGAAAGTTGGTGCTCCTGCCCATGTTGGTCATCTTGCACATATTGATGTTGTGGTTCCTCCAGGCAACACTGGTCTGGATCCATCATAGACTTCTTTCTTCTTGGTTCTCAAAAACCCAACTTAGATTAATAAGGGTACTATTGAAATTATCCCATCGATTGAGCTGATTAAAAAAGGAAATAAGGTGGGATCCTCAGAGGATGCTCTCCGCGCCCAGCTAGGGATTAGGCCATTCTCTTATGGCCTTGTCATCCAGTCTGTGTATGATGATGGTTTGGTGTTTAGTCCTAAGGAGCTTGACCTCACTAAAGATGATCTCATCGAGAAGTTTTTTGTAGGGCTTTCAATGGTCACTTCTCACTCACTGGCCCTCTCTTATCCCACCTTTGCTGTAGTGCCCCACATGTTCATCAACGCTTACAAGAATGTCCTCGCCATCATGATTGCCACTGATTACACTTACCCGCAAGACGAGAAGGGTAAGAAGTATTTGAAGGATCCTAGTAAATTTATTGTGGCTACAATGTTTGATGCTTCCGTTACTCCTTCTCTAGTGATATAGTGGAAGAAAAGAAGGAAGAGCTTGTTGAGGAATCTGATGATGATATGGTTTTAGATTGTTCGACTAAGCTTTGTTGGCCTTTTATAAAATAAAATTTTATTGTCTCTCAGAGTTAAATCATTTTGTGAAATACTATTTTTGTGAATTTTTGAATTGCAATTTATTTTATCCTAATTTATTAGTTGTTAAAGAATAATGTCTTATTTGAATTGGTAATTTCTTGTTTGTTATGGAATCATTTGAGTTAAAAAAAAACCCTAATCTCTAAATCCTAAACCCTAAACCCTAAACCCCAAACCCTAAACCTAAACTTAAAGTAACTAAATAAATTTAAAAACTAAACTAAACCTAAATGAAAACCCTCAGAATGAGCAGAAACTTGATGGTAGGAACATCACCATCAACCAGGTTCAGTCTAGATCTGGTGATGGAGGTGAAGGAGTAGATGACGATTATCACAGTGGTGGTGGGGGATCTAAAGGTGCTAGTGGATATGGAGGTGTTGGTCAGAGCAGTGGTGATTATGGAGGAGGAGGAGTGAAGTTACAAACATGGTGGCGGAAGGAGATTGGGATATGATGGTGGATCCTGCTATTTAAGATGCCAGGGTGGTTCTGATGGGAATTATAAAAATTGAAGAACAACCGATCTGATCTGCTGCTTATGAATCTATGTTTTTACAATACAGACGATCTAGCTATCTAGGATTTTGATTTACTCTGTGCATGCTCATTTTTTATCTATGTCATCGCTTGTGTCTTAGATAACTTGGTGTGTTACTTGATTGATAAAATGAAAAAGAAGAAACGTTGAATCTGAATTTATTATCTATTAAAAAAAACCAAAAACCCTAAACCCTAAACTAAAACCTGAACTCTAAACCTAAATCCTAAACCCTAAACCCTAAATCCTAAATCCCCAAACCCCAAACCCCAAACCCAAAACCCAAAACCCTAAATCATAAACCCTAAACACTAAACCCTAAAGCCGAAAACCTTAAACCCTAACCCTAAACCCTAAACCCTATACCTTATTCTCGAAACCTTAAACCTAAACATAATGTGACTAAATAACTTATAAAATAAACCTAAACCCTAAAACCTAATAAACCTAAACCTAAATGAAAGCCCTAAAAATGGGAAGAACCTTGATGGTAGGAACATCACCATCAACTAGGCTCAGTCTAGATCTGCTGGTGGAGGCAATGGTAGAGGTGGCTATCGCAGTAGTGGTAGGGGATATGAAGGTGCTTATGGACATAGAGTTGGTGGTCAGATTAGTGGTGGTTATAGAGGAGGGAGGAGTGACGGAGGTTACAACCATGATGGTGGAAGAGAGAGAGATCGAAGATATGATGATGGATCCCGTAGATCGACAAGCAGGGGTGGTTCTGATGGGAACTAGAGAAATTCAAGAACAGCCGATCTGATTTGCTACTTATGGAACTGTGTCTTCACAGTAAAGACAGTTCTAGTTATCTAGGGTTTTTTATTTTCTTTATGGATGCTCATTTTTTATCTATGTCGTCACTTATGTCTTAGAAAACTTGGTGTGTTACATGGTTGATGAAATCAAAAAGAAGAAATGTTGAATCTGAATTTGTTTACTGTTAAAAAAATGAAAATCCTAAACCCTAAACTAAAACCTGAACCTTAAACCTAAAACTTAAACCCTAAATGCTAAACCCCAAAAATAAAAAAAATAAAAATAATAAGAAAATATATTAAAAAAACTTTAACCATAAACCCACAACCCTAAAACTAGCCCTAAACCCTAAACACTAAACCCTAAAACTACAACCCAACATCCTAAACCCTAAACCCTAAACCCTAAACCCCAAACCCAAAACCCTAAATCCTAAACCCTAAACCCTAACACTAAACCCTAAACCCTAAAAGCAAACCTTGAAAGCCTAAACCCTAAATTCTAAACCCTAAAGCCTAAACCCTAAACCCTAAACCCCAAACCCTAAACCCAAACCTAAAGTGAATAAATAAATTAAAAATAAACCTAAACCCTAAAACCAAATAGATTTAAACCTAAACTCTAAGAATGGGCAGAACTTCAAGTAGAACATCATCGGCAACCCTCGCCTAGATTTGGTGGAGGCAAAGGCAGGGCACATTATCGAATGGAGGTGGGGGATTTGGAGGTGATGCTAGATATGGAGGTGGTGGTGATTGAGGTTAGAAGAGTGACGAAGGTTACAACCGTGGTAGTGGGAGAGGGATATGATGGTGGATCCCGCTACTGAGAGGTCGATGATGGGAACTGAGAAATCAAGAACGATCGATCCGATCTACTTATGGAACTGTCATAAGAGACAGGTTATCTGGTTTTGATTTGCGTCTTTTTTTTTATCTATCTAGTCACTTGTGCCTTAGAAAACTTGGTGTTACTTGGTTGATAAATTCAGAAGAAATGTTGAATATGAATTTGTTCTTTAAAACATAAAAATCCTAAACCCTAAACTAAAACCTGAACCCAAGACCTAAAACCTAAACCCTAAACCATAAACCTTAAACCCTAAAAACCCTAAACCCTAAACCCTAAACCGTAAAACCCTAAACCCTAAACCCTAAACCCTAAACCTTAAAACTTACAAGCCTAAACCCTAAACCCTAAACCCCCAACCCTAATCCCTAAACCCTAAACCCTAAACCCTAAAAACATAAGAACCTAAAACTAAACTAAATAAAACCTAAAAATAATATAAATAAATATACTTAAACCTAAATCAAATAAAAAAATAAAATAAAATAAGACATAAACTAAGACCTAAACCTAAACATAAAGATAAAATAAAATAAAAAATAATAACTAAACTAAAATAAAATAAATAAAAACCTAAACTAAATTAAATAAATAAAAAACCTAAATAAAATAAAAACTAAATGTAAAATAAAAATAAAATAAACCTAAAATAAAATAAAATAAAAACTAAATAAAATCCTAAACCTAAAAAATAAAGCTAAACATAAAACCTAAAAATAAATAAAAATAAAGCCTAAACCCTAAACTAAAAAAATAGCCTAAACCTAAAATAAAAAAAAAAAAATAAACCTAATCCTAAACTAAAATAAACTAAATTGAAATAAATAAAACCTAAACTTAAAGCTGAAATAAACTAAACATAATCCCTAAACTAAATAAAAATATAAACTAAAATAAACTAAACTAAAATAAATAAAACCTAAACCTAAACCTAAAATAAACTTAACCTAAACCATAACTAAAAAAAATAATTTAAAATAAAAATAAACTTAAACTTTCACTAAAAAAATAAAACTTAAACTAAAATAAATGAACCTAAAATAAATTAAATAAAAATTAAAAAATACCTAAATAAAAAACAAACTTAAGTAAAAATAAAAAATAAAATAAATCAAAACAAATAAAAAATAAACTAAGTAAATTAACTAAACCTAAATTTAAAAAAAAAAACCTTAAAACCTAAATACTAAACCATAAACCCTAAATCGTAAACCCTAAACCCTAAACCCTAAACCCTTAAAAATCATAAACCCTAAACCCTTAAAAATCCTAAACCCTAAACCCTAAACCTTAACCATAAACCCTAAACCCTAAAAGCATAAACCCTAAAACCCTAAGCCCTAAACCCTAAACCCCAACCACTAAACCTAAACCTAAAGTAACTAAATAAATTAAAAAATAAACCTAAACCCCCTAAAATCTAATATACCTAAACCTAAACTCTTGAAATGGGTAGAACCTTGATGGTAGGAACATCACCATCACCGTGCTCCTAGATTTGAATGGAGGTGAAGCGAGGTCACATTATCGCATGGGGAGGGAGGTCTGGATATGGAGGTGGTGGTGAGTAGTGGTGGTTATCGAGGAGAAGTGGCGAAGGTTACGTGGTGGTGAGAGGGATATGATGGTGGATCTACCGAGAGGTCGGGTGGTTATGGGAACTAGAAAACTAAAGAATCGATCGATCAGCTATTGAACTGTCTTTATAGTAGAGACAATTCTAGTTATCTACGATTTCTAATTTGCTCTATGCATGCTAATTTTTTATCTGTGGCATCACCTGTGTTTTAGAAAACTTGGTGTGTTACTTGGCTGATAAGTTTGAAAAGAAGAAATGTCGAATCTAAATTTACTCTCTATTAGAAAAAGCCAAAAACCCTAACCCCTAAATTAAAACTTAAACCCTAGACCTAAAACCTAAACTCTAAACCCTAAACCTTAAACCTTAAAAACCCTAAACCCTAAACCCTAAAATCTAAACCCAAAACCCTAAACCCTAAACCCAAAACCCTTAACCCTAAACCCTAAACCCTAAACCTAAAACCCTAACAAGCTAAAAAACTAAACCTAAACTAAATAAAATCTAAAAATAAAATAAATAAAAAATCTTAACCAAAATAAAACAAAAAAATAAAACAAAATAAAAAACTAAAGTAAAATATAAACCTAAACCTAAACCTAAAAGAAAATAAAATAAAAAATAAAAAATAAACTAAAATAAAATAAACAAAAACCTAAACTAAACTTAAAAATAAAAAAAACATAAATAAAACAAAAACTAAATGTAAAATAAAAATAAAATAAACGTAAAATAAAAAAAATAAATACTAAATAAAAACTTAAACCTAAAAAATAAACCTAAAAATAAATAAGAAATAAAACCTAAAGCCTAAACTAAAAATAAAACCTAAACCTAAAATAAAAATAAAATAAACCTAAAGATAAACTAAAATAAATTATAATAAAATAAATAAAACCTAAAACTAAACCTAAAATAAACTAAACCTAAACCAAACTTAAACCCTAAATAAAATAAAATAAACTAAAAGTAAACATAAACCTAAACTAAAAAATAAAACCCTAAAGAAAACCTAAAATAAAATCCTAAAACCTAAACTTATGAAAATAAAATAAAAACCTAAACCTAAGCCTAAAAATATAAAATGAAACCTAAACTTAAAAAAATAAAATAAAACTAAAACTAAACTAAATTAATAAACCAAAACTTAAAAATTAAACTAAAATAAAAAAACTTAAATTAAAATAAATAAACCTAAAATAAATAAACTAAACTAAATAAAAATAATAATAAACTTAAATAAACTAAAATAAATAAAAAATAAACTAAATAAATTAAATAAACATAAACCTGCAAGTTTACTTAATTTTAAAAAATACCATAACCTTAAACCTTAAACCCTAAAACTGACCCTAAACCCTAAACACTAAACCATAAAACCTAAAACCATAAACCCTAAATTCTAAGCCCTAAACCGTAAACCCTAAACCATAAATCATAAAACCTACAACCCTAAACCCTAAACCCTAAAACCTACAATCCTAAACCCTAAACCCTAAACCCCAAACCCTATACCCTAAACCCTAAAAACCTAAATACCTAAACTTAAACTAAATAAAACCTAAAAATAAAACAAATAAATAAACCTAAACCTAAATAAAATAAAATAAAAGACTTAAACTAAACCTAAACTAAACATAAACCTAAACCTAAACCTCAACCTAACCTAAAAGTAAAATAAAAAAATAAAACTAAACTAAAATAAATAAATACCTAAACTAAACTAAAAAATAAAATAAACCTAAAAATAAAAAACTTAAATAAAATAAAAACAAAACATAAAATAATAATAAAGTAAACCTAAAATAAAATAAAATAAAAACTGAATAAAAACCTAAACATAAAAAATAAACCTAAAAATAAATAAAAAATAAAGCCTAAACCCTAAACCTAAAATAAACAAAATAAAATAAACCTAAACCTAAACTAAAATAAACTAAACTAAAATAAATAAAACCTAAACCTAAACCTAAACTAAACTAAACCTAAACCCTAAACTAAGTAAAATAAAATAAACTAAAAATAAACCTAAACTAAAAATTTAAACATAAAATTAAATCTTAAATAAAAATCAAAAACCTAAACCTAAAAAAAATAAAATAAAAACCTGAACTTAATCCTAAAAAATAAACTAAAATAAAAAACCTAAACTAAAATAAATAAACTTAAAATAAATAAACTAAGCTAAATAAAAAAATAAACCTAAATAAAAATAAAAAATAAAATAAACTAAAATAAATAAAAATTAGAGTAAATAAACTAAATAAACCTAAATCTACCAGTTTACTTAATTTATTTTTTAGAAAAACCCTAAACCCTAAATCCTAAATCTTAAACCCTAAATCCTAGACCCTAAACCCTAAACCTATAACCCCTACAACCCTAAATCCCAAACCTTAAACAATGAACCCTAAACCCAAAACACAAAACCCTAAACCCTAACCATAAACCCTAAACCCTAAACCCTCAAACCTTAAGCCCTAAACCCTAAACACTAAAGCCTAAACCCTAATCCCTAAACTAACCTTAAACCCTATGCTAACTCTAAACCCTACATCCTAAACCCCAATTGATAAACCCTAAACCCAAAAATATAAACATTAAACCCTAAACCCTAATCCCTAAATCCTAACCCTAAACCCTAAATACTAAAATCCTAAACCCTAGACCCTAAACCTTAAACCCTAAAATCATGAAAACTTAAACCTAAACTAAATAAAACCTTAAAATAAAATAAATAAAAGAACCTAAACCTAAATAAAATTAATAAAATAAAATAAAATAAAAATCTAAATTAAACTAAAAAATAAAATAACCCTTAGACTAAAAATCCTAAATAAATTTAAAACTAAAAGTAAACAAAAAATAAAATATACTAATAATATTATAAAATATACTAAATAAAAATATAAACCTAAAAATAAATAAAAAATAAAACGTAAACCCTAAACTAATAAAAAACCTAAACCTAAAATAAAAATAAAATAAACCTAAACCTAAATCTAAACTAAATAAAATAAATTAAACTAAAAATAATCCTAAACCTAAACTAAACAAATAAATCCTATAAAGAAACCTAAAATAAAACCCTAAAACCTAGGAACCAAAGATGCTGCCCAACTTGACCTAAGGTGTGGTTGGGTCGGCCATGACCCATGGGAGGTGAAATCACCCCACCCTTGTCATTGGAGCATTTGAAACCCATAGGACACCCATGATTCCTCATTGGCAGCCACCTCCACACCTTCAACCAACCAGGCAAAGCTAACTCACCTCCTCCCTGCCACCCATGCCTCCCTGAGATGGTCGGATGGCCATTAGAAGCTAAACCTGATCCCACCTTTTGATCCAGATGAAGGGGGGTATACACCCTCTCGTTTCCACTCAAACACACACAAAATTCATTTCTTAAAGCCCTGGCTACCCAAGACTAGCCGCTAGAGCCATTCCCTAAGCTCCCAAGCTCGTTCCTCGATCAGAAAATGCCATTCTTATTTTTCCCAAAATAGGACATTTCCATTTTTGACCTAACTTCCCCATTTCTCTATCAAACTCAAATTAACTTTGCACACACCTTCCCTAGGCCTTGTCGAGCAAAAATGAATCATCTCCCAAGCTTGTCGAGCACCAGAGGTGGGACTTTGATCAAAGCCGAGCTCAAAATTATTTGTTCATGGCCATTCGAGTGAACGTTCAGGAATTGATCCAATTATTGCTCAATAAGGCTTCGTCTACACTAGATGAAGCTTCCTTAATCGTTTGAGCCGCCAGTCTTGAACTCTGCTGAGGTATGCTTCCAAAACTAATCCTTAGAAAAAAAATGGGTTAGAGATTTTTAAGGAAAACTTGCATCTCGATGCCATGAAGGAGTGGGATCCTTTTGGAGTTGATCCGAGCTCGGGTAAGCTCAGATCAAGTGAGCAATAGTGGATGGACTCCATTCTCCCTCACTCGCGTGACATTAAATCATGCACCGTCCATTTTGAATGTTTCAAATGGACGATCATGATTAGATCTGCTAAATTGACTTGATTTAATCTTATTAAGCTGTAGGATTAATCGTAGCCGTATGATCTTAGATTGGATGGCTGACGAGAAAGCGCAGCTGCCATTTCCACATAGGCATTGAGTTAGATAAGTTTTAAGTAGCAAATCCCATGGAAAGCACATCGAGTCAGTGCACCACATGGTGCCAATAGTATTAGGCTTTAATTAGGTTTTATTAATAATTTTTAATGGATTAAACTTCTAAAAATCATAAAAAATCATAGGGAAAAAAAAATGCAAATAAATACTGATTTTAAAGGTATTTCAAAGGAAAATTAATTAAAAATATCTTAACTAATCTTGAATAGTAATTAAAGTTTAATTACAAAATTAATTAGCTTACTTAATCTTTTATTACTTAAGCGATTAATCCCAAATTTTGTGCATTAATTTAATGGGATAATCTTTGCCTCCCATGATTTTCTTGGGATTTATTGCTCACTTAATTAGGAAAATTGATGAATTAAACCTTAACTACTCTTTTAAGTTAATTAATGCTTAATTAATCCCATGAATAGTAATAAATTGATTAATTAAGTTTATTAATCATTGATCAACACAATGAACTAAGGAATAAGGTTGGGAACCCTTTCACTAAGTTGATTTCACTCATTTATAAAATGAAATTAATTAAAATTTAACTAATTAATTAAATCGCATAATCAAATTGAAATCATAATCACATCAGACCTTAATTAATTAAATCATGGGGTAGATCTTCAGGTGTTTAATAACATAAAGGAGTTTAATGAAATTATGGTTAGTCCACATGTGTGGGAAAACCATAAGAGTAATTAATTAAGTCCCTTAATCAAATTAACTTTTAATCATGAGCCAATTGCATTAGACCCATTTTTTTCCTAGGATCATTGCAAGTTTATTTTCCATGCATATCATGTTGGCTCATAATTATTTAGTTAATTACTTTAAGGTGACATAGGTAAGGGTAATTAATTCATCTAATTAAGGGTTCAACTTAATTAACCCATAAAATCAACTTAATTACATTTCCTTAAATTAAATCAAATCACTAAAGTGGGAATGGGTTTAAAATAGCAAGTGATGATTTCTCTTCTCCTCTTTAAATCAAATCAAATCCAAAACTTAATTAATAAAGAAGCTTTGGTTTGCTTTAAATAATCTTATTTGATTTGATTATCCTTAAGAACTAGTTTGGTTGAATAAATCACATGCTAATATTTGATTATCCTCTTTCCAATCATGTTAAATTTGGTATGTCATTTGAAGTCATGCATCCATCTTTTCAAAATCAAGTAAAATAAAATGGATTTCTTTTATGTAAGCTTTCATGTGCTAATTTAATTTAACATATGCTTGGCTATTAACACTATTAAATCCAAATGTACTTTTCTAAAGCTTATAAATAACTAATAATATATGTTATGGTGCCAGTTATAAATACATAAGAAAACGATGCTTATAAAGTGTATCAATGTTGAGTTCTCTTTATCTATTCATGTGTTGATTTATATAAGATTGAATGGTAATGGGTATATAGTTTGGACATCCAGGAACATGAGGATTTAGCTTGAGGTCATTTGATTACCTCACTTGGTCTTGAGTTGATGAAATTGAAAATAAGAAATGTTGAATTTGAATTTGTTCTCTGCTTAAATAAAAAAAAACCAAAAACCCTAAACCCTAAAATAAAACCAGAACCCTAAACCTAAAACCTAAACCCTAAACTAAAACCTGAACCCTAAACCTAAACCCTAAACCCTAACCCTAAACCCTAAACCCTAAAAACCCAAAACCCTAAACCCTAAACCATAAAAACCTAAACCTAAACTAAATAAAACTTAAAAATAAAATACATAAATAAACCTAAATCGAAATAAAATAAAAAAATTAAATAAAATAAAAACCTAAGCTAAAACCTAAATCTAAACCAAAAATTAAAAACTAAACTAAAATAAAATAAATAAAAACCTAAATCAGACTAAAAAAAATAAACAAAAAAATAAAAATCATAAATAAAATAAAAACTAAATGTAAAACAAAACATAGAATAAAATAAAATTAAAACTAAATAAAAACCTAAACCTAAAAAATAAACCAAAAAAATTAAAACCTAAAAATTAAAAAAAAAGAATAAAATAGAAGCACTAAACTAAAAAAAAAACTAAGCCTAAAATAAACAAAACAAAATAAATTTAAACCTAAACTAAAATAAAATAAACTAAAATACATAAAACCTAAAACTAAACTTAAAATAAACTAAACCTAAACCCTAAACTAAATAAAATAAAAAAAACTAAAAATAAACCTAAACCTACACAAAAAAAACCTAAAATAAAAACTTAAAATTTAAACTGAAAAAATAAAAGAAAAACCTCAAAGCTAAACCTAAAAATAAAAAAAATAAAAAAAACTAAAAAATAAACATAAACTAAACATAAACTTAAAAAATAAACTAAAATAAATAAACCTAAAATAAATAAACTAAACTAAATAAAAATAAAAAATAAACCAAAATATAAATAAAAAATAAAATAAACTATAATAAATAAACTAAATAAACTTACCTCGGTTTTGCTTTTTAAAAAACCCTAAACCCTAAAACTAACACTGTGAGCCCTAAACCTATACTAAACCCTAAACCATAAATCCTAAAACCCTACCCAAACCCTAAACCATAAACTAACATACCTAAACCCTAAACCCTGCCATGCCCTAAACCTAAACCTAAAACCTAAACTAATCTTAAACCCTAAACTCACACTAAAACCCCAAACCCTAAACCCTAAATCCTAAAATCTTAAACCCTGGACCCACAAACCCTGCCCTAAACCCTAAAACCCCAAACCCTAAACCCTAAAAACTTTAAAGCCAAAATCTTAGCTAAATGAAACCTAAAAATAAATTAAATAAAAATACCTAAACTAAAATAAAATAAATATAATAAAAACTGAAACTAAAGCCTAAACCTAAACCTAAAAATAAAATAAAATAAACTAATTAAAATAAACTATAATAAAATTAATAAAAACCTGAACTAAACTAAAAAATAAAATAAATGTAAGAATACAAAACCTAAATAAAATAAAAACAAAACATAAAATTAAAATAAAATAAAATAAAAACTAAATAATAACCTAAAGCCAAAAAATACACCTAAAATTAATACCTAAACCCTAAACTAAAAAAAAACTAAACTTAAAATAAAAATAAAATAAATAAAATATAATAAAACTAAACCTAAAATAAAATAAAATAAACTAAAATAAATAAAACCTAAACCTAAACCTAAACCTAAACCTAAACCGTAAACTAAATAAAATAAAGTAAACTAAAAATAAACCTAAACCTAAACTGAAAAGTAAAACCTAAAAATAAACATAAAATAAAAACCTAATACCTAAACCTCAAATAATTAAATAAGAACCTAAACCTAAACCTAATCCTAAAATAAAAAATAAACCTTAACCTAAAAAATAAAATAAAAATAAAACTCAACTAAAAAAATAAACATAAACCTAAAAAAATAAACTAAAATAAAAATCCTAAATTAAATTAAAAAACCTAGACTAAAATAAATAAACCTAAAATAAATAAACTAAACTAAATTAAAATAAAAAATAAACATAAATAGAAATAAGAAATAAAATAAACTAAAATAAATAAAAAATAAACTAAATAAACTAAATAAACAAAAGAAGAAATGTTGAATCTAATATAGTTCTCTATTTATAAAAAACCAAAAACCCTAAACCCTAAACTAAATCCTAAACCTTAAACTTAAAACCTAAACCCTAAACCTTAAACCCTAAACTTTAAACCCTAAAATCGTAAACGCCAAACACTAAACCTTAAACCTAAACCTTAAACCCTAAACAATAAACCCTAAACCAAAAAAAAATCCAAAACCCTTTAACCCAAACCATAAACCCTAAACCCTAAACCCTAAACTCTAAACCTTAAAAAGTAAAAAATATAAACCTAATTTAATTAAAACCTGAAAATAAAATGAATAAAAAAATCAAAACTAAAATAAAAAAAAACATAAACTAAAACCTAAACCTAAACCTAAACCTAAAATGAAAATATAATAAAAAAAATAAAAGCTAAACTAAAATAAAATAAATAAAAACCTAAACTAAACTACAAAATTAAAAACCTAAATAAAATAAAAACTAAACCTAAAATAAATATAAAATAAACTTAAAACAAAATAAAATAACAACTAAATAAAAACTAAACCTAAACAATAAACCAAAAAAATAAAAAAATAAACCTATACCCTAAAAAAAAAACAAAATAAAATAAAATAAACCTAAACCTAAACTAAAATAAATAAACCAAACTTAAACATAATCCTAAACTAAATAAAATAAACCTAAACTAAAATAAAAATCTTAAAAATAAACCTAAAATAAAAATCAAAAACATAAACATTAAAAAATAAAATAAAAACCTAAACCTAAAATTAAAAATAAAAAATAAAACCTAAACCAAAAAAGTAAAATAAAAATAAAAATAAACTATAAAATACCTAAACCTAAACATAAAACTAAAAAATGAACTAAAATAAATAAATTGAACTAAATAAAAATAAAAAACATAAATCTAAATATAAAATAAACTAAATAAACCTAAACATACTAGTTTACTTAATTTAGAAAAAAATAAAAAAAACCTTAATAATAAACCCTAGACCCTGAAACCTTAAAAACCCTAAACCCTAAACCCTAAACCCTAAACCCTAAATCCCAAACCATAAACCCCTAAACCCTAAACACTAAACCCTAAACCCTAAACCCTAAAATCCTAAAAACTTAAACCTAAACAAAATAAAACTAAAAATAAATTAAATAAAAAACTTACACCTAAATAAAATAAATAAAATAAAATAAAATAAAAACCTAAACTAAAACCTAAACCTAAAATATAATAAAAAAAATAAAAACAAATTTAAAATAAAATAAGTAAAAGCCTAAACTAAACTAAAAAAATAAAATAAACTTACAAATAAAAAACCTAAATAAAATAAAAACTAAACATAAAATAAAAATAAAATAAAATAAAACCTAAATAAAAACCTAAACCTAAAAAATAAACCTAAAAAAACCTAAAAATAAATATAAAAAAATGTAAACTCTAAGCTATAAAAAAGCCTAAACATAAAATAAACAAAATAAAATAAACCTAATCCTAAACTAAAATAAACTAAACTAAAATAAATAAAACCTAAACCTAAACCAAAAACATAAACTAAATAAAATAAAATAAACTAAAAATAAACTTAAACCTTAACTAAAAAAAAAGAAAACCTAAAAATAAACCTAAAATGAAAACCTAAAACCTAAACCTAAAAAAATAAAATAAAAACCTGAACCTAAACCTATATATAAAAAATAATACCTAAACATAAAAAAATATAATAAAATTAATACTAAACTAAAAAATAAAAATAAACCTAAACCTAAACCAAAAAATTAAACTAATATAAAAAACCTAAATTAAAATAAAGAAACTCAAAATAAATAAACTGGACTAAATAAAAAAAATGTACTTAAGTATAAATTAAAATTAAAATAAACAAAAATAATTAAAAAATAAACTAACTAAACCTAACCCTATTGATTTACTTAATTTTTTAAAAAAATCCTAAACCCTAAATCCTAAACCATAAATCCTAAGCCCTAAACCCTAAAACTAACCCTAAACCATAAACCCTAAACCCTAAACCCCAACCAAAGTAAGAAAGCCTAAAAACTTTAAAACCAAAAATAAAACATTAAACCCTAAACTAAAAAAAAACCAAACCTAAAATAAAAATAAGATAAACATAATAAAATAAACTTAAACCTAAACTAAAATAAATAAAACATAAACCTAAATATAAAATAAACTAAACCTAGACCTAAAGCTAAAATAAATTAAATAAAATAACTAAAACTAAACCTAAACCTAAACTAAAAAATAAAACCTAAACCTAAACTTAAAAAAATAAAATAAAACCCTAAACCTAAACCTAAAAGTAAAAAATAAAACCTACAAATAAAAATGAAATATAAATAAAACTCAACTAAAAAATAAACCTAAATTTAAACCTAAACCTAAACCTAAAAAATAAACTAAAATAAAAAACCTGAACTAAAAGAAATAAACTAAACTAATTAAAAATAAAAAATAAACTTAAATAAAAATCAGAAATAAAACAAACTAAAATAAATAAAAAATAAACTAAATAAACCTAACATACTGGTTTACTTAATTTTTAAAAAAATCATAAACCCTAAACCCTAAAAAACTATAAACCCTAAACCTTAAAAAACCCTAAACCCAAAGTCCTAAACCCTAAATCCTAAACCCTAAACCCTAAACCCTATACCTTGAAACTTAAACCATAACTCTAAACCTCAAACCCTAAACCCTAAATCCCAAACCCTAAACCTAAGCCTAAAATAACTAAATAAATTAAAAAATAAACATAAACCCTAAAACTTAATAATCCTAAACCCTAAGAATGGGCAGAACTTTGACAGCAGGAACTTCACCGTCAACTAGGTGAAGCTGGAGGTGGTTGTTATTGTAGTGGTGGTGGGGGATCTAGGGGTGCTGGTGGATATGCAGGTGGTGGTCAGAGCAGTGGTGGTTTTGGAGGTTGGAGGAGCGATAGAGGTTACAGCCTTGGTGGCGATGGAGGGAGAGATCAGGGACATAATGGTGGATCCCACTGCTCGAGAGGTTGGGTGGTTCTGATGGGAACTAGAGAAACTAAAGAATGATTGATCCGATCTATTGCTTGTGGAACTTTGTCTTTATACTAGAGATAGTTCTAGCTATCCAGGGTTTTTGATTTGCTCTATGCGTGGTCATATTTTATATTTAAATTCGCTTTAGTCTTAGAAAACTTGGTGTGTTATTTGGTTGATGAAATCAAAAAGAAGAAATGTTGACTTTTAATTTATTCTCTATTAAAAAAACAAAAACCCTAAACACTAAGCTAAAACTTGATCCCTAAACCTAAAACCTAAACCCTAAACCCTAAAAACTCTAAACCCTAAACCCTAAACAAAAACCCTAAATAACTAAACCCTAAACCTTTAACCCTTAAACCTAAACCCTAAACCCTAAAAAAAACCCCTAAACCCTAAACCCTATACCCTAACCCTAAACCCTAAACCGTAATCCCTAAACTAACCATAAAACCTAAAAAGCTAAAAACCTAAACCTAAACAAAATAAAACATACAAAAACCTAAACCAAGATAAAGTAAAATAATAAAATAAAATAAAAAAATAAACTAAAACTTAAACCAAAACCTAAACCTAGAAAGAAAATAAAATAAAAAAATAAAAACTTAAATAAAAGAAAATAAATAAAAACATAAACTAAATTAAGAAAATAAAAAACTTAAAAATAAAAAACTTAAATAAAATTAAACCTAATGTAAAATTAAAATAAAATAAAATAAAAATTAAATTAAAACTTAAACTTAAATAATAAACCTAAAATTAAAATCTAAAAAAAATAAAAGGTAAAATCTAAGCCCTAAACTAAAAAAAAAAACCTAAACCAAAAATAAAAATAAAATAAACATAAACCTAAACTAAAATAAAGTAAACTAAAATAAATAAAACCTAAATAAAAACCTAAAATAAACTAAACCTAAACCTAAATCTAAACTAAATAAAATAAAATAAACTAAAAATAGACCTTAACCTAAACTAACAAACAAAACCTAAATTAAAAACCTAAAACCTAAACCTAAAAAAGTAAAATAAAAACCTAAACCTAAATCAAAAATTAAAAAATAAAACCTAAACCTAAAAAATAAAGAAAAAATAAAACTAAACTAAAAAATAAACATAAACCTAAACCTAAACCTAAAAATAAACTAAAATGAAAATCTTAAACTAAAATAAAATATAATAAATAAAAATAAAAATTAAACCTAAATAAAAATTGAAAATAAACTAAATAAACCTAAACTGGGTTTGCTTAATTAAAACACTCTCTACCCCAAACCCTAAACACTAAATCCTAAACTATAAACCCTAAACCCTAAAACCTAAAGCATAAAACCCTAAACTTAAACCCAAATCCACTGAGCCCAGGCAAAGTCTAAACCACTAAACCCTAAACCATATGCTAAACCCAACCCTAAAACCTAAACGGACACTAAACTCTAAACCCTAAACCCTAAACCCTAACCACTGACCCCCTCCCTAAACACAAACTACTCACCCTAAATCCTACCCTTTAAATCTACCCTAAACCCTAATATATAACCCCTCCCTCCCCACCCTAAACCATATACCCTAAACCCTAAACACTAAATCGAAAACCATAAAAACCTAAACTAAATCAAACCTAAAAATAAATTAAATAAAAGTACCTAAATCTAAATAAAAAAAGCCTAAACTAAAATATAAACTAAACCTAAACCTAAACCTAAACCCAAACCTAAACCTAAGAATAAAATAAAATAAAAAAATTAAAACTAAAATAAAATAAAATAAATAAAATCCTAAACTAAAATAAAAATCAAATAAACTTAAAAATAAAAAAAACCTAAATAAAATAATAACTAAATGCAAAATAAAAAATAAACTTTAGATATAATAAAATAAAAATAAAATAAAAACCTAAACCTAAAAAATAAACCTAAAAATAAAACCTAAAAATAAAAAATAAAACCTAAACCTAAAAAATAAAATAAAAATAAAACTGAGCTAAAAAAAATACACATTAATGTAAACCTAAACCTAAAAAATAAACTAAAACAAAAATCCTAAACTAAAAGAAATAAACATAGAATAAAAAAACTAAAATAAATAAAAATAAAAATATAAAATATAATAAGTAAACCTAAACGTGTTGGTTTAGTTAATTTAAGAAAAACCCTAAATAAAAAATAAAATCTAAACCCTAAACTAAAAAAAACTTAAACCAAAAATAAAAATAAACATAAACATAAACCAACACTAAAATAAATAAAACCTAAACCTAAACCTAAACCTAAACTAAATAAAATAAAATAAACTAAAAATATACCTAAACCTAAAATAAAAATAAAACCTAAAAATAAACCTAAAATAAAAACATAAAACCTAAACCTAAAAAAATAAAATAAAAACCTAAACCTAAACCAATAACAAAATAAAAATAAAATTAAACTAAAAAAAAATTTTAAACCTAAACCTAAAAATAAAATAAATCCTAAACTAAATAAAATAAATAAAAACCTAAATAAAATATAAATAAACTAAATTAATAAATTAACTTAATGGGTTTACTTAATTTTTTTAAAACCATAAACACCAAAATTAATCACTAAATCATAAACCCCAAACCTTGAACCCTAAACTCTAAACCCTAAACTGACCTAAACCTAAACCATCCATAAACTTAAATCTTAAACCCTAAACCCTAACCTAACTCTCCCTAAACCCTAAAACATTAAACAGTAAGCTAAAACCAAAAAAATCACTGTGTTCTATAGCCTAACACTAAAGCCTAAACCACCCTAATATAACCCTACCTAAAGCAGGATCCTTAAACCCCAAAACCCTAATCCCTAAAACTAAACCTTGACCAGCAAAAATAACACTACCTAAACCCTAAATCATAAATAAACCCTAAACTCTAAATCTGATCCCTAAACCTGACCCTCATTAAACCCTAAACCCTAAACTGATCCTAAACCCACAACCCACACACCCTTAACCTGCTAAACCCAGGCCTAAAATCTATAACCCTATGCCCTAAATCCTAAGCCATAAAACTTAAACAATAAACCCTAAACCTTAAACCCTAAAAACCTAAAATAAATCAAACCTAAAAATAAAATAAATAAAAAAACCTAAACATAAATAAAATAAACATTTAAACCTCAACCTAAACCAAAAAATAAAATAAAATAAAATAAATAACAACTTAACTAAAATAAAATAAATAAAAACCTAAATTAAACTAAAAAATAAAATAAATCTAAAAATTAAAAACCTAAATAAAATAAAAACTAAACATAAAATAAAATTAAAATAAAATAAAAACTTAAACTGAAAAAATAAACCTAAAAAAAATATAAAACCTAAACCTAATAAATAAAAAAAATTAAAATTAAACTAAAAAATAAATATGAACCTCACATAAACCTAAAAAATAAACTAAAAAAAATCATAAACTAAAATAAAAAACATACAATAAATAAACTAAACTGAATAAAAATAAAAAAAAACCTAAATAGAAATATAAAATAAACTAAAGAAACTAAATAAACCTAAGCGAACAAGTTTACTTAATTTTAAAAAAAAAAACTAACCCTAAACCCTAAATAATAAATACTAAACACAAAACCCTAACCCTTAAACCCTAAACCCTAAAACAAACCCTAAACCCCAAAACCATAAACCCTAACGCCTAAACACTATACCCTACCCTAAACCCTAAACCTAAACCCTAACTAAACCCACCCAAAATTCCTAAACCCTAAAATCAACCCTAAACACCAAACCCTAACCTACCTGTCAGGCAGACCCACTAAACTTTGACCTAAACCCTAAACCTACCCTAAACCCTAAATCAGACTAACCCTAAACTGACCTCAACCCTAAACCCTAACCATAAACTAAAAAACTTAAACTAAATCAAACCTAAAAAAAATAAAATAAATAAAAAAACCTACACATAAATAAAATAAAAACCTAAATAAAAACCTTAACTTAAACCACAACCTAAACATAAAAATAAAATAAAATAAAAAATAAGATCTAAACTAAAATAAAATAAATAAAAACCTAAACTAAACTAAAAAATAAAATAAACCTAAAAATAAAAACCAAAATAAAATTAAAACTAAATGTAAAATAAAATAAAATAAAATAAAAACTTAAACCTAAAAAATAAAACTAAAATAAACTAAAACAAACGAAAAATAAAAAATATAAAAAATTAAACTAAATAAAACCTCAAATAAAAATAAAATAAAAAATTCTAAACTAAAATAAATAAACATAAAATAAATAAAATAAACTAAATAAAATAAAAAAAATAAACCTAAATAGAAATATAAAATAAATTAAATATACTAGATAAACCTAGACCTGGTTTGCTCAGTTTTTAAAACCCCTAAACCCTAAACCCAAAATCCTAAACACTAAATACTAAATCCTAAACCCTAAACCCAACTAAACCCCAAAATCCTACCAAAGCCTAAACCTAAAAACCCTAAATCCAAACCTAAACCCTAAAACAACCCCAAATACTACCATGAGCACTCCCCCTATAATCCCCACTCTACCTACCACACCTGATCTCCTCCTCTCTCCTACCCAGGCCACACCCTCTAAACCTAAACCAAACCTAAACCTACCCAAATCTAAACCCTGGACCACTGACCTACCGGGACCATGACTAAACCCTGGGCCCTAAACCCTCTAAACCTACCAGGCCCTAAACTCCACTAAACCCAAACCTAAACTAAATCAAAATTAAAAATAAAATAAATAAAAAAACTAAACCTAAATTAAATAAAAAACTAAACTAAAATCTAAACCTAAACCTAAACCTAAAAGTAAAATAAAATAAATATTAAAAACTAAACTAAAATAAAATAAATAAAAACCTAAATTAAACTAAAAAATAAAACAAACCTAAAAATGAAAAACCTAAATAAAAGTAAAAACTAAACATAAAATAAAAGTAAAATACACCGAAAATAAAATAAAGTAATAACTAAATAAAAACATAAACCTAAAAAATAATATCTAAACTTTAATCTAAAAAAAAACCTAAACCTAAAATAAACAAAATAAAATAAACGTAAACTTAAACTAAAATAAACTAACCTAAACTAAATAAAACCTCAACCCTAAACCCTAAACTCTAAACTCTAAACCCTAAACCCTAAACCCAAAAACCTAAAGAAAATAAATAAATAAATAACCTAAACCTATATAAAATAAAATAGAAACCTAAACTAAAACCTAGACATAAAGCTAAACCTAAACCGTAAAATTAAAAAAATAAAAAGTGAAAACTAGACTAAAATAAAATAAATACAGACCTAAACTGAACAAAAAAAATAAAATAAATCTAAAAATAAAAAACCTAAATAAAATAAAAACTAAATGCAAAGTAAATATAAAATAAAACTAAAATTAAATTAAATAAAAACTAAATAAAAACTTAACCCCAAAAAATAAACTAAAATAAAAAATAAAACATAAACCCTAAACTAAAAGAAAACCTAAACCTAAAATAATCATAAACCTCACCTAAAATAAACTAAACTAAAATAAATAAAATCGAAACCCTAAACCCTAAACCCAAAACCCAAAACCCAAAAGCCTAAACCTAAATTAAATAAAAAATAAATAAATAAAATATAAAAACTAAACCTAAATAAAAAAATAATAATAATAACCTAAATTAAAACCTAAACCTAAACCTAAAAATAAAATAAAATAATAAAACAAAAACTAAACTAAAATAAAAATAAATAAAAAATAAAAACTAAACTAAAATAAGTTAAATTAAAATTTAAACTAAACTAAAAAAATAAAATACGCCTAAAAATAAAAACCTAAATAGAATAAAAACCTAAACTAAAACCTAAACTTAAACCTAAACCTTAACCTTAAAATAAAATAAAATAAAAAGTGAAAACTAAACTAAAATAAAATAAATAAAAACCTAAAATAAAATAAAAAATAAAATAAACTTAAAAATAAAAAGCTTAAATAAAATAAAAACTAAACCTAAAATAAAAATAAAATAAACCTAAAATTAAATTAAATAAAAACCTAAACCCAAAAAATAAACTTAAAAATAAAAAAATAAAACTGAAACCCTAAACTAAAAAAAAAAATAGAAGCCTTAAAGCCTAAACCCAAAACCCTAAACCCTAAAATACTAAACCCTAAACCCTAAAAACCTAAAAAGCTAAATCTAAATTTAATAAACTCGAAAATAAATCAAATAAAAAACTTAAACCTAAATAAAAATAATAATAAAATAAAAGAAAAACCTAAACAAAAACCTAAACCTAAACCTAAACCTAAAGCTAAACCCAAAAATAAAAAAAATTATAAAATAAAAACTAAACTAAAATAAGATAAATAAAAAATAAAAACTAAACCAAAATAAATTAAATTAAAATCTAAAATAAATTAAAAAAAATAAAATACACCAAAAAATAAAAAACCTAAATAAAATAAAAACTGAACATAAAATAAACATAAAATAAACCTAAAATAAAATAAATAAAAACTAAATAAAAACCTAAACCTAAAAAATAAACCTAGAAATAATGCATGATAATAAACAAAAAATAAAACCTAAACCCTAAACTAAAAAAAAAAACCTAAACCAAAAATAAACAAAATAAAATCAACATAAACCTAAACTAAAATAAACAAAATTAAATTAAATAAATCCTAAATCCTAAACCTTAAACCCTAAATCCTAAAAAACCCTAACCCCTACCACTGACCAAACCTAAACCATAACCATAAACACTAAACACTAAACCCTAAAATTAAACCCTAAACCTAACCCTCTAAACTCAACCCTAAACCCTAAACCCTAAATCATAAACCACCCAACCCTAAAACTTACAACCTTAAACCTTAAACCATAAACCCCACCTAAATCTTAAACCATCCTAAACTTAAACCCTAAAACCTAACCTAAACCTAAACTAAATAAAACCTAAACATAAAAATAAGTAAATTCTGTATATAAGATAAAATAAAAATAAAGACTAAACCTAAACCCTGAACCTAAACCTAAACCTAAACCTTAACCTTAACCTAAACATAAAATAAAATAAAAGATAAAATAAAATAAAGAAAACCTAAACTAAACTAAAAATAAAACAAACCTAAAATAAAACCTAAATATAATAAACCTAAACATAAAATAAAAATAAAATAAACTTAAAATATAAATAAAATAAAAACAAAATTAAAACCTAAACCTAAACAATAAACCTAAAAATAAAACCTAAAATAAATAAAAAATAAACCCTAAACCTTAAACTAAAAAATAAAACTTAAACCTAAAAAAAAATAAAAATAAACCTAAACCTAAACTAAAATAACTAAAACCTAAACCAAAACCTAAAATAAACTAAAGCTAAACATAAACCTAAACTAAATAAAATTAAATGTACTGAAAATAAACTTAAACCTAAACTAAAAAATAAAACCTAAAAATAAACCTAAAATAAAAAACTAAAACCTAAACCTAAAAAAATAAAATGAAAACCTAAACCTAAACCTAAACCTAAAAATAAAAAATAAACCATAAAAATAAAAAATAAAATAAAAATAAAACTAAAATAAAAAATAAACAGAAACCTAAACCTAAACCAAAAAAAAAAAAACTAAAATAGAAAACCTAAACTAAAATAAATAAACTAAATAAAAATAAAAAATAAACCTAAATAAAAAGATAAAATAAACTAGAAAAACCTAAACTTACAGATTTACTTAATTTTTTTTTAAAAAAAATTGTAAACCCTAAACCCTAAATACTAAATCCTAAACCCTAAACCCAAAACACTAAACCCTAAAACTAACCCTAAACTCTAAACCCTAAACCTATAATCTTAAACCCTAAACCCTAAACCCTAAACAGCCCTAAATACTAAACCCTAAACCCTAAACAAACCCTAAACCATAAATTATAAACCCTAAACCCTAAACTAAAACCTAAACTTAAATTAAAAAATCTAAAACTAAACCAAAAACTAAATAAACTAAAACCTTAAACATAAAAACACTAAAATCAAAACCTAAATCTAAACCTAAAAAAACCTAAATAAATAAACTAAAAAATCAACATAAATAAACCTAAATAAACTAAATAAATAAACCTAAACCTAAACCTAAACTAAATAAACCTAAACATAAAATAAAATAAAACCTAAACCTAAACTGCACTAAAAGCTAAAACCTAAACATAAACCAAAACATAAAATAAATAAATAAAATAAATAACTAAACTTAAACCTAAACATAAATAAATAAATTAAAAAAAATGAAAGATAAATAAATAAATAAAATAAAACCTAAACTTAAACCTAAACCTAAACTACACTAAACTAAATAAACCAAAATAAACCTAAACCAAAACCTAAATATAAAAACGACCTAAACCTAAACCTTTCACCTAAAAAAACCTAAAGCTAAACCAAAGCACTAAAACTAAAAAAAACCTAAACCTAAACTAAACTAAATAAAATAAACCTAATAGTAAAACCTAAACCTAAACTAAATAAAAAAATAAAAATAAATTGAAAATAACCTAAACCTAAAGCTAAAACTTAAACCTAAACCTAAACCTAAACTAAACCTAAAATAAACTTGGCCTAAACCTAAAACCTAAACCTAAACTTAAACTTAAACCTAAACTAAATAAATATATAAAATAAAACCTAATAAACTAAAACCTAAACTAAAATAAACTAGACTAAAACTAACCTAAAGATTAAAATAAAATAAAACATAAACCTAAACCTAAACTTAAACTAAACCTCAATAAATAAATCTATACTTAAACCTAAACTAAAATAAATAAAATTACCTAAAAATAAAATAAAATAAAATAAACTAAAACCTAAACCTGCCTAAACTTAAACCTAAACTAAACCTAAAAAACCTAAACTAAAATAAACTAAACTTAATTAAAGAAATAAAACATAAACTTAAACCTAAACCTAAACCTAAATAATAGAATCTAAAAAAAAACTAAATAAACTAAAAAATAAATTAAATAAACCCAGTCTAAATAAAACGTAAACCTAAACCCTAAACTTAAACTAAATAAGAAAATAAACCTAAACTAAACCTAAAAACCTAAACCTAAACCTAAACTTAAACCTAAATAAACCTAAAACCTAAACCTAAATAAACCCTAAACTCTAAACTAAGCCTAAACCCATGCACACTAAACCCTAAACCCTACAAATCTAAATCCTAAGCCCTAAACCCTAAACCCTAAAACTTATAATCCTAAACCCTAAACACTAAACCCTAAACCACACCCTAAACCTAAACCTTGCCTAAACCTCCCTAAACCTAAACCTAAACCCAAAACCCTAAACCCTAAACCCCAAACCCTAAACCCTAAAAACCTAAAAACCTAAGAACCGATCTGATGGAGGATATAATCATGGTGGTGGTGGAGGGAGATATCAGGAATATGATAGTGGATCCCCCTACTAGAGTGGCTGGGGTGGTTGTGATGGGAACTGGAGAAACAAAAGAATGATCGATCTGATATACTACTTCTTGAACTATGTCTTTATAGTATGGAAAGTTCTAGTTATCTTGAATTTTTGATCTACTTTATGCGTGCACATTTTTTATCTATGTTGTCACTTATGTCTTAGAAAACTTAGTGTGTTACTTGGTTGATGAAATAGATAAGAAGAAATGTTGAATCTAAATTTATTCTCTGTTAGGAAAAAAAAACCAAAAACCTTAAACTCTAAACTAAAACTTGAACCCTAAACCTAAAACTGAAACCATAAACCTTAAACCCTAAACCATAAAACACTAAACCCTAAACCCTTAACCTGAAACCCTAAACTAATCAACTAAACTAAAAAATTAAATAAACCTAAATAAAATAAAGCCATACGTAAAATAAAAATAAACTAAACTTAAAATAAAATAAAATAATACTTAATAAAAACATAAACCTAAAAAGAAAACCTAAACCCTAAACTAAAAAATAACCTAAACATGAAATAAATAAAATAAAATAAACTTTAAGATAAACTAAAATAAACTAAACTAACATAAACAAAACCTAACGCTAAACCTAAAATAAACTAATCCTAAACCCTAAACTAAATAAAATAAAATAAACTAAAAATAAAGTTAAACCTAAACTAAAAAATAAAACCTAAAAAATAATCCTAAAAATAAAAACCTAAAATCCTAAAAAAAAACCAAAACCTAAACCTAAACCAAAAAATAAAAAATAAAACCTAAACCTAAAAAGAAAATAATAATAAAAACTAAAGTAAAAAATAAACATAAACCTAAACCTCAACCTAAAAATAAACTAAAATGAAAACCTTAACTAAAATAAATAAACTAAACTAAATAAAATAAAAAAAACAAGTTTAAAATAATCAAATACACTAAAATAAAATTAACTAAATAAACCTAAACCTATTTGCATGATTTAAAAAAGAACCCTAAACCTTAAATCATAAACACTAAACCCTAAAATGTAAACCCTAAACCTACAACCCTTAACCTTAAACCCTAAACCCTAAACCCTAAACCCTAAACTAACCCTAAACCCTAAATCCTAAACCTTAACCTTATCCCTAAACCCTAAATCCTAAACCATAAACCATAAAAAATCTTAAACCTTAAACCCTAAAACCCAAACCCTAAACCCTAAACCCAAAAAAACCATGAACCCCAAACCCTAATATAACCCAAACACCTAAAGCACCTTAAACCTAAACCCCAAACCCTAAACCCTAAGCCCTAAACCCTAAACCCTAAACCCTAAACCCTACCACTCTAAACCCTAAACCCTAAACCCTACATCCTTAAAACCCTCAAAACCCTAAACCCTAAACTTATTTTCACATTTTGGCCTAAGATGAGTTATGGCTTTGACCTCTTGCCTTTGGGTTGGCTTGGTTTTTTTTAGCCTGGTGGCTATTGTCTTCTTTGCCTTGTTACTCGAGTTACTGGTAGATAAGATGGTTATTTACTCTAGCTTTATTCAATTTTTTGCACTGGTTGGTTTGTTGGTTCTCCTATTGAAGTCAAATTACTTTTTGCTAGTTTTTCATGGTTGGATGGGTGGCCTTCCTAGTGGGAACTGTTGTTGGTTGTTGCCTTTCTAGGCCATTTTTGTGGAATTTCCTGGCTGCTTCTTTGGGGGTTGCCTGCATGTTCCTTATTGTTTGTTGCTAGATTCTTCTTTTGCCTTGGTTTTGTGTTGGGTTATTCTCTTGGGATTAGCCTCTGTTGGGTGCATTATTTGCAACACTTTTTTTTTGTTATTATGCTTCCTGTTCAATTACTCTTCGTTGCTGGGAAAGTTTGGTTTTTTGGCTGGTCCTGGCTAGCTACTATTGTTGCCTTTCTATGGTGGTTGTGCTTCTTTTTGTGTGGAGCTTTATTGGTTTTCTAGTTTTCATTGGCTACTAAGGATGCTTCCTTTGTTGGTTACTTATGATGGGTTATTCTCTGGTGGTTGCCTTATGGCTATTTTAGTTAGCTGTTTGGTTGGAGGACTTGCAGTTATCTTTGAAATCTTGGTTGGTTGATTTTTTCCTTGTTGGTCTTTTCCTTCATTTTGGATAATTTCCTGGAGCCTTTTGTTGTGTTGGTCGAACTTTTGTTGATCCTTTTGGATTTGACTTTTTGGTTTCTAGTGGTTAGTGGCTGCCTTTGTCTCTCTTTTGTGTGGTTGTTTTGTCTTATGGTCATTTGTAATGGCTGCAGCTTATGTTTCCTTCAGTTGATGGATTCATTTTTGAGCTATTTAGTCATTTGTGGTTGTTCAACTTGGTTAGGTTTGGTGACGGCTACTTATTAGGACTTTGGCTTGAAGGCTCCTCTCTTGGTTTTGTTGGTTGTTTCTTTGTTAATTAGCATGGGTCAGGTGCTTGCTGATGGTTGGTTCTGGTTTTCCCTAGTTTGGAGCTTGGATGAGTATTTGCATAATGGTGTTGTTGGTGTTCTGACTTTGTTCTAGCCTCCCTCTAGGTTATTGTGATTAGTCTATTGTGGTTTTCATTTGGTGGTTTGGCTACAAGCTAGTTGTTGCTCGGTTGCTCTTTATTTAATGGTTCAAGATCTAGAACTCTAAGAACTGCTGGCCTTGGATGTTTGCTTGTATGTTATCTTTGGCTATGATGGCTTTGATGTTACTCACCTGTTCTGTCTAGTTGGTAGCATTACATATGATTGTAACCCTTCTTTATGAATTTTGGATGCTCATATGATTTGTTGCCCCTTGAGATGATCTTAACTGAGCCTGAGCCTTCTCTTTCTCAACTCTCTCCTTTTCCTATCTTTATCCTTATCCATTTTAGCTATGACTTTTTCCTTCGTAGTGTTTTGTAGATTTCTTTTATAGGTTGGAACTTTACATAGGGAATGGTCATTACTCAGCCAAACCAAGTGTTGTTGTTGAGGATCTTGCTTATTTTGCTTTCTCAAAGGAATCATGAATTGTTGCTGACTCATCCTTTTACTATTTTTAGGATTTGTTTTAGTCTTACTATGTGTCTTTTTCTCTTATTCTTTTTAGCTATTGTATTTGCTCTTTTGTTTTCTTTTTTTTTACAAATGTACTTAAATGGGGGTTTTGCTCTTTAGGTTTCTTGTAGCTCTGAGCAAAGTAGAATTTTAGAGCTTTACCCTTTTTAAGGACATTGTATCTTTTCCTTTTATTGTAATAAAATTCTAACTTTCCCAAAAAAATACCCAAAACACAAAACCCTAAACCCTAAACCCAAAAACCAAAACCCTAAACACGAATCTCTAAACCCTAAACCTCAAACCCTAAAAAGCTAAAAACATAAACCTAAACCTTAAGCTTAAACAAAAATAAAATTAAATAATAAAATGAAATAAAACTAAAACCTTCAGCTTAACCTAAACCTAAAAAAGAAAATAAAATAAAAAATAAAAATAAAATAAACAAAAATAAATAATTAATTAATTAAATAAACAAAAATAAATAAACTCGAAACCCTAAACTGAAAAAATAAACCTTAAAATAAAACTTAAAAGTTATGGAATAGTGTCTTTATAGTAGAGACGGTTCTAGATATCTAAGGTTTTTGATTTGCTCTATGTGTGCTCATTTTCTATCTACGTGGTCGTTTATGTCGTAGAAAACTTGGTGTGTTATTGGTTGACGAAATTGAAAAGAAAAAATGTTGAATCTGAATTTATTTTCTCTTAAAAAAAAGCTACAAACCCTAAACCCTAAACAAAAACTTGAAACCCTAAACCCTAAACCCTAAACCCTAAAACCTAAACCCTAAACCTAAACCCTAAACCCTAAACCCTAAACCTTAAACCCTAAACCTTACCCACCCAAAACTAAACTCAAACCTAAACCCTATCTCCCTAAACCCTCCCACTCTAAACCATAAACCAAAAGAAAAACCCCAAAACCTAAACTCTGCCCTAAACCACTAAAATGACTCCCTACCCTGACCCTAAACCTCTGCAAAAACCCTAATCACTAAACCTCAACCACTAGCCCTAAACCCACCCTTCTACAGACCTGGAGTACCCTAAACAACAGACCCACACTAAACCCTAAACTCCTGGGCCCTAAACCCTGGGCCCTAACTCCATAAATCCCAACCCTGGGCCAAAACCCTGAGCCACATACTAAGGCATGAGCCTACAGCCTGGGAGATTAAATAAATTCTAAAATTAAAACCTAAACCTAAATAAGATAAAATATAAAATAAAACCTAAAGGCCTAAACCTAAACCTGAAAACTAATATAAATTAACTAATAAAAATAAACTAAAATAAAATAAATAAAACTTAAACTAAATTAAAAAAATAAAATAAACCTAAGAATAAAAAACCTAAATAAAATAAAACTAAAAGATAAAATGAAATAAACCTAAAATAAAATAAACTATGGGAGAATAAAACCCAAACCAAACCTTAGCTACCCTAAACCCTATCTTCTACCACCATGATTTACTCTAGCCTGCTACCATAAACCCTTAACCTCTCCAGGCCAACAACCCTAGGCCCTAAACCTTAAATCACACTAAACCTTAAACCCTAAATCCTAAACCCTAAAACCTAAATCCTAAACCCTAAACCTGTCCTAAACTGTTTTGATCATAAACCTAAACCCTGACGGACCATAAACCACACCACTAAATCCTCCTAAACCACAAAAACTTAAATTCTAAACCCTAAACCCTAGCCCCAGATGGTAAACCCTGAGCCCTAGTGACCTCCTCAGATCCTGGGCCACTAGGCCCTAAACCCTGGTCATGAGCCCTAAACCTAAAATGTTAAACCTCTACTGAGCCTCGGCCCTTAACACTAAAGCCAAAGCAATAACCTGACCCAAACCCTAGGCCAAACCAAAGAAAATAAACCTAAATAAAATAATAAAATAAAATAAATTAAAATGATAAAATAACTAAAATAAACTTAAATATCTTTGGTTTGCTTGGTTTTAAAACCCTAAACCCTAAATCCTAAACCCTAAACCACCCTCATCCACCTAAACCCTAAACACTAAACCCTACCCTGACCCTAAACTCCTAATCCCCAACCCCACCACCCAAAACCCCAAAACTTTAAAAAAAACAAAACCAAACTTAAACAAAATAAATTCTAAAAATAAAATAAATAAATAAACCTAAACCTAAATAAAATAAAAATAAAAAAAATAAAAACCTAAAATAAAACCTAAACCTAAACCTTAAAATGATATAAAATTAACTAAAAAAAATAAGCTAAAATAAAATAAATAAAACCCAAACTAAGTTAAAAAATAAATTAATCCTAAAAATAAAAAACCTAAAAAAAATAAAAACTAAATGTATAATAAAATTAAAATAAAATAAAATAAAACCTAAATAAAAACCCTTAACCTTAAACCCTAAACCCTAAACCTTAAACCCTAAACCATAAATCCTGAGCCATAAACTTTAAGCTCTGAGCCCAGGCCCATCTAAAACCAGGCCACTAAACCCTAATCCTAAAACCCAAACACTAAACTCTTCCCCCACAGGACCTGAGCCCTAGATCATTACCTAAACTTTGGATCCTAAACCCTCCATCAACAACCATAAACCTCAGGCCCTGACCCTACCACTGCCCACCCTAAACTGGGCCACACCCTATTTTTAAACCCTAAACCACAAGGCCTAAACACTGGGCCAAACCCTACTAAACCCTGACCTGACCTTAAACCATAGATCATTGGCCTAAACTTTGTTCAGGCTAAATTTAAACTTAAACTTAAACCTTAAACCTTAAACTTAGGCCAACCCAAGGCCGTGGATCGTGGATGGAAAAAAACCCAAAAACCTTAACCCTAAAACCCTAATAATAAAAAATAAACTTAAATAAAAATAAAATAACTAAAATAAACTAAAATAATTAAAAAATAAACAAAATAAACCCTAAACCATAAACACTGAATCCTAAACCCTAATCCCCAAAACCCTAAACTCTAAAAGTAACCATAAACACTAAACCCTAAATCCTAAACCCTAAGCCCTAAATGCTAAAACTAACCCTAAACCCTAAACTTACAACCCTAAACCTATAATCCCCTATAAACTGACCCTAAACCCCTGACCCCAAACCATGAGACCTAAATTAAAACCCTAAATAACTCACGGACCCTTAAACCTTAAACCTAAACTCAGGACACTAAACCACTGGCTAGATCTTAAACCCTAAACCTAACCCTAAACCCCAAAGCCACTAAACCCCTAAATCCTAACCCACACCCTAAAATCATAAACCTTAAAACCCTAAATCAGACCCTAAACCCTAAAAGAATATAAATAATAAATAAATAAATAAACTTAAATTAAAATAAATCAAAATAATAAAATGAAATAAAGCTAAAATCTTAAGCTTAACCTAAAAAAAAAACTAAAAACTAAATTAAAATAAAATAAATAAAAACCTAAACTAAACTAAAAAATAAAAAATAGAAATAAAAGAAAAACTAAACTTAAAATAAAAATAAAATTAACATAAAATAAAAAAAATAAAAACCTAAACCTAAAAATAAAACCTAAATATAAATAAAAAATAAAACCCAAAGAAAAAAAATAAAATAAACCTAAACCTAAACTAAATTAAACTAAACTAAAATAACTAAAACTTAAACCTAAACCTAAAATAAACAAAACCTAAACCAAAGCCTAAACTAAATAAAATAAAATTAACCAAAAATAAACGTAAACCTAAACTAAAAAATAAAACTTAAAAATAAAAACATAAAACCTAAGCCTAAAAAAATAAGATAAAAACCTAAACCTAAACTTAAAATTAAAAAGTAAAACCTAAACCTAAAATATAAAATAAAAATAAAACTTAACTAAAAAGTAAACCTAAAACTAAATAATAAACTAATGTAAAAAACTAAACTAAAAAAAATAAACCTAAAATAAATTTGTTAAGTTAAATAAAAATAAAAAACCTTAATAAAAATACAAAATAAAATAAACCAAAATAAATCAAAAATAAACTAAATAAAATAAATATACCTAAACCTACCAATTTACTTAATTTGAAAAAAATTAAAACAAAATAAAAAAACCTAACCCTAAACCCTAAACCCTAAACTAACCCTAATCCTTAAACTCTGAACCCTATCCCTAACCCTAAACCATAAACCCTAAACCCTAAAACCCTAAACCTTAAACCCAAAACTAACCCAAAACCCTAAACCATAAAAACCCTAAACACTAACCCTAAACCATAAAACCCTAAACCCTAAACCTAAAAACCTAAACTTAAACTAAAAAAAACCTACAAAAAAATTAAACTAAATAAAATAAAAAAATAAAACAAAAATAAGAACCTAAACTAAAACTTAAACCTAAACCCAAAAATAAAATAAAATAAACTAATTGAAATAAGCTAAAATAAAATATATAAAAACTTAAACAAAATAAAAAAAATAAAAGAAACATAAGAATAAGAAAGATAAATAAAATGAAAACTAATCATAAAATAAAATTAAATTAAACCTAAAATAAAATAATATAAAAACTAAATAAAAACTTAAACTGAAAAAATAAAACTTAGAAGTTATGGGCTGTGTCTTTGTGAGAGGTTCTAGTTATCAATGGTTTTGATTCATTTATTAGGTGCTCATTTTTTTATCTATGTTTATGTATTAAAACTTGTTGTGTTACTTGGTTGATGAAATAGAAAAGAAGAAATGTTGAATCTGAATTTATTTTCTGTTAAAAAAAACTACAAACCCTAAACCCTAAAGAAAAACTTGAACCCTAACCCTAAACCCTAAACCCAAAACCCTAAAAACCCTAAAACATAAACCCTAAACCCTAAACCCTAAAACCTAAACCCTAAACCCTAAAACCCAAATCCTAAACCCTAAACCCTAAACCTTAAAACCCTAAACTCTAAACCCTAAACCCTATAACCTAAACCTTAAACCCTAAACCCTAAACTCTAAACCCTAAACCAAAAACTATAAGCCCTTCCTACACTGCCTTAAATCCTAAACTTGCACAATAAAACCCTAAACTAAACCAACCAGAGGCCACCACCCTCCAAATCCTACCCTGACCCTAAACCATAAATCCTAAACAACCCTAAACAGGCCCTGGGTTGGAAACCCTGGGCCATAAACCCTAAACACTAAATCCTAAACCCTAACCAGGCCCACTCTAAACCATTAACCCCAAAACCCTACTTACCATAAATAATAAACCCTAAAGTGAGCCACTAAAACCTAAAACCAAAACCTAAATTAAAATAAATTCTAATGATTTAAGGCCTAAACCTAAATAAAGATAAGATAAAAATGTGAAATAAAACCTGAAAAACATAAACTTAAACCTAAAATAATATAAAGTGCACTAATAAGATAAACTAGATATAATAAATAAAACTTAAACTAAATTAAAGATAAAATAAACCTAAGAATAAAATGCCTATATAAAGATAAAAATAAACATAAAATAAAATAAACCTAAAGATAGATAAAATAAAAAATAAAATCCAAAGATGTTAGGCCAGCTAAACCCTGAGCCACACCAGATCCACAGGCTGAGCCACCCTAAACTTTAAGCCCTGCTGAAACCTACAACCATAAATAACCCTAAACCACCAACTGACCCTAAACCCTAAACCCTAAAGCCCCAGACCCCCTTCTAAACCTCCCAGATCCTAAACTATTTTGACTCTAAACCACTGCCTACCACTAGGCCCTGCTCCAGGCTCTGATCCCCAACCCTACTAGGCCCTGATTCTAGGCCCAAACCTGAGCCAGATGGTGAGCCAGGCCCTGGCACCCTGGCCCTCAGATCCTAGGCCCTGAGCCCTACCCAGACCTAAGCCCTGGGCAGCCCAGATCCTAAATCTGACCACGGACCCTGAGCCCTAAACCATCCTAACCTTGACCCCCTCCTAAATTAAAAGAATAAACCTTAAAACCTTAAAATTAAAAATTAAAGATAAACTATAAATTTAAACCTGTTGCTTAATTAAAAAAAAACTGCCTGGACCCTAGCCAATGACCCTAGGCAGGCCCTAAACATTAAACCCTGACCCTAAACCCTACCCTAACCTAAACCCTGATCCCTAAAATCCAAAACCCAAAAGTTAAAACCTAAACTAAATAAATTCTAAAAATAAAATAAATAAAACCTAAACTAAATAAAATAAAATAAAATAAAATAAAACCTAAACTAAACCTAAACTTGAAAATGTTATAAAATAAAATAATAAAAATAAACTAAAATAAAATATACAAAACACAAACTAAATTAAAAAAAATCTTAAGAATAGAAAACCTAAATAAAATAAAAACTAAATGTAAATTAAAAATAAAATAAACCTAAAATAAAGTAAAATAAAACCAAAATAAAAACCATAAACCTTAAACCCTAAACCCTAAACCTTAAACCCTAAACTCTAAGCCCTAAACCCTAAACCTACAACCCTAAACCCTAAACCCAACCATATACCCTAAACCCCAAAAACCCTAAACCCTAAAGCCTAAAAACTAAACCCTAAACCCTAAACACTAAACCCTAACCCTAAACCATAAACCCTAAAAGCATTAACCGTAAAACCTTATACCTTAAACTTAAACTTCAAACTTAAACTTAAACCTTAAATGTTAAACTTAAACATAAACCATCACCATCAGGTGGATGGGAAAAAACCCTAAGGCCCTGAAATCCACAAATAATAAAATGGAATAAAATAAAATAAACTAAAATATTTAAATAATAAACTAAATAAACCCCAATCCCTAGAAACACTAAATCCTAAACCCTAAACCCTAAACCCTAAACACTAAAAGTAACCCTAAACCCTAAACCCTAAACCCTAAATCCTAAATCCTAAACCCTAAACCCTAAAAATACAACCCTAAACCTACAATCCCAAACTATAAACCTACAACCCTAAACCCTAAAGAACCCTAAATCGTTTAACCCTAAATTTTAAACCCTAAATAACCCTAAACCCTCAAACCCTAAACCCTAAACCTTAAACCCTATACCTAAAACCCAAACCCAAACCCTAAACCCTGCGCCCTAAAATCCTAAACCTTAAACCTTAAAAACCCTAAACCCTAAAGCCTAAACACTAAACCCTAAACCCTAAATCCTAAACCCTAAACCTTAAACCCTAAAATCATAAACCCTAAAACCCTAAACCCTTAAAAATGAAATTAACAAAAATAAATAAAATAAAATAAAATAAATTTAAATAAAAATAATAATAATATGAAATAAAACTAAAAACTTAAGCTTACCTTAAACCTAAAAAAGAAAATAAAATAAAAAAATAAAAACCTAAATTAAAATAAAATAAAATAAAAACTTAAGCTAAACTAAAAAATAAAAAAACTGAAATAAAATAAAAACTAAAAAAATAAAAACCTAAAGATAAACTAAATAAAAAAACAAAAACCTACGTAAAATAAAAAAATAAAATTAAAAAAAATATAAACCAAAATGTAAACTTAAACAAATAAATAAAATAAAGTAAAATTAATTAATAAAAATAAAATAAATATAAAATAAATATAAACCTAAACTAAACTAAAAAATAAAATTAACCTAAGATTAAAAAACCATAATAAAATAAAAACTAAATGTAAAATAAAAATAAAATAAACCTAAAATAAACCTAAAATAAAATAAAAACAAAATAAAAAATATAAACCATAAACCCTAAACCCTAAACCTTAAAACCTAAACCCTAAATCATAAAACCTAAACCCAAAACCCTAAAACCAAAACCCTAAAAACCCTAAACCTTAAACCCTAAACCCTAAAACCTAAACCCTAAACTAACCCTAATCCCTAAACTCTAAATCCCCTTATAACCCTAACTACTAAATCTTAAGCATACAACCCTAAACCTACTACCTTAAACCATAAACTCTAAACCCTAACCCTAAATCCTAAAACCTTAAGCATAAACCATAAACCCTAAATTCTAAACCCTAAACCCTAAACCCCATACCCTAAACCTAAACCTAAAGTAACTAAATAAATTAAAAAAATAAACCTAAACCCTAAAACCTAAAAATCTAAACTTAAACCCTAAGAATGGGCAGAACCTTAATGGCAGGAACATCAAAGTCAACCAGGCTTAGTCTAGATCTGACGGTGGTGGCGAATGCAGAGGCAAAAGTTATCATATTGGTGGTGGGGGATCTGGAGGTGCAGCTAGATATGGAGGTGGTGGTCAGTGCAATGGTGGTTATGGATGTAGGAAGAGCCACGGAGGTTGCAACAATGGTGGTGGTGGGGGGAGAGATCGGGGATATGATGGTGGATCCCACTACTTAAGAGGCTAGGGTGGTTTTGATGGGAACTGGAGAAACAGAATAACGGACAACTCGATCTACTACTTATGGAACTATGTCTTTACAATAGAGATGGTTCTAGTTATCTAAGGTTTTGCTTTACTCTATGCATGCTCCTACTTTATCTATGTTGTCGCTTATGTCTTAGATAACTTGGTGTGTTACTTGGTTGATGAAACCGAAAAGAGAAATTTTTGAATCTAAATTTGTTCTCTATTAAAAAAAACTAAAAAACCTAAACAAAAACTTGAACCCTAAACCCTAAAACACTAAACCATAAACCCTATGCCCTAAAACCTAAACCCTAAACACTAAACCGTAAACCCAAAATATTAAACCCCAAACCCTAAATCCCAAACCCTAAACCCAAAACTTGAAACCCTAAACAAACTCTAAACCCTAAACCCAAAGCCCAAAAATGCTAAAAATTAAACTTAAACTAAATAAAACCTAAAAATAAAAAAATAAAAAAACCTAAAAAAAATAATGAGAAAATTAAATAAAATTAAAACCTAAACTTAAAACTAAACCTAAACTTAAACCTAAAAAAATAAAATAAAATAAAAACTAAACTAAAATAAAATAAATAAAAACCTAAACTAAATTAAAAAATTAAAAACCTAAATAAAATAAAAACTAAACCAAAAATAAACATAAAATAAACCTGAAATTAAACTAAAAAAAAACTTAAACCTAAAAACAAAACTAAAAAATAAATAAAAAATAAAACCCTAAGCCCTAAACTAAAAAAAACCTAAATCTAAAATAAAAATAAAATAAACCTAAATCTAAACTAAAATAAACTAAACTAAAATAAATAAAACCTAAATTTAAACCTAAAATAAACTAAACTAAATAAAAAAATAAACTAAAAATAAACCTAAAACTAAAATAAAATATAAAACCTAAAAATAAACCTAAATTAAAAACTTAAAATCTAAACCTAAAAAAATAAAATAAAAACCTAAACCTAAACCTAAAAATAAAAAATAAAACCTAAACCTATAAAATAAAATAAAAATAAACCTAAACCTAAAAAATAAATTAAAATAAAAAAACCTAAACTAAAATAAATAAACCTAAAATCAATAAACAAAACTAATTAAAAAAAACTTAAATATATATAGAAATAAAATAAACTAACATAAACAAAAAATAAACTAAATACACCTAAACCTACTAGATTACTTAATTTTTTTCAAAAAGCTCTAACTCTAAACTCCAAATCCTAAAACTAACCCTAAACTCTAAACCCTAACCCCTAAATGCCAAACCCAAACTCTTCCCACCTGAGCCACCCAAACCTGACCCTAAACCCTAAACCTAAACCCTACCCAAACCCACCCTAAACCCCAAACCTTAAACCCTAAAAACCTAAAAACCTAAACCTAAATTAAATAAAACCTTAAAAATAAAATAAATAAAAATTCTAAACTTAAATAAATAAAAAAATAAAATAAAATAAAAACCTAAACTAATATCAAAACCTAAACCTAAACCTAAACCTAAAAATAAAATACAATAAAAAATAAATACTAAACTAAAATAAATAAATTAAAACCTAAACTAACCTAAAAAAAATAAAAATAAAAAGATAAAATAGAATATAAACTAAATGTAAAATAAAAATAAAATAAACCTAAAATAAAATAAAATAAAAACTAAATAAAAACCTAAACCTAAAATATAGACCTAATAAATAAAACCTAAAATATATAAAAAATAAAACCTAAACCCTAAACTTAAAAAAACCTATACCTAAAGTAAATATAAAATAAGCTTAAACCTAAACTAAAATAAATAAAACTGAAACCTAAACCTAAAATAAACTAAACCTAAACCTATACTTAAACTAATAAAATAAAATAAACTAAAAATAAACTAAAAATAAACCTAAGCCTAAGCCTAAGCTACAAAATAGAAGCTAAGTCCTAATCCTAAAATAAAAACCTAAAAGCTAAACAAAAAAAATTAAATAAAAACCTAAACTGGACACGAAAATAAAAAAATAACCAAATCTAAAAAATAAAATAAAAAAAAAACTAAAAATAAACCCTAAACTAAACTTAAAATAAATAAACTAAAATAAAAACGTAAATAAAATACATAATAAATAACCTAAACTAAAAATAAAATAAAATAAATTTAAAAAAAAAAAATAGACTAAAGACTAAATATAAAAATAAACTAAAATAAACCTAAAGCATGCCAATTTGCTTAATTTAAAATGAATATAAATAAAATAAAAGAATCTCAACCCAAACCCCAGAATACTAAAACCCAACCCTAAAATAAACATGGAAGCCAGGCCTGGAAGCCACTGAGCCAGAGATCCTAGACCCTAGACCATAAACCTGAACTAAATAATCCACTGAAGCCCTAGACCTGGGCAGGACAAGTGACCACTACTGAAAACCAGTAAACCACAAAACTAAACTGAAGCTAAATAAAAGAAATAAAATAAATAAAATGTAAACTTAAAATATAAAATAAGAACCTAAACATGTCTAAAGCATACACCAAATAAACTTAAGGAAATAAAATAAAATAAAACTAAAATAAAATAAAATAAATAAAAAAAACATAAACTAAATTAATAAATAAAAGTAAACCTTAAGATAAAACCATAAAATAAAACTAAGCGTTGAAAGAAAACTATAATAAAGCAAAATAAAACCTAAAACTAAACTAAAAGATTAAATAAAACATAAACCTAGACTAAAATAAAATTTAAACTAAACTACAAAAAGAAAATAAAATAAATCTAAACTAAAAGTAAACATAAACCAAAACCTAAACCTAAAAATAAACTAAAATAAAAATAACCCAAATAAAATAAACCTAAAATAAAATAAACTAAACTAAATAAAAAATAAACCAAAATAAAAAGATAAAAAGAAAATAAACTGAATAAATAAAAAATAAACTAAATAAACCTAAACCCAACTGTATACTTAATTTTTTTTAAAAAAACCTAAACTCTAAAACTTAAAAACCTTAACCTAAACTAAATAAAACCTAAAAATAAAATAAATAAATAAACCTAAACCTCAATAAATTAAAATGAAAACTTAAACTAAAACAAAAATATAAACCTAAACTTAAACCTAAACTTAAACCTAAAAACTAATTAAAAACCTAAACCTAAAAAATAAACTTAAAAATAAATAAAAAAACCTAAACCATAAAATAAAAATAAGATAAACCTAAACCTAAACTAAAATAAATAAAATCTAAAATAAGCTAAACCTAAACCTAAACCTAAACTAAATAAAAGAAAATAAACTAAAAATAAACTGAAACCTAATTTGAAAAATAAAACCAAACAATAAACCTAAAATAAAAACTTAAAAACTAAACCTAAACCTAAAAAAATAAAATAAAAACTTAAACCTAAAAAAATAAACTAAAATACAAAACCTAAATTAAAATAAAAATAAGAATAAACCTAAAAAATATAAACTAAAATAAATAAATAAATAAATAAACTAAATAAATCTAAACTTACCAGTTTACTTAATTTAAATAAAATAAAAAATAAAAAAATAAAGAAAAGAAAACACTAACTCTAAACCCCAAACCCTAAAACTAACCCTAAATCCTAAAACCTAATCCAAATACTTAAACATAAAAAAGTAAAATAAAACACTAAACCTAAACTTAAAAATAAGAAAAATAAAACTTAACCATAAAAAACAAAATAAAACTAAAACTAAGCTAAAACATAAACATAAACCTAAACCTAAACCTAAAAAATAAACTAAAATAAAAACATAGACTAAAATAAATAATCCTAAAATAAATAAAATAAACTAAATAAAAATAAAAATAAACCTAAATAAAATAAACTAAATAAACCTAAAATTATCGGTTGACTTACTTTAAAAAAAACCCTAAACCCTAAACCCTAAATCTTAAAAAAATAAACCAAACCATAACTAACCACTACACCCTAAATAAATAAAAAAACACTAAACCCTAAAAACATTAGCCTAAAATAAATAAAATTTAACAATAAAATAAATAAAAAACCTAAACCTAAATAAAATAGAATAAAAACCTAAACTAAAACATATACCTAAACATAAACCTAAACCTAAAAACTAAGTAAAACCCTAAACCTAAAAAATAAACCTAAAAATAAATAAAAATTTAAACCTAAACCTTAAACTAGAAAAAAAACCTAAACCTAAAATAAAAATAAAATAAACCTAAACCTAAACTAAATAAAATAAAATAAACTAAAAAGTAAATCAAAACTAAAAAAATAAAATAAAACCTAAAATCTAAACCTAAAGAAATAAAATAAAACTCAAACCTAAACCAATAAAACTTAAACCTAAAATAAAATAAAAGTCTGAAAATAAACTAAAATTAAATAAATAAGCTAGATAAATAAATATTTAAAATAAAAAAAGTAAACCTAAATAAAAATAGTAAACTAAAATAATAAATGAAATACTGAACCTAAGAAATTTAATAATATAAAAATAAAATAAAATAAAAAACCATAACCCTAAACCCCAAACCCTAAACTAACCTAAAATAAAACCCTAAACCACAAATAAACCAAAAAAAAGAAACCAAACCTAAAAAATCCACAAAAACCAAACCTAAGTCACAACCCTAAAACACAACTGAACCATAAACCCTAAACCCCAAACACTAAACCCTAAACCCTAAACCTACTACCTTAAACCATAAACCCTAAACCTTAACCCTAAATCCTAAAACCTTAAGCATAAAACATAAACCCTAAACCCTAAACCCAAAACCCTAAACCCCATACCCTAAACCTAAACCTAAAGTAACTAAATAAATTAAAAAATAAACCTAAACCCTAAAACCTAAAAAATCTAAACTTAAACCCTAAGAATGAGCAGAACCTTAATGGCAGGAACATCAAAGTCAACCATGCTCAGTCTAGATCTGGTGGTGGAGGCAAACACAGAGGCAAAAGTTATCGTAGTGGTGGTGGGGGATCTAGAGGAGCTGCTGGATATGGAGGTGGTGGTCAGTGCAATGGTGGTTATGGAAGTAAGAAGAGCCACGGAGGTTGCAACAATGGTGGTGGTGGGGGGAGAGATCAGGGATATGTTGACAGATCCCAGTACTCAAGAGGCTAGGGTGGTTTTGATGGGAACTGGATAAATAAAATAACGGTCAACCCGATCTGCTGCTTATGGAACTATGTCTTTACAATAGAGATGGTTCTAGTTATCTAGGGTTTTTGATTTGCTCTATCGTCTCTAGTTTATCTATGTTGTAAACATGCCTTGAATAACTTGGTGTGTTACTTGGTTGATGAAACCGAAAAGAAAATATTTTTAATCTAAATTTGTTCTCTATTAAAAAAACCAAAAACACTAAACCCTAAAAAAAAACTTGAACCCTAAACCTAAAACCTAAACCCTAAACCCTAAACCATAAAAATCCTAAACCCTAAAACCTAAACCCTAAAAAAAACACTAAACCATAAACCCTTGCCTAAACCCTAAACCTAAACCCTAAACCTTAAACCCCAAACCCTAAACCCAAACCCAAAAAATAAATAAACTCTAAACCCAAAGCCCAAAATGCTAAAATTAAACTTAAACTAAATAAAACCTAAAAATAAATAAATAAAAAAACCTAAACAAAAAAAAATATGAAAATTAAATAAAGTTAAAAACTTAAAACTAAACTAAACATAAACCTAAAAACAAAATAAAATAAAACTAAACTAAAATAAAATAAATAAAACCTAAACTAAATTAAAAAATTAAAACCTAAATAAAATAAACTAAACCAAAATAAAATAAAATAAACCAAATAAAACTAAATAAAAACTTAAACCTAAAAATAAAACTAAAAATAAATAAAAAATAAAACCATTAACCCTAAACTAAAAAAAACCTAAACCTAAAATAAAAATAAAATAAACCTAAATCTAAACTAAAATAAACTAAACTAAAATAAATAAAACCTAAATTTAAACCTAAAATAAGCTAAACTAAATAAAAAAATAAACTAAAAATAAACCTAAAACTAAAATAAAATATAAAACCTAAAAATAAACCTAAATTAAACAATTAAAACCTAAACCTAAAAAAATAAAATAAAAACCTAAACCTAAACCTAAAAATAAAAAATAAAACCTAAACCTATAAAATAAAATACAAATAAATCTAAACCTAAAAAATAAACTAAAATAAAAAACCTAAACTAAAATAGATAAACCTAAAATTAATAAACAAAATTAAGTAAAAAAAACTTAAATATATATAGAAATAAAATAAACTAACATAAACAAAAAATAACCTAAATAAACCTAAACCTACTAGATTACTTAAGTTTTTTAAAAAAACTCTAAATCTAAACTCTAAATCCTAAAACTAAACCTAAACCCTAAACCCTAACCCCTAAACTCCAAAACCTAAAACCCTAATCCCTAAACCTTCTTAAACAACCCTAAACCATAAACTAAACCATAAACCAAACCCTAAACCCTAAACACCAAACCACTAAAACCAAAACCTATAAATTAAATAAAACCCTAAAAAAATAAAATAAATAAAATTCTAAACTTAAATAAATAAAAAAATAAAATAAAATAAAAACCTAAACCTAAACCAAATAATAAAATACAATAAAAAATAAATACTAAACTAAAATAAAATAAATAAAAACTTAAACTAACCTAAAAAAATTAAAAATAAAAATCCAAAATAGAATATAAACTAAACTTAAAATAAAAATAAAATAAAATAAAAACTAAATAAAAACCTAAACCTAAAAAATAAACCTAATAATTAAAACCTAAAATTTATAAAATATAAAACCTAAACTTCAAACTAAGAAAAACCAACACCTAAAGTAAATGTAAAATAAGCCTAAGCCTAAACTAAAATAAATAAAATTGAAACCTAAACCTAAAATAAACTAAACATAAACCTATACCTAAACTAATAAAATAAAATAAACTAAAAATAAAATAAAAATAAACCTAAGCCTAAGCCTAAGCTACAAAATAAAACCTAAGACCTAAACCTAAAATAAAAACCTAAAACCTAAACCTAAAAAAATTAAATAAAAACCTAAACCTGGACCTAAAAATAAAAAAATAAAACCAAATCCTAAAAAAAAAAAAAAAAAAAACTAAACTAAGAAAATAAACCTAAACTTAAACATAAACCTAAATAATAAACTAAAATAAAAAACATAAATAAAAATAAATAAGCCTATAATAAATAAACTAAACTAAATAAAAATAAAAATAAACCTAAATAAATAATAAAATAGACTAAATACACCTAAACATACCAGTTTACTTAATTTTAAATAAAATAAAAAAAAATCTCAAACCCTAAACCCCAAGCCCTAAAACTAACCCATAAACCCTAAAACCAAAAACCCTAAACACTAAACCCTAAACCCTAAACTTTAAATCCTAAACCCTAAAACCATAAACCCTAAAACCTAAACCCTAATCCCTAAGCCCTAAACCCTACAACCTTGAACCCTAAACCCTAAACCCTAAGCATTAAATAATTAAAACCTAAAATCCTAAACCTAAACTAAATAAAACCTAATAATAAAATAAGTAAAAATACCTAAACTTAAAAAAATATAATAAAATAAAAACCTAAACAAAAACCTATGCCTAAGCATACACCTAAACCTAAACTTAAAAATAAAATAAAATAAAAACTAAAAATAAACTAAAATAAAATTAATAAAAACATAAACTAAATTAATAAATAAAATAAACATAAAAATAAAAAACCAAAATAAAATAAAAACTAAACATGAAAGAAAACTATAATAAACTTAAAATAAAAACCTAAAACTTAAACCTAAAAAATTAAATAAAAATGGAAACCTAGACATAAAAATAAAAACTTAAACCTAAACCTAAAAAATAAAATAAAAATAAGTCTAAACTAAAAAGTAAACATAAGCCAAAACCTAAACCTAAAAAATAAACTAAAATTGAAAACCCAAACGTAAATATATAAACCTAAACTAAATAAACTAAACTAAATAAAAAATAAACCAAAATAAAAAGATAAAAATAAAATAAACTGAATAAATAAAAAATAAACTAACTAAACCTAAACCTAACTGTATAATTAATTTTTAAAAAAAAAACCTAAACTCTAAACCGTAAAATCCTTAACCTAAACTAAATAAAACCTAAAAATAAAATAAATCAATAAACCTAAACCTAACTAAAAAATAATGAAAACTTAAACTAAAACCAAAATATAAATCTAAACTTAAACCTAAACCTAAACTTAAAAACTAATTAAAAACTAAACCTAAAAATTAAACCTAAAAAATAAACTTAAAAATAAATAAAAAATCCTAAACCCTAAAATAAGAAAAAACCTAAACCTAAAATAAAAATAAAATAAACCTAATCCTAAACTAAAGTAAATAAAATCTAAAATAAGCTAAACCTAAGCCTAAACATAAACAAAATAAAATAAAATAAACTAAAAATAAACCTAAACTAAAAAAATAAAACCTAAAAATAAACCTAAAATAAAAACTTAAAACCTAAACCTAAAAAAATAAAATAAAAACCTAAACCTAAAAAAATAAACTAAAATACAAAACCTAAATTAAAATAAATAATCTATAAACTAAATAAAAATAAGAATAAACCTAAAAAAATATAAACTAAAATAAATAAAATAAATAAACTAAATAAATCTAAACCTACCAGTTTACTTAATTTAAATAAAATTAAAACATAAAAAATAAAGAGAAGAAAACCCTAACTCTATACCCCAAACCATAAAACTAACCCTAAATCCTAAAACCTAATCCAAATACCTAAACATAAAAAAATAAAATAAAACCCTAAACCTAAACTTAAAAATAAAAAAAATAAAACCTAACCATAAAAAATAAAATAAAACTAAAACTAAGCTAAAACATAAACATAAACCTAAACCTAAACCCAAAAAATAAACTAAAATAGAAAACATAGAATAAAATAAATAAAACTAAAATAAATAAAATAAACTAAATAAAAATATAAAATAAACCTAAATAAAAAAAATAAAAAATAAACTAAATAAACCTAAAATTATCGGTTTACTTATTTAAAAAAAAAACCCTAAACCCTAAACCCTAAATCATAAACCCTAAATGCTAAACCTTAAGCCATAAAACTAAGCATAAACCCTACACTCTAAATAAACAACCCTAAACCCTAAACCCTAAAAACATTAACCTAAACTAAATAAAATTTAAGAATAAAATAAATAGAAAAACCTAAACCTAAATAAAATAGAATAAAAACCTAAACTAAAATCTATACCTAAACTTAAACCTAAACCTAAAAACTAAGTAAAAGCCTAAACATAAAAAATAAACCTAAAAATAAATAAAAATTTAAACTTAAACGCTAAACTAAAAAAAACCTAAACCTAAAATAAAAATAAAATAAACCTAAACTAAACTAGAATAAATAAAACCTAAACCTAAACCTAAACTACATAAAATAAAATAAACTAAAAAATAAACCTAAACAACAACTAAAAAAGAAAATTGAAAAATAAACCTAAAATTAAAACCTAAAACCTAAACCTAAAGAAATAAAATAAAAACTCAAACCTAAACCAATAAAAAAAACTTAAACTTAAAAAATAAAATAAAAGGAAAACTAAATTAAAAAATAAACCTAAAATAAAATAAAAAAATAAAATAAAACCTAAGATAAAATAAATATATCTAAAATAAACAAACTAAAAAGAAAAATAAAGTAAAAATAAATAAATTAAACTAAAATAAATAAAAAAATGAACTATATAAACCTGAACCTACCAATTTACTTAATTTAATAAATAAAAAAACATAACCCTAAACCCCAAACCCTAAAATTAACCCTAAACCCTAAAACCCTAAACCCTAAACACTAAACCCTAAACTCAAAACCCTAAACCTTAAAACCCTAAACCCTAAGCCCTGAACCATAAACATACAACCTTGAACCATAAACCCTAAACCCCAAACCCTAAATGCTAAACCCTTAAGCCTAAACCCTAAAAATCTAACAACCTAAACTTAAACTAAATAAAACCTAAAAATAAAAGAATTAAAAAAACCTAAACCTAAATAAAATAAAAAAATAAAATAAAATTAAAACCTAAACTAAAACCTAAATCTAAACCTAAACATTAACCTAAGAATAAAATAAAATAAAAATAAAAATTAAACTATAATAAAATAAATAAAACCCTAAACTAAACTAAAAAGTAAAATAAACCTAAAAAGAACTTAAATAAAATAAAAACTAAATATGAAATAAAAATTAAATAAACCTAAAATAAAAACCTAGAACCTGAACCTAAAATAAATAATAAATAAAAACTAAACAAAAATTTAATAAATAAAAACCTAAACTAAACTAAAAAATAAAAATCCTAAACAAAATAAAAACTAAATTTAAAAAATTTTAAAAAAGAAAACCTAAAATAAAATAAAAACTAAATAAAACCTAAACCTAAAAGCCTAAAATAAAAAAATAAATAAAAATACTAAACTAAAAAAAAAAAGCCTAAACCTAAAAAATAAAAAATAAAATAAACAAAATAAAATAAATCTAAACCTAAGATAACCTAAACCTAAATAAAATAAAATAAAATAATCTAAAAATAAACCTAAACCTAAACTTCAAAAGATAACCTAAAAATATACCTAAAATAGAAACCTAAAACCTAAACATATAAAAATATAATAAAAACCTAAACCTAAACCACAAAATAAAAAATAATACATAAACCTCAAAAATAAATAAAATAAAACTAAAAAAAAAAATAAACCTAAACATAAACTTAAAAATAAACTAAAATAAAAAACCTAAAATAAATAAACTAAACAAAATAAAGATAAAATAAACCTAAATAAACTCCTCTGCTGCTTAATTTCATAAAAAATAAAAATAAAATAAAAAACTCTAAACCCAAACTAATCCTAAACCCTTAATATCCTAAAGCCAAAACCCAAACCCAAAACCCTAAACCCTAAACCCAAAACCTAAACACTAAACCCTAAACCTACGCTAATACCCTAAACCCCAAACCACTCTAAACCTAAACCCTAAACCCTAAACCCTAAAAACCTTAAATACTAAATCTAAACTAAATAAAACATAAAAATAAAATAAATAAAAACTTAAGCCTAAATACAATAAAATGAAATTAAAATGAAATAAAAAATAAAATAAAATGAAATAAAAAATGAAATAAAAAATAAAAATAAAATAAAATGAAATAAAAACCTAAACCTAAAAATAAATAAAAAATAAAATCTAAACGCTAAACTTTAAAAAAAACCTAAACCTAAAATAAACAAAATAAAATAAACCTAAACCTAAAGAAAAATAAACTAAACTAAAATAAATAAAACCTAAACCTAAACCTAAACTAAATAAAATAAAATAAACTAAAATAAACTTAAACCTAAACTAAAAATAAAAAAATAAAAAATAATAACCTAAAAACTAAAAATAAACCTATACCTAAAATAAAATATAAAACCTAAATCTAAAAAATAAAATAAAAATAAAACCTATAAAATAAACCTAAACTAAACCTAAAAAAATAAACTAAAATAAAAAAACCTAAACTAAAAAAATAAACCTAAAATAAATAAACTAAACTAAATAAAATAAACATAAAATCCAAATAAAATAAAAATAAAGTAATCTAAAATAAATATAAAATAAACTAAATATCTAAACTAAACTCAATTTACTTAATTTAAAATTAAAGAAAACTTTTAAACCATAAACCTACAACACTAAACCCTAAACCTTAATCCCTAAAAAACCTTAAACCCTAAGCCCTAAACCTTAACCCTAAACCCTAAACAATAAAGGCATAAACCCTAAAACCCTAATCCCTAAACCCTAAACCCTAAATGCTAAAACCTAACCCTAAACCCTAAACCCTAAACCCTAATCCCTAAACCCTAAACCCTAAAACCTACTACCCTAAACCTTGATGGCAGGATCATCACCGTCAAAAAGGCTCATTCTAAATCTGGTGGTGGAGGCGAAGGCAGAGGCGACAATTATCATAGTGGTTGTGGGGGATCTAGAGATGTTGGTGGATATGGGGTGGGATGAGCGACAAAGGTTACGTCCGTGGTGGTGGCAAGGAGATATCTGGGATATGATGGTGAATCCTGCTACTCAAGAGGCTGGGGTGGTTCTTATGAGAACTAGAGAAATTGATGAATGACCAACTTGATTTGTTGCTTATGGAACTATGTCTTTCTGAGAGCTCTAGTTCTGGGTTTTGATTTTCTCTGTGTGCTCATTTTTATCTATGTCATCGCTTGTCTCTTAGAAAACTTCATTACTTGGTTGATGAAATCGAAAAGAAGAAATGTTGAATTTAAATTTGTTCTCTGTTAAAAGAAAAAACCATAAACCTTGAACCCTAAACCTAAACCCTAAATCCTAAACCCTAAAACCTAAACCTTAAAACCTAAACCCTAAATCCTAAACCCTAAAACTTAAACCCTAAAACCTAAACCCTAACCTCTAAACCCTAAAACCCAAACCTAAATGTTAAACCCTAAACCATAAACTAACCCTAAACCCTAAAAAGCTAAAACCTAAACCTAAACTAAATAAAACCTAAAAATAAAATAAAACAAAAAATAAATAAAATAAAATAAAATAAAAAATAAAAATCTAAACCTAAACCTTAACCTAAAAAAATAAAATAAAAAATGAAAACTAAACTAAAATAAAATGAATAAAAACCAAAACTAAACTAATAAATAAATAAACCTAAAAAAAATTTAAATAAAACATAAACTAAATGTATAATAAAAAATAAAATAACATAAAATATAATAAAAACTAAATATAAACTTAAACGTAAAAAATAACCCTAAAAATAAAACATAAAAATAAATAATAAATAAAACTTAAGCCCTAAACATAAAAAAATATAAACCTAAAATAAACAAAGTAAAATAAACCTAAACCTAAACTAAAATAAACTAAACTAAAATAAATAAAACATAAACCTGAACCTAAAATAAACTAAACATAAACCCTAAATTAAATAAAATAAGAAAAACTAAAATTAAACCTAAACATAAACTAAAAAATAAAACCTAAAAATAAACCTAAAATAATAACCTAAAGCCAAAACCTAAAAAAATAAAACAAAAACTTAACCCTAAACCTAAAAAATAAAACCTAAACCTAAAAAGTAAAATAAAAATGAAACCAAACTAAAAAATAAACATAAACCTAAACCTATAAAATAAACTAAAATAAGAAACCTAAATGAAAATAAATAAATTAAACTAATTAAAAATAAAAAAATAAACCAAAAAAAAAATAAAAATAAAATAAACTAAAATAAATAACCATAAACCCTAAAACTAATCGATTTATTTAATTTAAAAAAACCCTAAACTCTAAATCCTAAACCCTAAGCCTACAACCCCTAAACCCCACCACCCTAACTCTCCCTCCTAAACCTAACCACTAAACTAAACCCTAAACCTAAACCATAAAACCCACAATCCCTAACAAACCCTAAATCCTAAATTCACAAACTAAACCTTGAACCCTCAAAACTTTTACTGTCTAATCAACCTAAACCTAAACCTAAAATCCTAAAACCTAAACTAAACCTAAAATAAACTCTAAATCTGCACCCTAAACCTTAAACCACAAACCTAAATAACCTAAAAAAATAAAACTTTAAAATAAATAAATAAACAAAAACCTAAATAAAATAAAATAATAAAATCAAAGTAAAACCTAAACTTAAACCTAAAAATTAATTAAAATTAAAAATAAAAAATAACTAAGATAAAATAAATAAAATCCTAAACTAACTAAAATAATAAAATAAACCTTTGAATAAAAAACCTAAATAAAATAAAAACTAAACATAAAATAAAAATAAATAAGCTAAAATAAAACTAAATAATAAATAAAACCTAAACTTAAAAAATAAATCAAAAGTAAAACCTAAAACCCCAAATAAAAAATAAACTAAAATAAAATAACAACTAAACCTAAACTAAAAATAAAACTTAAACCTAAAAATAAAAAAAAATACTTAGACCTAAAAAATAAATAAAAATAAAACTAAACTAAAAAATAAACATAAACATAAACCTAAATTTAAAAGATAAACTAAAATGAAAAACTTAACCTAAAATAAATAAACTAAACTAAATAATATTAAAAAGATAAAATAAACTCAAATAAATAAAAAATAAACTAAATAAACTAAATAAACCTAAACCTATTAGTTTGCTTAATTAAATAAAAAACTCTAAACCTTAATTCCTAAATCGTAACCCTAAACCTAAACCTACAACCTAACAACCCCCCAAAACCCTAAACCCTAAACCCTAAATCCTAAACCCTAAACATTAAACCCTAAACTCTAAACCCTAAAACCCTAAACCCTAAACCCTAAAACCTACTACACTAAACCCTAAATCCCAAACCCTAAAGCTTAAACCTTAAACCCTAAACTAACACTAAACCATAAAGCTTAAAGTTGCTGTAAAACCTAAGAATGGGCAAAACTTGATGACAGGAACATCACCGTCAACCAGGCTTTATCTAGATCTAAAAGTGGTGGTAAAGGTGGAGATGAAGGTTATCGCATTGGTAGTGGGGGATCTAGAAGTGCTGGTGGGTATGGAGGTGGTGATCAGAGTAGTGGTGGTTATGGAGGCGGGAAGAGCGATGGAGGTTACAGACGTGGTGGTGGCGGAGGGAGACATTAGAGATATGTTGGTGAATCCCACTACTTGAGAGACAATAGTGGATCTGATGGGAATTGGAGAAATTGAACAACAGTCGATTCGATCTGCTGCTTATGGAACTTTTCCACCCTAAACCTTAAATCCTAAACCCTAAACCTTAAACCCTAAAAACCTAAACCCTAAAACCTACAACCCTAAACCATAAACTAACCCTAAACTAACTCTAAACCCTAACCCTAAACCCTAAACCCTAAACCTTGAATAAAGATGTCATTAGGAGTAGATCTAAAGAATGACCTAATCCTTACATAGTTATGGTAGCTAAAGAAAATGTCTTCAAGAGACTTTCGCTTGACTATTAGAGATTTGAATACCTTAAACTTTAACCCAAGATCATATTATAATACCATATATTACAGTATAATGTAACATCATATATTTGAGCATGTAGTGATAGGTTTTTGGATGTTGTAAGATGTTTTGAAATGTTTAAGTATATTATGGTATTGTTTCATATAGTCTATATTAATATAAATCATAAAAAATATTGATTCAATAAATTAGATGATGAAATTTGTTAAATTTGAAGTGGGAATTAGGTTGTAGTACCAAAGTTGTGCTATGCCACTTGCAGTCTAAAAAGTAAGATTTTATGTTCAAAATAAATATTATATGTTGTAGCATAATATTGTATCATATCATAATATATTGTTCTGCATATTTTAAGTTTTTTTAGTATTTTACAATCATGCAGACGAGCCTACACTAGCATTATTTATAAAAATGTTGATTTAGACTTTAAAATGGTGGAATTTGGCCAAATTCATATTAGGTAGAGCATGACATTATAATATATTATTTTAATTTAAAATGTGTAAGTGATACAAATAAAATATATAGTTTTTTATTGTTTAGACTAATTTTATGATTTTTATCTTAAGCAACCCATTGTGATGTGATATACAATATAATATAATATAATATGTTATAATGTATTATAATATAAGATTCCATAACATAGTATAGCATCATGCATTATAGCATACTATTGTGTATTACTACTTGTTATTTAACATATTTTAGTTTGTTATAGTATGATGTAGTAGAGTTTGTACTAGCATAATTCATAAAAATACTTATTTATAAGCTAAGGTAAGCTTTAGGGAATATCATTGGGGATGTGCTATGGTGTGTCATTTAATCAAAAGAATGGAATTTTGCATTAAAAAATGTTCATCCAAATTTTGTATTTTTTTTGCTTAAAGTAATTCATTTTAAGGTGTAATTTAAGATAACATATTATATGAAGGCATATTAAAATATAATGTACATACCAATATAACTTCACATATATATGAATGTGGTGGTGTGTTACTAAATATTATTGAACATTTTAGTATTGTTTACTTTTGTTATAATACATTGGGTCAAAACTCACAAAAATGTTAATTTGATAGTTGAGATGGAAGAATATGGCCAAATTCACAGCACACACGAAGAAGTAACACCAAAATTATGCTATTTTATTACATTTCTAATAGAAAATTAACAATTTTACATCCAAAATGACCATTATTCATATTTTGAGAAAAAAATTTTTATTTGTTCCTTTAAAGTGATTCTAATGAGGTGTAATATTAGACAATATATTATATTATAGCAAATTATAATATAACATCATATATTATAATATAATATAGTGTTATAATTCACACTATAATATGCTTAGCATGATATTGATAGTTAGTTTGAGCTTGCACCAATCATAAAATGTTGATTATAATATTAAGGTGATGTAATTTCAATGAATACATTGTTAGGCTTTTGGTTGAAGTATAAAGAGAGGAAGAAAAATAAGATTTTATGAGAATTCCATGTCAAGGACATGGAGGGAGATCCTAAGGGATCACACATGCATTGGACATGACATGTGAGGGTCTATGGCAAAAGAAAAAATTTTGTTGGGGATAAGGTTTGAATTTGATTTGATTATATAATTTGTGGAAGAAAGATTTGCTAGGATAAGAATCTATAATCCACCGTGGATTAAGATAAATTGACTTTAATTTATTTTTTTAATTGATTTGGAGGCATATCTGCAGAGATATGGGCTTGAGTTCAGGGGATATATGAACCTTCCACTAGAGAAGTAGGTTTAGGCTATCTGCTGGTGATTAGGATTTGAGTTTGATTTCATAGATTTGTTTGGGGATGTATCCACTGGGGATAATAGTTTGGTTAGATTTTTTTGATTTAGAATCTACTGGGGAGTTGGTTTAATTTAGCTCTGCTGGGGAGGCTAGTTTTGAATTTGATTTGTTTGCTTGACTTATTTATATATGATTTGGGGCTCCACTAGGGAGAAGGGTGTGATTTAACTCCACTAAGAAAAATTAGATTGGGTTTAATTTAATCTGAGTTAATGTATGGACCATAGTGGTGTGCGATGGACCCACTGAGAAGGGGCTATATCAACCTTGACCTACCTCAAATTTACAAATTCAAAGGGATAGTCTACCGGCTGTGGGGTAGAGCTATCCAACTTAAGGGGTTTCCTTTCAGGATGCAACGACTATGCTAGGAAGAAGGCATAAGCACACGTACATCTTCTAATGTGAGGAACAACTGCTGGGGTGACCTGTTGGATGCACAACAAATCGAACCTAACCTAGGGTGACTATTGAGTGAATGGCACTGGGGCCTTATGTCAACTGAAAAGTAATCATAATTAATTTCATCTTAAATTCATGTGATTTTTTATGGTTTGTTTATTTTGATTTTGAATTGAGGGCATATTCACTGGCGATGTGAGATTGATCAAATTTGATAGATTTAATTTATGGACCATGTTGGTGTGTGATGGACTCATTGAGAAGAGGATATATTGCACTTATCCTATTTCAAAGTTACAAATCCAAAGGGATAGTTTATTGGCCGTAGGGTAGAGCTAGCCAACCTAAGGGGTTTCCTTTTAGTGTTTAACGACTGTGCTAGGAAAAAGGCATAACAAACTTACATCTTCTAAAGTAGGGAACAATCGCTGGTGTGACCTATTAGTAGCACAACAAATAGAACTTGACTTACGGGCGACTAGTGAGTGAATGTGGTGGGTGACTTATAATAACTCAAGAGTAGTCAGGCGATTCCTATATGGAGTTTTGCTGACATTGCCCTAAAGATAGGATGCCTGCTTGGGAAAATGTACTACTAGGGGTGTCCTCCTAATCCATAAGTGAATATATATTTTATTTATATGTTTGTGTGGAACCTGTAATGAGGGACCAGAGAAGGGGCTATGTCAGCCTTGACTTATCACAGATTTACTAGACCAATGGAAAATCTGCAAATTCATAGGATGGATTCTCCAACGACAGGGGTGGTTACTAGGAAAGGGGAACTGTCCAATCTAATAGTAACTCGGGTAGTGTCTAAATGAGGTCACAAAATATGTGATCCAAATATAGTGCCCACTGGGGAGGTGCTAATAGGGTTGTTATCCTGAGCCCTAGAAAAGAAAGCCTATAAGTATATGGTGGCTAACTCAAGGAGAAAGCATAGCAGACTTACATCTGTCATGAGTGGTATATCCTAAGGTGCGAGAACCAACCAACCTAAGGTGTATCCATCAGCATGAGTTGTGTATCCATCAGCATAGTGAGAACCAACCAACCTAAAGTGCCCGTCAGTGTGCAACAATAAATCTGTAAAGAAAGCATGAAGGCTTACAACTTTTTAATTAAAATTGATCATCAGAATAGTCTATCATTCTCAAGATAGATGTTATCTAACCTAGCCCCGAGGAAGGACTGGACCCAAACATGAAGTAGTAAAGAGGGATGGAACCGCTAGGGGACTTATCCTAAATCTCAAATATACTTGACCCATTCAGTGCACAAAGGCTAATCCAAGAAGAAAGTATAGCAGACTCACATCCTCTTAAATGAAGCCAACATGAGGTAGCTTATCGGCCACATTGTAAGGCCTACCAAACTAACAAGGTGCTCATCGGTGTTGGGTGGCAAAGTAAGGAAGGAAAGCATAGCAGACTTACATCCTCCAAACTAAGAAGATCATTGAGGTGACACACTAGCAAGGTAGAATGTTAGCCCGACCTAGAGCAACTACTGAGTGAGTATTGTTGGGTGCATTATCACAACCCAAAGTAGCCCGAGACAAAATATATGTGTTTGTTTTATATGTTTGTGTGTAGTTTGTATTTGTGTTATGTCGATGGAGGATAAGATGCCACTTGGGTTCCTTACACCTACCCTAAACAAATCATGGCAAATTCACAAACAAGAATACTTTCAACATGGAAGAGATTGAATTCAAAATAGAATTTTCATTGAGGAATATTATTTTTAAACATAGTTTATAATATTTCTTTAAGTATAGCCCATTGATTGGAAGCATTGGGTGCTCTCTCTTATGATTAATATTCTGATAAGATCCTCCTTGGTAGGCCTTCTCTATGGTAGAAGGGCCTTCCCAAGTGAGTTCAAACTTGCCTCCCATCTTACGATGAGCAACAATCGGTCTCCTTAGAATTAAAATAAGCTTTCCTACTTGAAAAGCTCAAGAAAGGACCAACTTATTGTGCACTTGAATCATTTTAGCTTTATACAATTTAAGGTTTTGGCATGCTCGCAGGCGTATCTCCTACAAACCTTTGATCTCTTCTAACTTTAACTTGGCATTATGCTCTTTTGTCATCTTTCTACCCATAATTATCCTTAGTGATGGGTGTTAGACTTGGTAGAATGGCTTCGGACCCATACATTAAAGAGAAATGAGTAGAATAAGTTGGAGTTCCATATATTGTGTGGTAGGCCCACAATGCTTCAATTAACTGCTCATGACATTGTCACTTTTTATTATCAAGCGCCTTCTTCATTGTTTGGATGAGAGCTTTGTTGAAGGATTCTACTAAGCCATTTGCCTTTGGGTAGTTGATGGTAGAATATCTTTAATTTATACTATGTCTTTGGGCAGAGTTGTTTATCTCAATGCTCTTGATGCAATACCATTATAAGATATAATTCATCAAGGCACTTCGAACCTATATATGATATGGTTTTTAAAAAACTGGAGAATATACTGATTTGTGACCTCTCTGAGCATAATCACCTTTGCACATTTAGAAAAGTATTCAGTAGTAGCTAAGATGAATTGATGACCATTGGAAGAAGAAGGATCAATTAGACCCACTCGAATGGCCATGAGGCCAATCTAGGATGTAGAATATTGTGTGGTTGGTGTAGGACCACACTATGTATTTGACATTGGTTGCATCTCTTAGCCGTATCCATGAAATCTTTGATCACTACCGAGTATCTTAGTCTCTTGATCTTGGCTTTCATCTTTGAACTAGATTGGTTGGCTCCACATAATTGAGTGTACCCGATCATGATCATACTTCTAAATAATGTAACCACATATGATCGAAAGACCAGCATAAGACATCATCCACAAGAGCTTAAGAAAGTGCTCTCTGCTTCATCTGATGGGCTTGGGACTTCTCTTGAGATAGTTTGCCTTTATTTAGGTAATCCATAAATGGTTGCTTCCAATTTAATTCCTCATCCTTCTTGGCAATGGCAACCTCCCCTTCAAGAGAGTACTTTTTAATGAGTTTATTATCAATAAGGGATAAGTCTTGTCTATTTTGGATTTTTATTGATATGGACTCATCCTCTGGACATGCCAACTCCTTAGCAAGCTTGGCTAAAACATATGCTACAATGTTCTCTCCTTGAAGAATCTTATAAATGGTAACCTCTATGATTTGGACCAACAACTCCATGGTGTACTTGTGGTAGTGATGGAGCTTGGGCATTATAACCTTATAGGACCCAACAATTTGGTTGATAACTAGCTGAGCATTTCTGAAGATGTTGATGTTATGGATGCTTAGAGTAATGGCTAACTCCAGACTAGGAATCAAAGGCTCATATTTGCCTTCATTGTAGGTGTAAGGATTGGACAGATAATATGAGAATCTCATCACATCATGGTCCAGAGTTAAGAGAACTATTCCTACCCCTACCTTTCTTGGAATAGTAGATTGTTATTCTTCTCCTCTTTTAGAAGAAGCCAAGCCATCAAAGTACATCTCCCAGTAGTGAATTCTAGTATCCCCTAAGTTCATGATTTTTTCATCGGGGTGATCATCACTAAGCGAAGAGTTAGTAAGAAGTGGGTGTGCCGCTAAGAAATTCATTAGCTCTTGTCCTTTCACTACATGGAGGGGTATGAAAGTAATGACAAACTATGAGAGGATCATGGAGCATCTTGCCAACCATCCAGATAGCTTCAGTTGTGTCATGAGATACTAGAGTGGATTAATCTTAGTGATCAAGTGCACCTTATAAGAAAGCATGTAGTGCTACAGCTTTTGGGATGCAAAGATTAAAACTAGGCAATGCTTCTCAGTGGGTGGATAATTAGCCACAGCGGGGATTAGACAATGTCTGAGGTAGTAGAGTGCATTTTCCTTCCTTTCATCATTAGCTTGGGCCAACAAAGCACTAAGGAAGTCATCTAACATAATAGTGTAAAGTATGAACGGCTTAGCCAAGATAGGGGCTAATAGAACTGGCGGTGTCATCAAGTAATGCTTGATATCTTCAAAGGCATACTCACACTTATCATCCCACTTGAACTTGGCATCCTTTTTGACAACTGATGAGAATGGCTGACATATTCCTAAAAGGTTGGATATAAAGCATCTTAGATATGCCAATTGCCCTTGGAATAATCTGAGTTGAGTTAAACATTTAGGGGATGGCATTTGTAATATTTCCTTGATCTTCTTCTGATCGATTTTGATTCCCTAGTGTAGGATAGTGAACCCAAGGAATATCCCTGAAGCAACTCTGAATGCACACTTCAGGGGGTTCATTTTGAGGTCAAATTATCTTACCTATTTGAAAACTACTATCAAAGTCAAATAGATGGTCTTCCTTTTCTCTACTTTTGATCATGAGATCATTGATAGAGCACTCGACTTGATGATGAATGAGTTTGTCAAAGATTTAAGTTACAGCCCATTGTTATGTAACACCAACATTTTTAAGGCTGAAAGGCATGACTTTATAGTAATAGATTTTGATCGAGGTTCTAAAAGCAGTGTTTCTTTCATCTTCAAAGGCCATCTTTATTTGGTTATATCCAGTTATGCCATCCATGAAAGAGAAGACTATATGAGATGAGGAAATGTCAACCATTAGCTCTAAGATTGGTAGTAAAAATTTTCCTTTTTGACATGTCTTATTTAAATCCCTAAAATCTATGCATATGTGAGTTTGGCCAATATTTTTATTAATTGGATGACGCTGGCTAACCAAGTAGGGTATTTTTCTTCTCAGATAAAGACAACATCGATCAATTTCTTAACTTCAAAAATGACATGTTATTTTATGTCTAATCACATGCATTTAGAAGCTTGCTTGATATGGTTAGCAATAAGCTCTATTACTAGTTTATGGTCCACTATGTTAAGAGCCAATCTAGACATCTCTTCATAACTCCATGCAATGCAGTCCTTAAACTCAGACAATAGCCAAACCTTATCACTGGTTTCAATTTCATTCAACAAAGAAATGATGTATGTCAGGCATGGATCTTCTTTAGTTCCTAAGTTGAATTTCCTCAGCTCATCGATGGTTGACTGATTCTCTTCGAACTCGGCATATCTTTGACTTCAAAATCATCCGATCATTTAAAGTTTCTAAACCTCCTCATATGAGTTAATGTATTTCGAAAAGAACCTATCAGATTCCAAATGATTGGGGATGACTAAGTAGTAATCATCATTATTGATTGGACCCATTATATCAAATCCTAGTCTTGATCTTGATGGAGAGCTTTTGCATTTGTGCTTTCATATTCTTTTGGAGTAGTCTGACCTGTGCTTTGACCAAGTATGTGTTCTTTGCTAAATTATGAACACAAGGCAAACACCAATCAAAAGGTAATCCTATTAAATCTTTATATGAATCATCACCAAGTTCTACATCAACTTCTAGACTTGAGGATGATGCTCCCAGAAAGAACCTCTAATTTTTCAAAATTGTGGATGACTTAGGGGCTTCCATAACTACCAAACCCTTCGCTTCTTGACAGGAAAGTGGGGATAGAGATAAGGTTTCCAACTGATGCCTAACTATTTAACATATAGACTTGGGTATACTTATGCTTTTCTTTGTAGCCCGATCTTCATAGCTATCTGGCTCAAGTGTCACCTATATGGGAATCTACTGTTGAGAAGAGATGGCTGGTGTGCTAACCATATAAGACTCATCCTATGAACTAGATTCTAAGTCTATATGGATAAAGTGTGTACTCGGTAGAACATATCTTCTATTAGGTGGCAAATAAAGAGGTTTTCCACCCCTAGGATTGCCTCACCTCTTCCTTCCTCGCTGGAGGTCAAGTCATCCTACCCATATGTTTGAATGGAGTAATAAATTGTGGGTGGAATATAATACCAGGCTCCACTTCCTCCTCCAAGTATATTTTCACTCCTTTTTATTTTTTTTTTCATTTTATCTTTTATTTTCTTTTTCTTTTTTCCTTTCTTTTTCTTTTTTTACTTTTTCTTTTATTTTTAAACTTTGGCCAAGTTCATGAGAATAGACTTATTGATTTTGATGAAGGAAGTAAGTTGCATCCTCATATATGCTGACCTTATGAACTGTAAATGGTTTGATATCTCCTTTGACATAGTAGACGATCTCACCTTTCATGAACTTCATAAACTGATGCAGAGAGGATGGACCTATGTTGTTCTCATGTATCCTTGGTCTCCCAAACAAAGCATTGGAAGATGTATCCGAGTCTATAATGTGAAACTTGGCTTCAATCTTCCAATTATCTATCTCCAAGGGCAACACTATGGAGCCTAAGGCCTGTTGACCTCACTTTTGGAGTGTGGATTCAATCTTACCATCTTAGCCTTAAAAGTCTTCTAGACACTAAGACTTCCCTAGTCATAAGACACTTCACTTAAACACTTAACCTAAGCCTAAAGACTTATAAGGATTAACCATAGGATTAGGTTATGCCCTTAGGATTAGAATAATCCACCTACCCTACAACCAAAATCCAATCCATGTTCACCTTCTTAAACCAAACCTCAAGTTCAATTAAAATCAAATTCCAAATCCCCAAATTCCAAAACCAAATGATTGAAGCCCATGATCAAATCCAAATTTGACCCTTCCTATGCCATATGACCTATCCCATGGACTTAGCCAAATCTTAATCCAAATTCAATTTCTTTTCTCATAATCAATTTATATCTTCAATCATCTTCCTAAATATAAATCAAATCTACATTCAAATGATCAAAACAAAATAAAACTAAATCAAATTAAATCAGAACCCTTCTAAAGCTATATGACCTATCCTATAGACTTACCCAAATCTTAATCCAAATCAAGTCAAACTCTATTGTTTTTCTAACAAATCAATCATATTTTAAATCATCTTTACAATTTAAATGAAATATACATTTAAATCATTAAAACTAAATCAAATCAAAATCCAAACCTAAGCCACAAGACCCAACTACATGGACTTAGACAAATTCCTTCATTTCAAATTCAATTGATTTTCTCATGAATTAATCATACCTTCAAACATATTCATAAATATTAATGAAATCTAGAATCATCAAGCCAAACCAAATTCAACCCAAGTCAAACCCAACTTAACACTTTTGACTAGAAATGTTCAAATGAACCAAAACCCATTTGGACCCAAGCCAATTGCAATTGAATTTATAAATTAATCTGAAATCCATATATAATATCAACTAAATCAAACTCAACCCAAAATCAATCCAACTAAACTCAATTGTTCCACTTGACCCAAAGTGTTCAATTTGATCTATTTGAGCCAAGTTCTAATCCTACCCAAATTGGATTAAAGCAAGCCGATCAAAACCTCCCATCATGATTGTTGATCATTAAAGTTGATCAATTAGCACAAATTGGGATAATCCAAGTCAACTTGGGCATTTGACCAAGTCAACCCCTTAACCCATATGAACCCAAACTAGCCAAATTGCAACCTATGCCAAATCCATTGAAACCAATGATTCATACCAAATCAAAATCAATATTTGAATATGACTTGACCTTCAATTGAGTCAAACCAAACCCACTTGGTCCTCTTGATCCAAGTTGACCAAAATTAAACTAAAATATCAAATTATGCCAAATCAAAATATAAACCAAATTTATTGCAACTAATGGCTCAAATTCATTCTAAATTGATTATTGAACTTGACCAAAGCTATGGTTGGACACAATTGAATCCAATTGACCTATTTAGCCCAAATTGATCTAAAGTGTTAATTTAGCCTAAATCAAATATAAATCCAAATTAATTAAAACTAAAGCCTACAATCATCTTCAATTGGTCAGCTAAACCCAAACCAACACCCAACCCAAGCCAATTTGGCCAATTTAGTCAAATTGGTCAACTTAACCCATTTGACCAAAATGAATTCAAATGAGCCAAAATAAAATCTTAGCCAAACTAAACCAAACCAATTGAACAAAAACATCCCAAATGGTCATATAACTTGACACAACCCTTGGTTTGACCCAATTTGAACAATTGATCAACTTGACCCAACCTAATCCAATTTGACCTAAATGAGTCAAATTGATCCAAACCTAACCAAATCAACTCCAATTGACTTGAAATTTTGGCTAACCCACTTGTGGCTCATTTCAAGTTTACACCAAATAAAATTTAATTCCATATGATCATTCTACCCTTGGGTCAAGGGCATCACATGAGACAAATCACCATGTAAGTGGTCATTTCCATTCCTTGGCCACTTGGTACTCTCCTAATGGTCCATCTAGGAACCTAAGACACTGACCCACCATCTGATCAAGAGGAAGAGGGGATACACCCCCCAATTTTCACTCAAACGCACACAAAAATCATTTCTTAGAGCCCTAGCTACCAAAGATGAGCTGCTAGAGCCATTCCCTAAGCTCCCAAGCTCGTTGCTCGATCAAAAAAATGCCATTCTTGTTCGTCTCGAAATAGGACACTCCCATTTCTAACCTAACTTCTCCATTTCTCCATTAAACTCAAATCAACTTTGTACGCACCTTCTCTAGGCCTCATCAAGTAAGAAAGAATCATCTTCCAAGCTTCTCAAGCACTAGAGGTGGGACTTTGATCAAAGCTGAGCTAAAAATTGTAGGTTCATGGCCTTCTAAGCAAACATCAAGGAATTGATCCAATTGTTGGTCAACAAGGTTTTATCTCCACTAGATGAAGCTTCCATAATAGTTTAAGCCACCAGTCTTCAGCTCTAGTGAGGTATGCTTCCAAAATTGATCCTTAAGCAAAAATGGGTTGGAGCATTTTGAAGAAAACTTGCATCTCATATGATATTGACTGTTGGACCTCCTCTGATCGATGTTGTGAAGGTATGGAATCCTTTTGGAGTTGATTCAAGCTCGAGTAAACCCAGATCAAGTGAGTTATGGTGAATAAACTACATTCTCCCTCACTCATGTGATGTTAGACCACACATCATCTATTCCACCTAATCGGAATGGATGGTCATGATTAATTCCACTAGATCAATCTGATTTAATCTCTTTAAGCTGTGGGATTAGTCATAGCCATCTGATCTTAGATTGGATGATGGACGAGAAAGCGCGTTTGCTACTACCACATAGGCACTGACTCGGATATGTTTTAAGTAGCCAATCGCACGATGCCATGTGGAAAGTAGGCCATGTTAGCGCACCACTTGGCACCGATAGGATTAGGCTTTAATTAGGCTTAATTAATCATTTTTAATGGCTGAATCTTCTAAAAATAAAAAATTCTTAGCGAAATCAAAAACATGCAAATAAATACTCATTTTAAAGGTATTTCAGAGGACAATTAATTAAAAATAATCTTAATTAATTTTAAATAGTAATTAAGGTTTAATTACACAAATTAATTAGCTTAATTACTCCCTAATTACTTGAGCAATTAATCTTAAATTTTGTGGGTTAATTTAATGGGATGACCTCTATCTCCCAAGATTTAGTTGTGATTTATTGCTTACTTAATTAGGAAAATTGACTAATTAAACCATAACTACTCTTTTAAGTTAATTAATGATTAATTAATTCCATGAATAGTAATAAATTAGTTAATTAAGTTTATTAATCATTGTTCAATAGTAAGTGAACTAAGGAATAGGGTTGGGACCCCTTTCCCTAAGTTCATTTCACCTTTCATTAAAATGAAATTAATTAAGATTTAACTAATTAGTTAAATCAATTAATCCAATTAAAGTCATAATCACATTAGACTTTAATTAATTAAATCATGGGGTAGATCTTTTGGTGTTTAATATGTCAAGTTTAATAAGGTTAATTTATGGTGTGGGAAAACCATAAGTGTAATTAATTAAGTCCCTTCATCTAATTAACTATTAATCATGAGCCAATTGCATTAGGCCCCTTTTATTTCCTATGGTCATTGCAAATTTATTTTTCATGCATATCATATTGGCCATAATTATTTAGTTAATTACTTTAGTTAAGTAAGGGTAATTAATTCATCTAATTAAAGTTTCAACCTAATTAACCCATAAAATCAACTTACTACATTTCATTAAATTAAATCAAATGAAAACTATGGGAATGGGTTTAAAACAACATGTGATGATTTCTCTTCTCCTCTTTAAATCAACGCAAATCCAAAACTTAATTAATAAAAAAGCTTTGGTTTGCTTTAAATAATTTTATTTGATTAAATTTACTTTAAGAACTAGTTTGGTTGAATAAATCACATGCTTATATTTGATTGTCCTCTTTCAAATCATGTTAAATTTGGTATGTCATTTGAATTCATGCATCCATCTTTTCAAAATCAAGTAAAATAAAAAAGATTTCCTTTATATAAGCTTGCATGTGTATAATAATATATAAGCTTTTGTCCTCTTTCAAATCATGTTGATTTAATTTAACATATGATTGGATATTATCACTATTAAATCCAAATGTATTTTTCCAAAGCTTATAAATGAACAATAATATGTGTTATGATGCTAGTTATAAATACATAAGAAATGTATGTGCGTATAGCTTAAGTACATGAATGTTGAGTTCTCTTTTCTCTATTCATGTGTTGATTTATATAAGATTGAATGGTAATGATATATTGTCTGGACATCTCAAGAACACGAGGCTTTAGCTAGCCCCAAGGAGGTCATTTGATTACCTCACTTCCCTGGTTTAACATCAACATGTACCCATTTGATTTCATTTCTTATGTATTTGAATATTAGAATTTGGATAGAGGTTTAATTCATATATTTTAATGGTTCAATCAAAAAATATATACAATCTTTGCATGGTTTTCTTTCCCTCATTTATGTATACATGCATGTGTGTCCAAGAACAACAAGTATATAGTCTGGACATCCCGGGAATACAAGACTTTAATTAGCCCCAAGGAGGTCATTTGATTACCTCACTTCCACAATGACACATACTTGCTATTATCTTTGCATATGTGTATGTATATGGGATTAGTGAATGGAAACCCCATTTTACATTAAAATTCCATTCATTTATGATTGACTAAGTGGTTGAATTAATTATCCATATGATTTGGAGCTTACTTCCTATGTTCATGTATACGAATTTACATATGTTTGAATGCAAATGGTTATATACTATGGACATCTTGGGAATACGAGGCTTTAGCTAGCTCAAAGGAGGTCATTTGATAACCTCACTTCTCTAGTTTAATAACAACACATGCCTATTTAATTTCATTTTTATGTTTTTTTTGTATAAGAATTTGGATGAAGTTTTAAATTAATATGTTAAAATAATTCAATCAAATAAAATATAAATTCAAAACATACACATACATTTATCATTAAAGTGTGCAAAAATATGTTGCATGTATAGATACACTTAGGATTAAATCATATGCATGTTACATGTGATGGAAAGGAATGATTTAATATATTTTATGTGGTAGTAATTTAATTAAACTAATCTTAAGATGCTTTTTATTTTGAATATAATTATTTAAAGTTAACCTAAACTTAAGATTAATTAAATCATTTAATAAGCCATTCACTGAAGAGAACTAAATCAAATTAATATACTTTAGAAAGTGTCTTAAGGTAGGGATGAAAGAGGGCAATCCTCTTTTCCTCTCTTTATACACTTAGTTGCCATGTGTAATCAAATGGAACAAAAGAAAACACAAATTAAAATTCTTAAATCAATTAAACTACTTCAAGTGAAATCAACATTTCATGTTAAATTGAATCCTTCTACACTTAGAAAATACAACACTAATGCCTAACAAGACTTACCACACAAGCCTTAATACACACATTATAAATAAGCCACCACTTCTAGCTTTAAGTTAGGATGGTGTTTGTTGTGATGTATGCTTTATTTTATGATGTATTGTATTAGATTGGATGTTAGAGTGTATGCTTCGTAGAACAGACTATAGGCTAATATTAGCCTAATCATGTTTTTTGGAAGGGATTATGCTTAAGGGATGCTTAAAAATCAATATAAATGCTCTTTTTGTAGGTTGCTTAAATCCTAAAGCATAGTCCAAGTTAGGATAGGTGGGCTTAGTTACCCATGTGTAGAGTTATATGTCTAAATTATAAATACAACTACTTGGGATTATATGTATATTTAGCTAACCTCTATTTTACAAGTGTAGTTAGATTTACTTTTTCCATGTAAATGTAATTTTTGCAATAAGAATTAGGATTAGTGCTATGGCGGACTAGAATGAGCACTGGCCAGAAGGCTTTGTCTAGGGGTGCCCTTTGATGCCTTTGAAGCAAGCACCATCCAAACCAAAGAGGGAACCAAATTAGAAATGGAGATATGAAGAAAGAAGACCCCCATAGAATTTAATACAATTATAATTATTCGTTCATATTCCAAGCTGTATAAGGGTAGAGCTCGGCTACCCATCTTTTCTCTCTTCAGGTTTGACGGCAGTACCTGACCGCATCGGCCTTTTATTCTTTTATGATAGTTTATATAATTCTTTAATGTTATGTTTAAATTATGCATTAGTACGACATGCTTCTCATTATTTCTTAAATGATTGATGCTTCAAGGTGTGGCTTGGATACGATTAAGCTCTTAGGATAAAAATAACTTTTATACCCAACTAATCACTCATAACTAAATTTTAAACAACTAATATCTGAATATGGTTATATGTTTCACATCATGCATGAATATTCTTTCTCTCTTGAATATGAAGGATCTCCATCCTTGCATGATAAAGGCATGCTTAACCTCTGAGGGCATCCCTTGTGGTGGAGAACACCTTCTTCTAACTGATTTGACCCATAACTTATTTCATCATGCATTTTGGCATAAAAAATCCTAAAGCCTCTGTCAAAATGTTATGCCTAAAATGAATTAAAATTTGAAAAGAATTTTTATCTATAGATTAAGTTATATGCTCACACTCCTCATGCTCTAGTCTCTTAGGGAGTGTGTTTAGGACTTTAGTCTCTTTCTAATTAAAAAACTACCATAGCTATCTTGTAATTCATAAGACTAGACTACATGCTTTTAAAATCATAGGAAGAGTTAGATCATGGCCACTCCAAGTGGTTATAAGTCCAGAAGTCAGATAATTTATAAAATAAATAAATTGAAATAAATAAAAATAAATTAAATAAACTAAATAAACCTAAACATACTAGTTTACTTAATTTTAAAAAAATAAAAATAAATAAATAAATATTAAAAATAAATAAATAAATGCACGAAATAAACCTAAACCTACTAATTTATTAATTTAAAAAAAACAAAACAAAAAAACCCTAGCCCTAAAGCCTCAACCCTAAAAATAACCCTAAACTAAACTAAACCTAACTCTAACAGAAACCCTAAACCCTAAAAACAAACCCTAAACACAACCCAAAACCCAAAAAACCCTAAACCCTAAACCCCAATTCCTACACAAAACCTAAAAATCCTAAACCCAAACCCAAACCCAAATCTAAACCATAAAAAACCTGAGAAACCCAAACTAAATAAAACCTAAAAAAAATTAAATATAAAACCTGACCTGGATAAAATAAAAAAAATAAAATAAAATAAAAAAAATAAACTAAACCTAAACTCCAAACCTAAACCTAAAAAAAATAAAATAAAATAAAAATAAAAAATTAAATAAAATATAATAAATAAAACCTAAACTAAACTAAGAAATAAAATAAACTTAAAATAGAAAACCTAAATAAAATAAAACTAATAAAATAAAATAAAATAAACCTAAACTAAAATTAAACAAAAACTAAATAAAAACCTAAATCTAAAAAATAAACCTTAAAATAAAAAATAAATATAAATAAAAAAAACCTAAGCCCTAAATTAAAAAAAAAACTAAAACTAAAATAAACAAAATAAAATAAACCTAAACTTAAACTAAAATAAACTAAAGTAAAATTAAAAAAATCTAAACCTAAACTTAAAATAAACTAAACTTAAACCCTAAACGAAATAAAATAAATAAACTAAAATAATCCCAAACTAAAACTTAAAAAAAGCTAAAAATAATCCTAAAATAAAAACCTAAAAACTAAACCTAGAAAGATAAAATAAAAACTTAAACTGAACAAAATAATTAAACTTAAACCTAAAAATAAAATAGAAATAAAACTAAACTAAAATAAGCATAAACTAAATCTAAACATAAAAATAAAATAAAATAAAATAAAATAAAATAAACTAACATATATAAACTAGCAAATAAAAATAAAAATAAACTTAAATAAAATAAAATAAAATAAAACTATAATAAAGAAAAAAACTAAATAAACCTAAACTACTTGGTTTATTGAAAAAAAAAACCTAACCTAAACCCACAAACCCAATCACGGACCACTGACCCTAAATACACCTAAATAACCACCCTGACCCACTAAATCCTTATGAACCCAACCCTAAATCCAACCCAAACCTCCCACCAAAATCCTAAAACCCAAACCACACCTTGTCCCACAATCTCCCTACCCTAACCCTATGCTAAAACTTACCCAACTAAAATCTTTGTGAGCCACTAAACCCTAAATCCTAAAGCTATACTTAATACCCCCACTAACCCCCTGACCCTAAACCCTAAATCATAACCCTAAACCATAAACCCAAACCTGAACCCAAAACCTAAATCTAACTAAATAAAACCTAAAAATAAAATAAATATAAACTAAAATAACATAATAAAATGAAACCTAAATAACCATTAAACCTAAACATCAAATTAAAATAAATTAATAAAAATAAATAAAATTAAAATAAATAAAAAACTAAACTAAATTAAAAAATGAATTAAAATTAAGAATAAAAAACATAAATAAAATAAAAATTACATGTAAAATAAAAAAAATAAACCAAAAATAAAAGAAAATAAAAACTAAATAAAAACTGAAGCTAAAAAATAATCCTTAAAATAAAACCTAAAAAAAAATCTAAGCGCTAAATTGAAAAATAAATCCAAAATTTAAAATAAAAATAAAATAAATAAAATAAAATTAACCTAAACCTAAACTAAAATATACTAAACTAAAATAAATAAAACATAAACCTAAACCTAAAATTAACTAAACATAAACCTAAACCTAAAATAAATAAAATAAAATAAACCTAAACATAAACTAAAAAAATTAAATCTAGAAATAAACTTAGAATATTAACCTAAAACCTAAATTTAGTTTAGGTTTTGGTTTATTTTATTTTGCTTATTTTATTTTTATTTTAGTTTTAGGTTTCTTTTTAGTTTAGGGTTTAAGTTTTATTTTTTATTTATTTTTTGGTTTATTTTTTAGGTTTTGGTTTTTATTGAATTTTTATTTTATTTTATTTTTGGATTATTTTTTATTTTACGTTTAGTTTTTATTTCATTTAGGTTCTTATGTTTATTTTATTTTATTTAGTTTATTTTAGGCATTTATTTATTTTATTTTAGTTTATTTTTATTTATCATATTATATTTTATTTTTAAGTTTAGGTTTAAGTTTTGTTTAGGTTTTTATTTTATTTTATTATATTATTTTATTTATTTTAATTTTAGGTTTTATTTAATTTTGGCTTAGGTTTTTAGGTTTATAGGATTTAGGGTTTAGTTTAGGTTTTTAGGTTTATGGTTTAGGGTTTTATGGTCTAAGGTTTATGGTTAGGGTTTAGGGTTTAGGGTATAGTGTTTAAGCTTGAAGGTTTAGGGTTTATAGGCTTTAGGGTTTATATTTTAGGTGGCTGGGTTTAGGGTTGGTGAGTTTAGGCAAGGTTAAGGGTTAGGTTTAGGCTTTAAACTTTAGGGTTGATAGGGGTTTAGGGTTTCTTTATGGTTTTGGGGTTTAAGGTTTAGGGTTTAGGGTTAGTTAATGTTTATGATTTATGGTTTATGGTTTAGGGTTAGTTTAGCATTTAGTTTTTAGGGTTTAGGGTTTAGGGTTAAGGGTTTAGGGTTTTTTAGGGTTTAGAGTTTTGGGTTTAGGGTTCGTTTTAGGGTTTAGTGTTTTTTTTTAAAAACATATCCAATAAACTGGCAGGTTTAGGTGTATTTAGTTTATGAAATTTATTTTTTTTTCTTTTAGTTTTATATTTTTTAATTTTATTTAGTTTAGTTTATTTATTTTAGGTTTTTTTATTTTCATTTTGGTTTTGTTTTTTGTTTATTTTTGAGATTTACATTTAAATTTATGTTCATTTTTTTAGTTTAGTTTTATTTTTTTTATTTTTTAGGTTTAGGTCTTTTTTTATTTTGTAGGTTTAGTTTTAGGTTTATTTTATTTTATTTTAGCTTTAGGTTTTCATTTTATTTTAGGTTTATTTATTTTTTTTAGTTTAGGTTTAGGTTTATTTAATTTAATTTATTTTATTTAGTTTAGGGTTTAGTTTATTTTTTTCATTTAGGTTTAGGTTTTATTTATTTTAGTTTAGTTTATTTTAGTTTAGGTTTAAGTTTATTTTATTTAGTTTATTTTGGGTTTAGTTTTTTTTTTAGTTTCAAGTTTAGGTTTTATTTTTTGTTAATTTCTAGGTTTATTTTTTTGGTTTAGATCTTTATTTTATTTTATTATTGGTTTAGTTTATTTTTTATTTTATGTTTAGGTTTTATTTTCTTTAGGTATTTTATGTTTAGGCTTATTTTATTTTTTTTAATTTAGTTTAAGTTTTTAATTATTTTATTTTAGTTTATTTTTTTTAGGTTTAGGATGAGGTTTTAGTTTAGGTTTTTAATTTATTTTATTTAGCTTTAGGTTTTTTAATTTATTTGATTTTTATGTTTTATTTAGTTTAGATTTAAGATTTAAGATTTTTAGGGTTTATAATTTTTGTTTTAGGGTTTAGGGTTTAGGGTTTAGGGTTTAGGGTTTAGGGTTTAGGGCTATAGGTTTTAAGGTATATGGTTTAGGGTTTAGGATTTTAGGGTTTACAGTTTAGGGTTTAGGGTTTAGGGCTTTAGGGCTTAAGGCTTAGGGTTTAGGGTTGTAGGTTTAGGGTTTGTTTTAGGGTATAGGGTATAGGGTTAGGGTTTTATTCTATTTTAATTATTTTTATAGGGTTTAGGGTTTAGGGTTTAGGGATATAGGTTTAGGGCTGTAGGTTTAGGGTTTAGGGTTTACGATTAATTTTAGTGTTTAGGGTTCAAGGTTTAGTGTTTATGGTTTTGGATTTAAGGTTTAGTGTTTTTTAAATTAAAAGCGGTAGGTTTAGGTTTAATTAATTTATTTAGTTTATTTATTTTAGTTTATTTGATTTTTTAGGTTTATTTTTTATTTTTATTTATTTTTGTTTATTTATTTTAGGTTTATTTATTTTAGTTTAGGTATTTTATTTTAGTTTTTTTTTAGGTTAAGGTTTCAATTTATGTTTATTTTTTTAGTTTAATTTTAATTTTTTTTTAGGTTTAGGTTAGGTTTAGGTTTAGGTTTAGGTTTAGTTTATTTTAGTTTTATGCTTAGGATTAGAATTAAATTTTTGATTTTTTTTTTATTTTTTTATTTTAGGTTTTAGGTTTTTTTTAGTTTAGGGTCTAGGTTTATTTTTAATTTATTTTTAGGTTTATTTTTTAGTGTTTATTTTATTTTATTTTAGGTTTATTTTATTTTTATCATAGGTTTATGTTTTAGTTTATTTAGGTTTTTCATTTTCTTGGTTTAGTTTAGGTTTTTATTTGTTGTATTTTAGTTTAGTTATTAATTTTATTATATTTTCTCTTTAGGTTTAAGTTTAGGTTATAATTTTATTTTACTTTTTATTTTATTTTATTTTAGTTTAGGTTTTTTTTATTAGGTTTCATTTAGTTTAGGTTTAGGTTTTTTTCTTTTTAGGGTTTAAGGTCTAGGTTTTAGGTTTTTATTTTAGGTTTACTTTTAGTTTATTTTATTTTATTTAGTTTAGGGTTTAGGATTTGTTTATTTTAGGTTTAGGTTTAGGTTTTACTTATTTTAGTTTAGGTTAAAGTTTATTTTAGGTTTAGGTTTTTTTTTAGTTTAGGGTTTATGTTTTATTTTTTTATTTCTATTTTGGTTTATTTTTTAGGTTTAGGTTTTTATTTTGTTTTTAGTTTATTTATTTTAGGTTCATTTTATTTTTACATTACGTTTAGTTTTTATTTTACTTAGATTTTTTATTTTTAGTTTATTTTTTTCAATTTAGTTTAGGTTTATTTATTTTATTTTACATTTTAATCTTTATTTTATTTTATTTTTAGGTTTAGGTAACAGGTTTAGGCTTTAGTTTAGTCTCGATCTATTTTATTTTTTTTATTTTAAGATCAGTCAGTTTATTTATTTTTATTTTAGTTCTTTAGTTTTTAAGCTTTAGGTTCTTAGGCTTTAGGTCTTGCTGCCTAGGGCTTCACGCTTAGGGTTTAGGGTTTAGGGTTGTAAGTTTAGGATTTATGGTTTTTTATTTTTTTTTATTTTTTTAAATTAAGTAAATTTGTAGATTTAGGTTTAATTTGTTTATATTTTATTTATTTTAGTTTAGTTTATTTTTTTATTTTTATTTAGGTTTATTTTTATTTTTATTTAGTTTAGTTTATTTATTTTAGATTTATTTATTTTAGTTTAATCTTAGGTTTGTTTAGTTTAGTTTATTTTTTAGTTTAGTTTTATTTTTATTTTATTTTTTAGGTTTAGGTTTAGGTTTTATTTTATTTTTTAAGTTTAGGCTTTTAGGTTTTTATTTTAGTTTTATTTTGCATTATTTTTTTAGTTTACTCTAGTTCATTTTTAGCTTTTATTTTAAGGTTTATGTTTTATTTATTAGTTTGTGTCTCAGTTTTATTTTATTTTATTTTAGTTAGGGTTTTTCTTAGTTTAAGGTCCAGGTTTTATTTATTATTTATCTTTAGTTTTTTTAGGTTTAGGTTTTGTTAAATGTTTATTTTATTTTATTTTAGGTTTACTTTATTTTTATTTTAGGTTTAGTTTTATTTTATTTAGGTTTTAATTTTTTAGTTTAGTTTAGGTTTCATTTATTTTATTTTAGTTTAGTTAATATTTTTATTTTATTTTCTTTAAGTTTAGGTATAGGTTTAGGATTTAGTTTATGTTTTATTTAATTTTTCTTATTTATTTTAGATTTAATTTATTTATTTTATTTTAGCTCATTTAGTATAGGTTTATGTTTTAACTTTTATCTAGTAGGTTTTAGGTTTTAGGTTTTTATTTTAGGTTTTATTTTTTAGTTTAAGTTTAGTTTATTTTTAGTTTATTTGATTTTATTTAGTTTAGGGTTTAGGTTTAGTTTCTTTTAGGTTAAGGTTTAGGTTTTATTTATTTTAGGTTAGTTTATTCTAGTTTAGGTTTAGGTTTATTTTATTATGTTTTTTTTTTTTTTGATGTTAAGTTATGTTTTATTTTTAGTTTGTGTTTTATATTTGATTTGTTTTAGGTTTTCTTTTATTTAGTTTTATTTTATTATTTTATTTTAGGTTTATTTTATTTTATTTTATGTTTAGTTTTATTATATTTAGGATTTTATTATTAGCTTTATTTTATTTTTAGTTTTAGTTTAAGTTTTTATTTTATTTTATTTTTTATTATATTTAGATTTAGATTTTATTTATTTATTTATTTTATTTTTAGGTTTTATTTACTTTAGATAGTTCAGGGTGTGGTTTAGGGCAGTGGGGTTTAGGCTTGTTAGTAGGATGCAGCTTAGTGAGGTTTAGGATTATATGGGGATTAAGGATTTAAATTTTAGGGGTTATGGTTTTTTTTTTAAAAAGTAAATCAATAGGTCTAGGTTTATTTAGTTTATTTTTTTATTCATTTTAGTCTATTTTCTTTTTTATTTTTATTTAGGTTTATTTTTATTTAGTTTAGATTATTATTTTTAGGTTTATAAATTTTAGATTAGGTTTTATTTTAGTTTATTTTATAAGTTTATGTTTAGGTTTATGTTTATTTTACTTTAGTTTTATTTTATTTTATTATCTCTTTCTTTATTTTATTTTAGGTTTAGGTTTTTTATTTCATTTTGTTAGGTTTAAGTTTTACATTTTACTTTTTCTTTAGGTTATATTTTTAGATTAAGTTTAGGTTTATTTTGTTTTATTTTATTTTATTTAGTTTAGGGTTTAAGTTTATCTTTTAAGTTTAGGTTTAGGTTTGATTTATTTTAGTTTAGTTTATTTTTAGTTTAGTTTAGGTTTATTTTATTTTTTTTATTTTTTTAGCTCTTTAGTTTAGTAGTTTTACTAGTTATTTCTTTTAAGTTTATTTTTTTTATGTTTAGGTTTTTTATTTAGGTTTAATTTATTTTAAGTTTATTTTAGTTTATTTTATTTTATTTTATGTTAGATTTTATTTTTTATTTTTTTTTTATTTTTTAGGTTTATTTTATTTTATTTAGTTTAGATTTTATTTATTTTATTTTGTTTAGTTTTGGTTTTATTTCATTTTATTTTTTTTTAGGTTTTTAGCTTTAGTTTAGGTTTTATTTTATTTTATTTTTATTATATTTTAGGTTTAAGTTTTATTTATTTTATTTAGGTTTTATTTAGTTTAGGTTTTAGTTTTGGTTTAGGGTTTAGTGTTTAAGGCCTGGGATTTAGGGTTTAGAGTTTAGGGTTTAGGGTTGGGATTTAGGGCTTTAGGCTTTAGGGTTTATGGTTTAGGGTTTAAGGTTTAGGGTTTAGGGTTTAAGGTTTAAGGTTTTAAGGTTTAGGGTTCAAGATTTAGGGTTTAGAGTTAGTTTTAGGGTTTAGGGTTTACGGTTAGGGTTTTCTTTAATTTTTTTTTAAGTTAAGTAAATTGGTAGGTTTAGGTTTATTTAGTTTATTTTTTATTTATTTTAGTTTACTTTTCTTATTTAGGTTTATTTTTTATTTTTATTTTGTTTAGTTTATTTTTGGAGTGTAATTTTAGTTCTAGAAGTTATAGTGGTAGTGTTGTGACATTAGGTGAACAAGTCATTAAAATGCAAAATCTGAATGTTCTAGAATTGCATCTAGCTTATTCTGTGATAAGAAAGTACCACTTAAACTTAAGGGAAAATTATATAAAATGGTGGTAAGGCCTGTAATGATTTATGGTGTCGAATGTTGGCCAATAAAAGAGAAGCATGAGACTAAGTTAAATGTTGCAGAGATGAGGATGCTTAGGTGGATGAGTGGTTGTACTCTTTGAGATAAAAGTGAAATGTTTATTTTCAAGAAAAAGTTGGAGTACCTCTAGTGGTAGATAAAATTTGAGAGAGTTGCCTTAGATGGTTTGGCCACATAAAGCCAAATGACCTTAGGAGAAGATGCATTAGAATTGCCTTATGTTAAGAAAGGTGTGTAGACCTAAAAGACATGGTTAAGTTGTAGAAAAATGAACTTAGTATACTTGAATTGAATCAGAATTTGACACATAATAGGACACAATGGAGACAAAGTATTCATGTAGCCGACCTCAGTTAGTGGGACAATGGCTTGTTGTTATTGTTGTTGTTGTTATTGTTGTTTTTTTCCTTCTTTATTTTAGTTTATTTTTTAGGTTTAGGTTTATTTTTTAATTTAGTATAATTTTTATTTTATTTTTATTTTATTTTATTTTAGGTTTATGTTTAGGTTTTAATTTTATTTTTTTAGGTTTAGGATTTAGATTTTTATTTTAGATTTATTTTAGGTTTTATTTTAAGTATAGGTTTTTATTTTTTTTTAGTTTATTTTATTATATTTAGGGTTTAGGTTTAGTTTATTTATGTTTTATTTATATTAGTTTAGTTTTATTTTAGTTTAGGTTTATTTTATATATTTTATGTTTTTTTCTTAGTTTGGGATTAGATTTTATTGTTTATTTGTTATTAAGTTTTATTTTAGGTTTATTCTTTAGGTTTAAGTTTTTATTTAGTTTTTATATTATTTTATTTTAGGTTTATTTTATTTTTATTTTAGGTTTTATTTATTTTATTTATGTTTTTTATTTTTTATTGGTTTAGTTTAGGTTTTTATTTATTTCATTTTAGTTTAGTTTTTATTTATTTATTTATTTATTAAGTTTAGGTTTAGGTTATGATTTTACTTTAGGTTTTTATTTTATTTTGTTTGAGTTTAGTTTTTTACTTATTTCCTTTTTTAGGTTTTATTTAGTTTAGGTTTAGCTTCTTAGCTTTTTTAGGGTTAAGGGTTTAGGGTTATTTGAGGGTTTAGGGTTTAGGGTTCAGGGTTCAGGTTTTAGGGTTTAGGGTTTAGGTTTTAGGTTAAGGTCTTTTAGGGTTTAGGGTTTATGGTTTAGGGTTTAGGGTTTAGAGTTTTTATGGTTTAGGGTTTAGGGTTTAGGGTTCAGGGTTTAGGGTTTAGGTTTTAGGTCAAGGGTTCAGGTTTTATTTTAGGGTTGGAGTTTTGGTTATTTTTTTTTAGAAGAACAGATTCAACATTTCTTCTTTCAATTTAACCAACCAAGTAACACAACAAGTTTTCTAAGACACACGACATAGATATAAATTGAGCGCATTGAGAGCAAATCAAAACCCTAGATAACTAGAACCGCTCTCAGAAGAAACATTTCCATAAGCAGCAGATTGGATCGGCCGTTCTTTAGTTTCTCCTATTCCTATCAGAATAATCCCAGCCTCTCAAGTAGTAGGATCCACCATTATATCTCCAATCTCTTTCTCCGCCAGCACCAAGGTTATAATCTATCGCTCCTCCCACCTCCATAAACATCACTGCTCTGACCACCACCTGCATATCCACCAAGACTCTGATCCCCACCACCACTACGCCACCTCCTCCTTCGCCTCCACCAGATCTCTAAGCCTAGTTGGCTGACGAATGTTCCCCGTCCAAGGTTCTTTCCATTCTTAGGTTTTAGGTTTAGGCTGGTTTAGGTTGGGTTTAGGTTTATTTTCATTTATTTAATTACTTTAGTTTAGGTTTAGGTTTAGGGTTTGGGTTGCTTTAGGGTTTAGGTTTAGGTTGTAGGTATCTGATTTAGGATTTTATGGTATGCTTTTAGGGTTTAAAGCTGGAATTTTAGGGTTTAGGGTTTTTATAGAGTGGGGTTTAGAGTTTAGGGTTTAGGATTTTGGGTTTTGGGTTTTTCTTTAAGTAATTAAATTGGCAGGTTTAGGTTTATTTAGTTTATTTTTTATTTATTTTAGTTTATTTTATTTATTTATTTTTATTTAGGTTTATTTTTTATTTTTATTTAATTTAGCTTATTTATTTTTGATTTATTTATTTTAGTTTAGGTTTTTAATTTTACTTAATTTTTTAGGTTTAGTTTTAGGTTTATTTTTAGTTGATTTTCAATTTTATTTTGGTTTAGGTTAAGTTTTATTTTATTTTTAGGTCCAGGCTTTATGTTTACATTTTAGGTTTTAGGAAATATTTTTTAGTTTTTGTTTCTTAGTTTATTTTATTTATTTAGTCTAAGTTTACTTTATTTTATGTTTAGTGGTAGGTATTATTTATTTTAGTTTAGATTATTTTAGTTTAGGTTTAGGTTTATTTTATTTTAGTTTAGGTTGTAGTTAGTTTTTAATTTATTTTTAGGTTTTATTTTTAGTTTTATTTTATATGTTTATGTTTTTATTTAGTTTTTATTTTATTTTATTTTATTTTATTTTATTTTATTTTTTTAATTTTAGGTTTAATTTTTATTTTATTTAGGTTTTTTATTTTTATTTTGTTTAGTTTATGTTTTATTTATTTTATTTCACTTTTTTTTTATTTTATTTTCTTTTTTTAGGTTTAGGTTTAGTTATGTTTTTTTATTTTTATTTTATTTTTTTATTTTATTTTAGTTTAGGTTTATTTATTTATTTTTTATTTAGGTTTTATTTAGTTTAGGTTTAGGGTTTTACCTTTTTAGGGTTTAGGTTAGGTTTTTATTTAGGTTTACTTTTTGGTTTTATTTTTTAGTTTATTTTATTTTATTTAGTTTAGGATTTAGGTCTAGTTTATTTTAGATTTATGTATAACTTTTATTTATTTTAGTTTACTTTATTTTAGTTTAGGTTTAAATTTATTTTATTTTGTTTATTTTATTTTTATTTTGTTTAAGTTTTTTTAATTTAGAGTTTTATTTTATTTATTTCTAGGTTTATTTTTTAGGTTTAGATTTTATTTATTTTATTTTATTTTATTTTATTTTATGTTTAGTTTTAATTTTATTTTGGTTTTATTCTCAAGTTTATTTTATTTTTACTTTAGTTTTTTATTTATTTATTTATTTTAGTTTATTTTTATTTTATTATTTTATGTTAGTTAGTTTAGTTTAGTTTAGCTATTTTATTTTATTTTTTAATATTTTATGGTAGGATTTTATTTATTTTATCTTTAGATTTTATTTACTAGGTTTAGATTTCGGTAGTTAAGTTGAGGTTGTGGTAATATTTAGGGTTTTAGGGTTTAGGGTATTTTGTGGGCTCAGGGTTGGGTAGGGTTTAGTTTTAGCCTTTAGGTTTAAGGTTTTAGGTTTAGGTTTAGATTTAGGTTTTATGGTTAGTTTAGTGTTTATATGTGGTTTTTAGATTTAGGGTATTTTAGATTTGTTTAGGCTAGGTTTAGGATTTTAGGGTTTGTGGAGTGGTTTAGTCAGGTTAGAACAGGTTTATCAAGTTTAGGGTTTAAGTTTAAGTTTAATGTTTTGGTTTAGGATTAGGTAGTTTTATTTAACATTTTGCCTAGAGCCAGAGTCTTTAGGATTAGGTTTGGTATTGGTTAGTTTAGGGATTAGAGAGTTTAGGTTTGAGGTTGATTCAGGGTTTAGCTTTATGCTTTAAGGTTTAGGGTATTTTTAAATTAAGCAACTGGGTTTAGGCTTTATTTAATTTATTTTTTATATTTATTTATTTTATTTTATTTATTATTTTTATTTATATTTAGTTTTTATTTTTATTTTATTTTTATTTTATTTATTTTTGGTTTATGTATTTTAGTTTAGGTTTCTTATTTTAGTTTATTTTTTAGGTTTAGATTTAGGTTTATGTTTATTTTATATTTTAATTTTATTTTATTTTATTTTAGGTTTAGGTTTTATTTTTAATTTTAGGTTTAGGTTTATTTTATTTTTTTTATAGGTTTTATGTTTTATTGTAGGTTTTATTTTTTTTTTTAGGTTTATTTTTTATTTAGTTTAGGTTTAGGTTTAGTTTATTTTGGTTTAGGATTAGATTTTCTTTATTTTAGTTTAATTTAGTATAGTTTAGGTTTTCATTTTGTTTATTTTAGGGATTGATTTTTTAGTTTAATGTTTATGTTTTATTTTATTTATTTTAAGTTTATTTTAGGTTTAGGTTTATTTAGTTTTATCATATTTTAAAGTTTATTTTATTTTATTTTAAGGTTTTATTTTAGTTTATTTTATTTTAATTTATTTTATTAGTTAGTCCTTTTATTTTATTTTTTTAGGTTAGATTTAGGAGTTTTAGTTTAAGTTTTATTTTATTTTATTTTATTTTATATGTTGGTTTTATTTATTTATTTTTTTTTATCTAGTTTAGGTAGTTTTAGTTTTAGGTTTTAGGAAGGTTTAGGGTTTAGGGTTTAGGGGCCTGGGGTAGGGTTAAGGATTAGGGCTTAGGTTTTATGGTTTAAGGTTTAGGTTTAGGGTTTTGGGTCTTTATGGCTATGGTTTAAGTGGTTTTAGAGTTTGGGTGGCTCACTGAGTTCTTATGGTTTATGATTTAGAGTTAATTTTTGGTTTAAGGTTTAGGGTTAAGGATTCTTTTATTTATTTTTTTATTTTTAGGGTTTATGGTTTAGGGTTTAGGGTTTAGTGTTTAGATTTTGGTAGATTTAGTGTTTAGTCTTTTTAGGTTTTGGTTTTATATTTAATAGAGTACAAATTTAGATTCAACATTTCATTTTTTTATTTCATCAACCAAGCAACCAAGTTTTCGCAAGCTACAACATAAATAAAAAAATGAGCATGCATAGGTTTTTAGCTTTTTATGGTTTAGGGTTTGGGGTTTGGGGTTTAGTGTTTAAGATTTAGGTTTTAGGGTTTAGGTTTTAGGTTTAAGGTTTAAGTTTTAGTTTAGGGTTTAGGGTTTATGGTTTAGGGTTTAAGGTTTTTTTTAATAAAGAATAAATTCATATTCAACATTTCATCTTTTTGCTTTCATCATCTAGGTAGCACCCCAAGTTTCTTAAGACACAAGCGATGAGATAAACCCTAAAAATGAGCACCAATAGAATAAATGAGCACCATCAAAAATGACACCACCATCATATCCTTGATCTATCACTCCACCACCATCACGATTGCAACCTCTGTCACTCCTCTCGCCTCCATAACTACCACTGTTCTGACCACCACCTCCATATCCACCAGCACCTACAGATCCCCCTCCACCAATACGATCGAGAATCGCCAACTCCACCTTCGCCTCAACCACCAAATCTAGACTTAGCATAGTTAATCTTGTTTATCCCATTATTCTTAGGGTTTAGGGCTGAGTTTAGTTTTAGAGTTAGTTTAAGGTTTATGATTAGTTTAGGGTTTAGGGTTTAGGGTTTAGGGTTTAGACGTTTTACAGTTTATGATTTAGGGTTTAGGGTTTTTTTTTTTGAGGAACCCCATGTAGGGGACTTTTATTGCCACAAAAAGAGGGTTACAAGGTCCTTAAAGGGGATAAACTCCAGAACTATTGCTCAAAGAGCTACAATCAGCCTAGGGAGTAAATCCCTTATCTAAGTATAGCCAAAAGCAAAAGAAAAAAATAAAGCAATCAAAAGATACAAATTGATTAACATAATAAGCTGGTGGAAGATTAAATCACCCAGATGGGAGAATGCATGACACTCTGGAGCAAACCTACAAGAGGATAAGAGAGAAGCACCTGCAAGAATGTAAACAGAGAAAAGTTAGAGCAGTTAAGGTAATATAGGAAAAATGATAACCGAAAATTGCATAATCTGAGAATGATAGTAAAGAGTTGTGATAGACAAGGCTAAGGGTTTAGGGTTTAAAGTTTAGGGTTTAGGGTTTTAGGGTTTAAGGTTTAGGGTTTAGGGTTGTAGGTTTATGGAGGTAGGTTTAAGGTTTAGTAGGTTTGGGGTAGTTTTAGATTTAGGGTTTAGGATTTTTTAAAAAAAAAAAATTAAGTAAACCCATAGTTGATTTAGTTTATTCTTATTTATTTGAGTTTATTTTACTTTATTTTATTTAGGTTTTTTTTTTATGTAGTTTAGTTTATTTATTTTAGGTTTATTTATTTTAATTTAGATTTTTATTTTAGTTTTAGGTTTAGTTTATTTTAGAGCTTTATTTTATTTTACTCTTAGATTTAGATTTTAATTTTTTTTTTTTTTAGGTTTAGGTTTTATTTTATTTTTTAGGTTTAGGTTTTAGGTTTTATTTTAGGTATAATATTTTTATTTTCCTTTAGGTTTATGTTTATTAGTTAACTTTATATTTATTTTAAGTTTAGTTTATTTTATGTTTATTTATTTTTTATTTAGTTTATTCTAGTATAGGATTAGGTTTATTTTATTTTGTTTAATTTATTTTAGGTATTTTTTTTAGTTTAGGGTTTAGGGTTTATTTTTATTTATTTTAGGCTTTATTTTTAGGTTTATTTTTTAGGTTTTGGTTTTTATTTAGTTTTTATTTTATTTTAGTTTAGGTTACTTTTATTTTTATTTTAGGTTTAGTTTTTATTTTATTTAGGTTTTTTATTTTAATTTTTAATTTAGGTTTTTATTTATTTTAATTTATTTTAGTTTTAATTATTTATTTTATTTTCTTTTTAGTTTTAAATTAAGGTTTAGGTTTAGGTTTTAGTATGTTTTTATTTTATTTTATTTTTTATTCTATTTTAGTTTAGGTTTCTTTATTTATTTTCTTTTTAGGTTTTATTTAGTTTAGGTTTAGGTTTTTAGCTTTTTATGGTTTAGAGTTTAGGGTTTAGGGTTTAGGGTTTAATTTTAGGGTTTAGATCTTAAGTTTAGGGTTTAAGTTTTAGTTTAGGGTTTAAGGTTTTTTTTCTTAATAGAGAACAAATTTTGATTCAATATTTCTTCTTTTCGATTTCATCAACCAATTAGCACCCCAAGTTTTCTAAGACACAAGTGACGACATAGATCATTAATGAGCACCCATAGAGTGAATCAAAAATCTTAGATAAGTAAAATCATTTCTACGATAAAGACACCTTCATAAGTAGTAGATTGGTCATCATCAATTTTGTTCGAGAACCATCCCCTCCATTTGGTGGGATATGCCTTCATATCCCCGATCTCTCGCTCCACCACCACCACGGGTGTAAGTTTTGTCACTCCTCTCACCTCGAAATCTCCAATCCCCCCCCCAGACCCCATCCCCCGCCACCCTAATAATCACCTCTAGCCCACTCGCCTGATCTAGACTGAGCCTAGTTGATGGTGATATTCCTGCCATCAAGGTTTTGCTCATTCTTAGTGTTTAGGGTTAGTTTATGGTTTAGAGTTTAGGGTTAATTGAGGGTTTAGGGTTTAGGGTTTAAGGCTTTAAGGTTTAGGGTTTAGGGTTGTAGGTTTAGGGTTTAGGGTTTAGGGTTAGTTTTAGGGTTTAGTGTATAGGGTTTAGAATTTAGGTTTTAGGATTTTTATAAAAAAGAAATTAAATAAACTGGTAGGTTTAAGTTTATTTAGTTTACTTATTATTTCTTTGAGTTTATTTTATTTTTATTATTTATTTTAGTTTATCTATTTTAGATTTATTTATTTTAGTTTAGGTTTTTGATTTAGTTTATTTTTGGTTTAGGTATATTTTAGTTGATTTTATTTTATTTTTTATTTTAGGCTTAGGTTTTATTTTTATCTTTTTAGCCAGGTGTTTTATATTTTATTTTTTAGGTTTAGGTTTTAGATTCATTATGAAGTTTTATTTTTTAGTTTAGATTTAGGTTTATTTTTATTTCATTTTATTTTATTTATTAGTTTAAGTTTAGGTTTAGTTTATTTTTAGGTTTAGGCTTAGGTTTTATTTATTTTAGTTATTTTAGTTTAAGTTCATGTTTATTTTATTTTGTTTATTTCATTTAATTTTAAGTTTAGGTTTTTTAGTTTGGTTTAGGTTTTATTTTTTAAGGTTTTCATTTAGGCTATTTTAAGGTTTATTTTAGTTTAGGTTTTATTTAGTTTTATTTTTATTTTATTTTATGTTTAGTTTTTTATTTTGGTTTTATTCTTTTACTTTTTTAGTTTACTTTAGGTTTTATTTTATTTTATTTTAGTTTATTTTTATTAGTTTATTTATTTTTAAGTTTAGGTTTTAGTTTTAGTTTATATTTTTATTTTATTTTATTTTATTAACTTTATTTATGTTTCAAATATTTTATTTATTTTAATTTTATATTTAATTTAGTTTTAGTTTAGGTTTTTAGGTTTTTAGGGTTTAAGATTTAGGGTGGGTGGTAGAGTTTAGGCTCAGTTTTAAGGTGAGGTCAGGTAAGGCTCAGCTCTGGGGAGGGGTTTGGGTTTGGGTGCCTAGGGTTTAGGTTTGTAGCTGTTTAGGGTCAGTTTAGGATCAGGGTCAGGGTTTAGGGAAAGTATGTAGGAGGGTTGTGGGTAGGTTAGGATTAGTAGGTTTGGCTCAGTGGTTAGATTTAGGGCTCAGATTTAGGGTTTTTTTAGCATTTAGTTTGGTTGTCAGGTTTAGGGTTGGTTGGTAGGGTTTAGCATTTAGATTTAGGGCTTAGGGTTAGTGGGTTTTCTTTGAAATTAAGCTAACCCAGAGTCAGTTTATTTATTTTGTTTTTAATTTATTTTGGTCATTTATTTTTATTTCTTTATTTTATGTTTTATTTATTTTATTTTATCCCAGGTTTATTTATCTTAGTTTAGGTTTTATCTTTTATTTATTCTTTTAGGTTTATGTTTTTGGATAAGTTTTATTTTTATTTTATTTTTAAGGTATAAGTTTTGGTTTCTTTATATTTTTTTAGCTTTAGGTTTTAGGTTTTATTTTAGTCTTTATGTTTAAGTTTAGGTTTATTTTTATTTTATTTTATTTTATCAGTAGGGTAAGTTTAGTTTATTTTGGTCAGTTTAGGTTTTATTTTATTTTAGAGGTATGTTTATTTTTTTTGCACTTTAGGTTTATTTTTTTTTAGCTGGATTTTGGTTAGAGAGTAGGAGCTTTAAGGAGGGTTTGTGGTTAGGGCTCAGGTTAGTTAGGGTTGGGCCTAGGTTTTGGCGTTGGGAGGGTTAGGATCTGGGTTAGCTCATTAGAGTCAGGGTAGGTCAGGGCTCCTGCCTAGGGTGGGGATCAGAGAGGGCCTAAGACTAGGGCTATGTGCCTAGTGAGGGTTAGTTGGGCTTGGATTTAGGGTTTAGGATTTAAGATTTTTTTAAATTAAGCAAACCCGGTAGGTTTATTAGTTTATTTGCTTTATTTTTATTTATTTTAGTTTATTTTATTTTTTATTTTTATTTAGTTTTTTTATTTATTTTAATTTTATTTATTTTAGTTTATGATTTTTATTTCTGTTTACATTTTAGGTTTAGGTTTAGGTTTATATATTTTGTTTAGTTTTATTTTTTTTTATTTATAGTTTAGGTTTTATTTTATATTTTAGGTTTAGGTTTAAGTTTTATTTTATTTTTTATTTTATGTTTATTTTAAGTTTTTTTTAGTTTATTTTTTGATTTATAGTAATTTATTTTATTTAGTTTAGAGTTTAGTTTATTTTAGGTTTAGGTTTAGGTTTTATTTATTTTAGTTTTGGTTTATGTTTTATTTTATTTTGATTATTTTAGGTTTAGTTTTTTTTAGTTTAGGTTTTATTTTTTTTATTTATTTTTTTGTTTATTTTGGTTTAGGTTTTATTTAGTTTTATTTTATTTTATTTTAGGTTTTATTTTATTTTATTTTAAGTTTAGTTTTATTTTATTTAGGTATTTTATTTATAGGTTTATTTAATTTTTAGTTTAGTTTAGGTTTTATTTATTTTATTTAATTTAGTTTTATTTTTTATTTTATTATATTTTAGGTTTAGGTTTAGGTTTTAGTTTAGGTTTTATTTTTTATTTTTTTTATTTTTATGTTTAGTTTATAGGTTTTAGTGTTTAGGGTTTAGGGTTTAGGGTTTAGGGTTTAGGGTTTGGGGTTTAGGTTTTGGGTTTTGGGTTGTATGTTTTAGGGTTTAGGGTTTAGGGTTTAGGGTTTAGGGATTTTAGGTTTAGGGTTTAGGGTTTAAGGTTTAGGTTTTAGGTTTAGGGTTCAGGTTTTAGTTTATGTTTTAGAGTTTTTGGGTTTTTTTTCATAGAGAACAAATTCAGATACAACATTTCTTCTTTTCGATTTCATCAACCAAGTAACAAACCGGGAAGTGAGGTAATCAAATGACCTTCTTGGCGCTAGCTAAAGCCTCGTGTTCCCGCGATGTCTAGACTATATACCCATTACCATTCAATTTTATATAAATTAACACATGAATATAGGAAATAGAGCTCAACATTCACGCACTTAAGCTATAAGAATATGCATTTGTTATGTATTTATAACTAGCATCATAACACATATTATTATTCAGTTATAAGCTTTTGAAAAATACATTTGATTTAATAGTGATAATAGCCACGCATATATTGAATTAAATCAACACATGCAAGCTTAAATAAAGGAAATCCATTTTATTTTACTTGATTTTGAAAGATGGATGCATGAATTCAAATGACATACCAAATTTAACATGATTGGAAAGAGGATAATCAAATATAAGCATGTGATTCATTCAACCAAACTAGTTCTTAAGGACTATCAAATCAAATAGGATTATTTAAAGCAAACCAAAGCTTATTAATTAATTAAGTTTTTGATTTGATTTTATTTAAAGAGGAGAAGAGAAATCATTACATGTTTATTTAAACCCATTCCCACATTAGTTATTTAATTTAAGTTAAGGAAATGTAATTAAGTTGATTTTATGGGTTAATTAAGTTGAACTTTTAATTATATGAATTAATTACCCTTACCTATGTCACCTTAAAGTAATTAAATAAATAATTATGAGCCAACATGATATGCATAGAAAATAAACTTGCAATGATCCTAGGAAATAAAAGTGGCCTAATGCAATTGGATCATGATTAATAGTTAATTAGATTAAGAGACTTAATTGATTACTCTTATGATTTTCCCACACATGTGGACTAAACATAATTTCATTAAACTCCTTTAGGTTATTAAACACCTAAAGATCTACCCAATGATTTAATTAATTAAGGTATGATGTGAATATGATTTCAATTTGATTAAGTAATTTAAATAATTAGTAAAATCTTAATTAATTTCTTTTTAAAAAAGGTCAAAATGAACTTACGGAAATGGGTCCCAACCCTATTCCTTAGTTCACTTACTGCTGAATAATGATTGATAAACTTAATTAACAAATTCAATATTGTTCATGATATTAATTAATCATTTATTAACTTAAAGGAGAAGTTAAGGTTTAATTAGTCAATTTTCTTAATTAAGTGAGCAATAAATCCCAAAAAATCATGGGATGCAGAGGTCATCCCATTAAATTAATCCACAAAATTTGGGATTAATTTCTTATGTAATTAAGAATTAATTATGCTAATAAATTTTGTAATTAAACTTAATTAAACATTAATTACTATTCAAAATTAGTTAATATCATTTTTTATTAATTATCCTATGAAATACCATTAAAATGAGTATTTATTTGAGTTTTTTTATTTCCCTATGATTTTTTATGATTTTTAAAAGTTTTAGCCATTAAAAATGATTCATTAAGCTTAATGAAAGCCTAATCTTGTTGGCACCACGTGACAGGCTGATGCGGCGTACTTTCCATGTGGCACCGTGAGATTGGCTAATTAAAACATATCTGTCTCAGTGTCTATGTGGCAGATGTGGATGCGCTTTCTCATCCACCGTCCGATCTAAGATCGGATAGCTACGATTAATCCCACAACTTAATAAGATTAAATTAGAGCGATTTAGCAATATAATCATGATCCATGATCAATGAACGGTGATCCAACGACACAGTGAGGGAGAAGGGAGTCTGTCCCAATGCTCACTTGATCTACCCGAGCTCGATCAACTCAAAAGGATCCCACACCTTCACGACATCGATCGAGGGGATCCAATCAAGATCACACGAGATGTAAGTTTTCTTCAAAAGAGCCAACCCATTTTTACTTTGGGATCTATTTTTGAAGCATACCTCACCGGAGCTCAAGGCAGATGGCACGAAAGATTGATAAAGATTCATCTAGTGGAGATGAAGCCCTGTTGAGCAGGAATTGGATTAATTCCTCGATGTTCGCTTGAAGGGCCATAAACTAACAATTTGGAGCTCGGCTTTGATCAAAGTCCCACCTCCAGTGGTTAGGAAGCTTGTGAAATGGTTTGTTCTTACTCGATAAAGCCTAGGGAAGGTGCATGTAAAGTTAATTTGAGTTTGATGGAGAAATAGGAAAGTTAGGTCAGAAATGGGAGTGTCCTATTTCATGATTGATGGGAATGACATTTTTTGATCGACAAACGAGCTTGAAAGCTTAGGAAATGGCTCTAGCAGCTCGTCTTGGGTAACTAGGGCTTTGAGGAATCATTTTTGTGTGTATTTGAATGGAAATGAAGGGGTGCATACCCCTCTTCATCTTGATTGGATGGTGGAATTGGGTTTGTCTTCTAGTGGTTATCTGGCCATCTCAGGGAGTCATGGGTGGCAGGGAGGAGGTGAGTTGGCTGCCAAGGATGAATCATGGGTGTCTTATGGGTTTCAAATGCTCCAATGGGGAGGGTGAGGTGATTTCACCTCCCATGGGCCTTGGCCGACCCAACCACCCCTTAGGTCAAATTGGGCAGTGTCTTAGGGGCCTAGGTGGACCATTGGGAGAGTACCAAGTGGCCAAGGAATGGAAATGGCCATTTACATGGGTGATTTGTCTCATGTGATGCCCTTGACCCAAGGGTAGAATGATCATTTAGCATTGGATTTAATTTGGGTAGATTTGAAATGAGCCAAAAGTGGGTTAGCCCAAATTTCAATTCAATTGGAGTTGATTTTGTTAGGTTTGGCTCAATTTGACTCATTTAGGTCAAATAGGGTCAAACTAAGGGTTAGGTCAAGTTTATATGATCATTTAGGATGTTTTGGTTCAATTGGTTTGGTTCAATTTGGCTTAGACTTTATTTTGGCTCATTTAAATTCATTTGGGTCAAATGGGTTAAGTTGATCGATTTGACCAAATTGGCCAAATTGGATTAGGTTGGGTGTTGGTTTGGGGTTTAGTTGACCAATTAAAGATGATTGTAGGCTTTAGTTTCAATTAATTTGGATTTAGTTTTGTTTAAGCCAACTTGAATCTTTAGGTCAATTTGGACTAAGTAGGTCAATTGGGTTCAATTGGGTCCAATCATGGCTTTGGTCAAGTTCAACAATCAATTTGGAATAAACTTGAGCAATTGGTTGCAATCAATTTGGTTTATATTTTGTTTTGACCCAATTTGGTCTTTTAGGTCAATTTTGGTCAACTTCGGTCAAGAGGGCCAATTGGGTTTGGTTTGACTCAATTGAAGGCCAAGTCATATTCAAATATTAATTTTGATTTGGTATGAATCATTGGTTTCAAGGGATTTGGCTTAGGTTGCAATTTGGCTAGTTTGGGTTCATATGGGTTAAGGGGTTGACTTGGTCAAATGACCAAGTTGACTTGGTTTGACCCAATTTGTGATAATTGATCAACCTAGGGTGATCAATAATCATGATGGGAGGATTTGATGGGCTTGGTTAAATCCAATTTGTGTAGGATTAGAACGGCTCAAATAAATTGAAAGTGGTTGGGCTTAGTTAGGCTTGATTTTGGGTTGACTTTGATTTAGTTGAGTTTTATATGGATTTGGGATTGATATATAAATCAATTTACATTGGCTTGGGTTCAAATGGGTTTTGGTTCTTTTGAACATTTCAAGTCAAAAGGGTTAAGTTGGGTTTGACTTGGGTTGATTTTGGTTTGGCTTTATGATTGTAGATTTCATTTATATTTATGAATATGATTGAATGCATGATGGATTCATGAAAATCAATTCAATTTGGGTTTTGTGGAATGAAGAATTTTGACTAAGTCAATGGTTGGGTCATGTGGCGTAAGTTTGGATTTTGATTTAGTTTGATTTAGTTTTGATGATTTAAATGTATATTTTATTTAAATTTGTGAAGATGATTGAAAATATGATTGATTTGTGAGAAAATCAACTGAGTTTGACTTGATTTGGATTAAGATTTGGCTAAGTCCATGGGTTAGGTCATATGGCTTAGGAAGTGTTTTGATTAAATTTGATTTAGTTTGATTTACTTTTGATCATTTGAATATAGATTTGATTTATATTTAGGAAGATGATTGGAGATATAAGTTTATTATGAGAAAATCAATTGATTTTGGATTGATTTGGATTAAGATTTGGCTAAGTCCATGGGATAGGTCATATGGCTTAGGAAGGGTTTCAAGTTTGGATTTGATCATGGGCTTCAATCATTTGGTTTTGGAATTTGGGTTTAGATTTGGATTTGAATTTGATGTACGAACTGAACTTGAGGTTTGGTTTGAGAAGGTGAACATGGATTAGATTTGGGTTGTAGTGTATGTGGATTATCCTCCCACAAGGCATAACTAATCCTATAGTTAACCCTTCTAACTCTTTAGGCTTAAGTTAATTATTTACCTAATTATTAGAAGTGTCTTATGACTAGGGAAGTCTTAGTGTCTAGAAGACTCCTAAGTCTAAGATGGGAAGATTGAATCCACACTCCAAAAGTGAGGTCAACAGTCCTTAGGCTCCATAGTTTTTCCCTTGGAGATAGATTATTGGAAGACTGAAGCAAAGTTTTACATTATAGACTTGGATACATCTTTTAACGATTTGTATAAGAGACTATGCATACATGAGAACAACATAGTTCCATCCTCTCTACATTAGTGTATGAAGTTTATGAGAGGTGGGATCATCTACTGTGTTAAAGGAGCTCTCAAGTTATTTACAGTTCATGAGGTTGACATATATGAGGATGCGGCTTATTACCTCCCTCAAAATCAACAAGTCTATTCTTACAAACTTGCACAAAGTTTAAAAATAAAAAAAAGGTAAAAGAAAAAGAAAAAGGAAGAGAAAAAAAGAAAAGTGAAAATGAAAAAGAAAATAAAAGGGAGTGGAAATAGACTTGGAGGAGGAAGTGAAGCATGACATTAAATTCTAGCCACAGTTCATTACTCAATTCGAACATATGGGTATGACGACTTGACCTACACTAAGCAGAGGAAGAGGCCCATTGAGAGGCAGTCCCAAGAGTGGAAAACCTCTTTATTGGCCACCCAATAGAAGATATGTCCCTACCAAGTAGACACAATCCATATAGACTTAGAATCGGTTCATGGATGAGCCTTATATGGGTAGCACGCCACTCTTCTCGTGAGATTTCCTTGGAAGTGAATCTTGAGCCAGATAGCGATGAAGACCAGGCTCCAAAGAAAAGCATAAGTGTATCCAAGTCTATATGTGAAATAGTTAGGCATCAGTTGGGAACCTTAGCTCTAACCCCACTTTCCTCTCAAAAATTTGAGGGTTTGGTAGTTAAGGAAGCTCCTAAGTCATCCATAGGTGTGAAGACTCAGAGGTTCTTTTAGGGAACATCATCCTCAAGTCATGAAATTGATGTAGAACTTGAGGATGATTCATATAAAGATTTAATAGAATTACCTTTTGATTGGTACTTATCTTGAAAGGGTTAATCCCATATACTTGGTCAAAGCATAGGTCAGACTATTTTGAAAGAATATGGAAGAATAAATGCAAAAGCTCTCAATCAAGACTAAGACTAAGATTTGGTATAGTGGGTCTAGTTGATGATGACTATTACTGCTTAGTCATCACCAATCATTTAGAATCAGATTGGTTCTTTTGAAATCACATTAAGTCATATTAGGAGCTATGCTTAGAAACTCAGATGATCCAAATGATTTTGAAGCCAAAGATGCACAGCTAGAGTTCGAAGAAGAGATCAAGTTAACCATCAACAAGTTTAAGGAAATCGACTCAGGAATAGAAGAAGATCGACGCTGAACATACATCAGTTCTTTGTTGAATGAAATTGAAACCAATGACTACTGGCTGAGTTTAAGGACTACTTTGCATGGTGTTATGAAGAGATGCCTGGATTAAATCTTGACGTAGCAATCCAAAAACTAGTAATAGACCTACTGCTAACCCTATCAAGCAAACTCCTAGACGCATGCGATTAGACATAGAACAATAGATCATTTTTTAAGTCAAGAAATTGATCGATGTTAGCTTTATCTAGGAAAAAAAATACCATACCTAGGTAGCTAGCGCCATCCCAATTAAGAAAAAGAATGGCCAAATTGACATATGTGTCAATTTTAGGGATTTAAATAGGGTATGTCCGAAAGATGAAATTTCACTACTAATGTTTGCACATTGCCTCATCTCATGCAATCTTCTCTTTCATAGATGGCTTATCTGGATATAACTAAATAAAGATGGCCCCTGAAGATAAAAGATACACTACTTTTAGAACCACGATCAGAATCTATCACTATATGGTCATGCCTTTCGCCTTAAAAATGCCAGTGCTACATACCAGCTGACTATGACTCGAATATTCAATGAACTCATTCATCATCAGGTTGAGTGCTATGTCGATGATCTCATGGTCAAAAGTAGAGAAAAGATAGACCATCTCTTTGACTTGAGAATAGTTTTTGAACAGTTAAGATAGTTTAACCTCAAAATGAACACCCAGAAGTGTGCATTCAAAGTAGCTTCAGGGAAATTCCTTTAGTTTGTTGTCTGACACCAGGGAATCAAAATTGATCTAGAGATGGTCAAGGCGATATTAGAAATGCCACCCCCTAAAAGTTTAACTCAACTCAAATCATTCTAAGGGTAGTTGGCATATCTAAGATGCTTTGTATCCAACCTATCGAGAAGATGTCAGCCATTCTCAGCACTTGTCAAAAAGGATGCCAAGTTTAAGTGGGATGACAAGTGTGAGCATGCCATTGAAGGAATCAAGCATTACCTGATGTCACCGTGGGTTTTAGTAGGCCCTATCCCAGGCATGCCACTCACACTTTAAACTATTGGGTTAGACGACTCCTTTGGTGCTTTGTTGGCCCATACCAACAACGAAGGGAAGAAAAATGCACTCTACTACCTCAGCCGCCATCTAATCCCTACTGAGGCAAATTATCCACCCAATAAGAAGCATTGTCTAGCTTTAATCTTTGCATCCAAAAGCTACAACACTACATGCTTCCTCATAAGGTGAACTTAATCTCTTGGAGCAATCCACTATAGTATCTAGTGACATGACAGATGCTATCCAGATGGTTGGCATAATGGTCCATGATCCTCTCATAATTTGACATTACCTTCGTACCCCTCTATGCAGTGAATGGAAAACTATTTTGATTTCGTGCACCCACTTCTTGTTGACTCTCTGCTTAGTGAATATCTCCCTGATGAACAAATTATAAACTTAGGGCATGCTAGCATTCATAGCTGAGAGATGTACTTTAATGGTACGACTTCATCTCAAAGAGGAGAAGAACCATAATCTACTATTCAAGGAAAAATAGGGGTAGGAATAGTTATCTTAACTTCATACTGCGATGTTATGAGATTCTTGTATCATCTATCCAATCCTTGCACTAACAATAAAGTTGAATATGATGTTGATTCGGTGAGTTAGTCATTACTCTAAGCATCCAAAACATCAACATTTTTGGAGATTCTCAGCTAGTTATCAACTAAATTATTGGGTCTTTTAAGGTTATAAAGCCCATGCTCCAAATCTACAATAAGTATACCATAGAATTATTGGCCCAAATCTCTAGAGGTTACCATTTGTAAGATTCATCGAGGAGAGAACATAATAGCGTATGCTTTAGCCAAGCTTGCTAAGAAGTGGGCATGTCCGGAAGATGATCCATATTAATAAAGGTCCAAAATAGACAAGTATTATCCCTTATTGATATTGCACTCATCAAATAGTACTCTCTTGAAGGGGAGGTTTCCATTTCTAAGAAGGATGAGGAGTTATATTGGAGGCAACCATTCATGGATTACTTAAATAAAGATAAACTACCTCAAGAGAAGTCTGAAGCCTATCAGATGAAGTAGAGAGCACTTTCCTATGCTCTTGTGGATGGTGTCTTGTACCATTGATCTTTAGATCATATGTGGTTATATTATTTAGACAAGCAGGAAGCTGGTAAGATCATGATTGAGGTACACTCAGGATTATGTGAAGCCAACCAATCCAATCTGAAGATGAAAGCCAAGATCAAGAGACTAGAATACCATTGGCCACCGATAATCAAAGATTACATGGATACTGATCGTTTACCAATGTCAATACATGTGGTCCTACACCAACCACCCAATATTCTACATCCTACATTGGCCTCATGTCCATTCGAGTGCTGAGGTACTGATATAGTGGGTCTAATTGATCCTCCTTCTTCCAAGGGTCATCAGTTTATCTTAGCTGCTACTGACTATATTTCTAAATGGGAGAAGGTGATTGCAATTAGAGAGGTCATAGCTCAGCATGTGCTCTATATATATATTTGGAGTGCCTCGATTTATATTTGATAATGATATTTGATTCAAAGCACCGAGATCAACAAATTTTCTTAGAGACACAACATAGATTAGATATATTCTACCATCAACTACCCGAAGTCAAACAGATTAGCAGAAGTTTTCAATAAAACTGTCATCCAAATACTAAAGAAGACACTCAACAACAATAAGCGATAGTGGCATGAGCAGTCAGTTGAAGCCTTGTGGGCATACCGCACCACATATAAAACTCCAACTTAGCCTGTTCCTTTCTTCTTAGTGTCTAGGTTTGAAGTCATTCAACCGTTAGAAGTCCAACTCCCATCACTAAGGATAGCTATGGGTAGCATGATCACGGTAGGGCAGAATGCGAAGTTGCTATTAGAAGAGCTCGAAGGTTTAGAAAAGAGATGCATGCGGGCATGCCAAAACCTCAAGTTGAACAAAGTTAAAATGATTCAAGCTCACAACAAGTTGGTTCGTCTTAGAGCTTTTCAAGTAGGAGAACTTATTTTAGTTTTAAGGAGACTGATTGTTGCCCATCATAAGATGGGAGGCATGTTTGAACCCACTTGGGAAGGCCCTTTCACCATAGGGAAGGCCTACTAAAGAGGATCTTATTAACTTATTAATCACAAGGGACAAGGCCCAATGCTTCCAATCAATGGGCTCTTCTTAAAGAAATATTATAAATCATGTTTAAAAATAATTATCATCAATAAAAATTCTATTTTGAATTCAATCTCTTCTATGTTGAAAGTATTTTTGGTTTAGGTTTAGGTTTTATTTATTTTAGAGGTTCATTTTTATTTTTTTTTTGTATACTTTAGGTTTACATTTTTTTTAGCTTAGGATTTAGAGTTAGTTTAGAGTTTATGGTTTAGGCTTTAAGGTTTAGGGTTTTTAGGGTTTAGGGTTTAGGGTTAGTTTAGGGTTTAGGGTTTAGGGTTTAGGATTTAGGGTTTAGGTTTAGGGTTAGAGTTTAGGGTTTAGGGTTTAGGGTTTGGTTAGGGTTAGTATAGGGTTTAGAGTTTTGGGTTTAAGTTTGTATGTTTAGGTTTATAGGTTTAGGGTTCACAATTTAGGGTTAGTTTTAGGCTTTCGGATTTAGGGTTTAGGGTTTAGGGGATTTTTTTTTTTAAATTAAGTAAACTTGTAGGTTTTGGTTTATTAGTTTATTTGTTTATTTTTTATTTATTTTAATTTATTTTATTTTTTATTTTAATTTAGTTTTTTTATTTATTTTAAGTTTATTTATTTTAGTTTAGGATTTTTATTTTTGATTACTTTTTTAGGTTTAGGTTTAGGTGTATATTTTTTTTGTTTAGTTTTATTTTTATTTTATTTTATAGGTTTAGGTTTTATTTTTTATTTTTAGGGTTAGGTTTACATTTTCATTTTATTTTTTTATTTTATGTTTATTGTTAGTTTATTTTTTAGTTTAGGTTTAGGTTTATTTATAGTTTATTTTATTTTATTTAGTTTAGAGTTTAGGTTTAGTTTATTTTAGGTTTAGGTTTAGGTTTTATTTATTTTAGTTCAAGTTTATGTTTTATTTTATTTTGATTGTTATAGGTTTAGGGTTTTTTTTAGTTTAAGGTTTAGGTTTTATTTTTTATTTATTTTTTGTTTATTTTTTTGGTTTAGGTTTTTTATTTAGTTTTATTTTATTTTTTAGGTTTATTTTATTTTTATTTTATGTTTAATTTTTATTTTATTTAGGTATTTTTATTTATATGTTTATTTTATTTTTTAGTTTAGTTTAGGTTTTTATTTATTTTATTTTAGTTTAGTTTTTATTTTTTATTTTATTATACTTTTAGGTTTAGGATTGGGTTTTAGTTTAGGTTTTTATTTTTTTATTTTTTTATTTTTTTTAGGTTTTGGTTTATAGGTTTTTAGTGTTTAGGGTTTAGGGTTTAGGGTTTAGGGTTTGGGGTTTAGGGTTTAGGGTTTTGGGTTGTATGTTTTAGGGTTTAGGGTTTAGGGATTTTTGGGTTTAGGGTTTAGGTTTAGGTTTTTGGGGAGTTTTAGTTTATGGTTTAGGAATTTGGATTTTCTTTTAATAGAGAACAAATTCAGATACAACATTTCTTCTTTTTGATTTCATCAACCAAGTAACAAACCAGGGAAGTGAGGTAATCAAATGACCTTCTTGGGGCTAGCTAAAGCCTCGTGTTCCCGTGATGTCTAGACTATATTCCCATTACCATTCAATCTTATATAAATTAACACATGAATATAGGAAATAGAGCTCAACATTCACGCACTTAAGCTATAAGAATATGCATTTGTTATGTATTTATAACTAGCATCATAACACATATTATTATTCATTTATAAGATTTTTAAAAATACATTTTGATTTAATAGTGATAATAGCCACGCATATATTTAATTAAATCAACACATGCATGCTTAAATAAAGGAAATCCATTTTATTTTACTTGATTTTGAAAGATGGATGCATGAATTCAAATGACATACCAAATTTAACATGATTGGAAAGAGGACAATCAAATATAAGCATGTGATTCATTCAACCAAACTAGTTCTTAAGGACTATCAAATCAAATAGGATTATTTAAAGCAAGCCAAAGCTTATTAATTAATTAAGTTTTTGATTTGATTTGATTTAAAGAGGAGAAGAGAAATCATTACATCTTTATTTAAACCCATTCCCACATTAGTTATTCAATTTAAGTTAAGGAAATTTAATTAAGTTGATTTTATGGGTTAATTAAGTTGAACTTTTAATTATATGAATTAATTACCCTTACCTATGTCACCTTAAAGTAATTAACTAAATAATTATGAGCCAACATGATATGCATAGAAAATAAACTTGCAATGATCCTAGGAAATAAAAGTGGCCTAATCAATATGATTAATAGTTAATTAAATTAAGAGACTTAATTGATTACTCCTATGGTTTTCCCACACATGTGGACTAAACATAATTTCATTAAACTCCTTTAGGTTATTAAACACCTAAAGATCTACCCCATTATTTAATTAATTAAGGTTTGATGTGATTATGATTTCAATTTGATTAAGTGATTTAAATAATTAGTAAAATCTTAATTAATTTCATTTTAAAATATGGTGAAATGAACTTACGGAAAAGGGTCCCAACCCTATTCCTTAGTTCACTTACTGTTTAACAATGATTGATAAACTTAATTAACAAATTCAATATTGTTCATGATATTAATTAATCATTTATTAACTTAAAAGAGAAGTTAAGGTTTAATTAGTCCATTTTCTTAATTAAGTGAGCAATAAATCCCAAAAAAATCATGGGATGCAGAGGTCATCCCATTAAATTAATCCACAAAAGTTGGGATTAATTTCTTAAGTAATTAAGAAGTATGCTAATAATTTTGTAATTAAACTTAATTAAACATTAATTACTATTCAAAATTAGTTAATATCATTTTTTATTAATTATCCTATGAAATACCATTAAAATGAGTATTTATTTGAATTTTTTTATTTATGATTTTTTATGATTTTTAGAAGTTTCAGCCATTAAAAATGATTAATTAAGCTTAATGAAAGCCTAATATTGTTGGCACCATGTGACACGCTGACGCGACGCACTTTTCATGTGGCACCGTGAGATTGGCTAATTAAAACATATCCGACTAAGTATTTATGTGGCATATGCGGACGCGCTTTCTCATCCACCGTCCGATCTAAGATTTGATAGTTACGATTAATCCCACAATTTAATAAGATTAAATTAGAGTGGGAGGCAAGTTTGAACCCACTTGGGAAGGCCATTTCACCATAGAGAAGGCCTACTAAAGAGGATCTTATCAACTTATTAATCATAAGGGAGAGGGCCCAATGCTTCTAATCAATGGGCTCTTCTTGAAGAAATATTATAAATCATGTTTAAAAATAATTATCATCAATAAAAATTCTATTTTGAATTCAATCTCTTCCATGTTGAAAGTATTCATATTTGCGAATTTGCCACAATGTGTTTAGGGTAGGTGTATGAAAATCGAGCAGTGTCCTATCCTTCAAGGACACAACATAAACACAAACTAAACACAAACAAATAAAATAAGCACATATCTTTTATCTTGGGCTACATTGAGTTGAGATAATGCCCTCAACGACACTCACTTTTTGCTTTAGGTCGGTGACATGCTTAAGTGGGTCACCCTAGTGGTCTTCTTGCTTTGGAGGATGTAAGTCTTTCCTTCCTTCCTTACATACAGATAAGCTCCTAGTTAGTTTGGTAGGCCTTACTGCATGGCTGATAAGCTACCTCATGTTGGCTTCATTTAAGAGGATGTGAGTCTACTGTGCTTTCTTCTTAGATTAGCCTTCGTGCACATATTGGGTCGAGTATATTTGAGGTTTAGGATAAGTCCCCTCACAGCTCCTTCCCTCCTAAATGCTTAAAGTCTAGGTCCAATCCTTCCTCGGCTCCATAGTCACTAGGTTAGTGCATATTCTGGACTATTCTAATCATCAATTTTGCTTGGAAAGTTGTAATCCTACATGCTTTCTTTCCGTTGTGTAGCATCTTACCTTAGGTTGGTTGGTTCTTACTATGCTGATGGATACACCACTTTGATGATGATGGATACACCTTGGGTTGGTTCTCACACCTTAGGATACACCACTCATGGTAGATGTAAATTACTTTTCTTTTCTTGAACCTATATGCTTTCTCGCTTGGTCCAGTAAATCTGAGATAGGTCAAGGTCGACATAGCCCCTTCTCAATGTGGTCCCTTGCACGCCAACATGGTCCACTCAAACTTATAAAAAAATATATATTCACTTTTGGATTAGGATGACACCCCTAGCAGTATCTTTTCCTAAGCAAGTATCTTATCTTTAGGTCAATGTTAGCAAAACTCCCTATAGGAATCACCTAACAACTCTTGAGTTGATATAAGTCCCTGACAGCATTCACTCAATAGTCGCCCCTAAGTCAAGTTCGATTTGTTGTGCTACCAACAGGTCACCCCATTGGTTATTCCTTGCTTTAGATGATGTAAATCTTTTAGCCTTTTCCTTTGTCATTGCACACAGAAGGCAACCTTTAGGTTGGTAGCTCATGACAGTAGACTATCCCTTTTGATTTGTAAATTTGAGCTAAGATAAGTTTGATATAGCCCCTTCTCAGTGGTTCCAACACACACCAACATGGTCCATAAATTAAATCTATCAAATTTGATCGAGCTCACATCCCAAGTAGATATGCCCTCAAATTAAAAACAAACTAAACCAAACAAACCATATCAAATCACATGAAAAAAAATAAGATAAAATTAATCTTGACAATTTTTGAGTTGACATAAGTCCCCAATGACATTCACTCAGTAGTCGCCCTAGGTTAGGTCTGATTTGTTGTGCATCCAGAAGTCACCCTAGTGGTTGTTCTTTGCTTTGGAAGATGTAAGTCTACTATGCCTTCTTTCTAGCATAACTATTGCACATCGTAAGGCAACCCCATAGGTTAGCTAGCTCTAACCTGTAGTCGGTAGACTATCCCTTTGGATTGGCAAACTTAAGGTAGGTTAAGGCTGATATAACCCCTTCTTAGTAGGTCCATTGCATACTGACAAGGTCCATACATTAACTCAAATTAAATTAAACCAAATTTGATTTTTCCCAGTGGAGTTAAATCACACCCTTCTCCCAGGTGGAGCCTAAATCATATATATAAATAAGTCAAACAAACAATCAAATTCAAAACCTCCCCAATGGAACCAAATTAAACCAACTCCCCAATAGAGTCTAAATCAAAGAAATCCAACCAAACTATTCTCTCCATGGATACATCCCCAAACAAATCTGAAATCAAACTCAAATCCCAATCCCATGGATAACTTTGACTACTTTAGTGGAAGGTTCATATACTAGATCCCAGTGGACTGAGGGGATCTCTAGTAGATATGCCTCCACATCGTTAAAATAAAACAAATTAAAGTTAATTCAATCTTATACCTATTGGATGATAGATTATCTAGAAGATCTTCTTTCCATAGATCATATAATAAAATCAAATTCAAATGTTATCCCTAGCGATTTTCTCCCTTCCTTGAACCCCTCATATGTCATGTCCAATGCATCTCCTATCCCCTAGCAGATCTCCCTCCATGTCCTTGATATGGAATTCTCATCAAATCTTATGTCTTCTCTTTTTATACTTCAACCAAAACTAATGATGTATTTGTTCAAATTACATCATCTTAACATTGTAATCAACATTTAATTATTTGTGATGGTGCAAGCTCAAACTACCTATACAATATCATGCAAAATAAATTATATTATTAATTAACACACTATATTTTATTATAATATATGATGTTATATTATAATTTGATATAATATAATATATCGTCTAACATTACACCTTATTAGAATCACTTAAAAGGAATAAATAAATAAATTTTCTCAAAATCTGAATAATGTTCATTTTAGATGTACGTTAATTTTCTATTAGAAATGGTACAAAATAGCATAATTTTTGTGTTTCTTCTTGGTGTGTGTCATGAATTTGGCAAAATTATTCCATCTCAACCTTTAAATTAACATTTTTTGTGAGTTTTGACCCAATGTATTATAACAAATGTAAAACATACTAAAATGTACAATAACATTTAGTAACACACCACCACATTCATATATATGTGAAGTTATACTATTATGTATATTATATGTTAATATGTTTTCATATAATATATTATCTAACATTAAACCTTAAAATGAATTACTTTAAGCAAAAAAAATATAAAATTTGGATGAAAAATGAACATTTATTTTTGGTACAAAATTCCAATCTTTTGATTAAATGACACACCATAGCACACCCACAATGATGTTCCCTAAAGCGCACCTTAAATTTGTCCAAATCCTCTCATCTTAGCCTAAAAATTAGAATTTTTATGAATTATACCAATACAAACTCTACTACATCAAACAATAACAAACTAAAATATGCTTAACAATAAGTAGTAATACACAATAATATTCTATAATGCTTGATGCTACACTATGTTATGGCATCATATATTATAATACACTATAACATATTAAATTATATTATATTGCATATCACATTACAAGGGATTTCTTAAGATAAAAAATCATAAAATTAGTCTAAATAATAAAAAACTATATATTTTAGTTGTATCACTTACATATTTTAAATTAAAATAATATATTATGATGCCATGCTCTACCAATTATGAATTTGGGCAAATTCCACCATTTTGAAGTCTAAATTAACATTTTTATAAATAATGCTTGTGTAGCTTGTAAAATATTAAAAGAATTTAAAATTCATAATATATTATGATATATGATGCTATATTATGCTACAAGATATAATATTTATTTTGAACATAAAATCTTACTTTTTTCACTATAAGTGGTGTAGTACACCTTTGGTACTACAACCTAATTCCCACTACAAATTTAACAGATTTCATCATCTGAATTATTAAATCAATATTTTTATTATTTATATTCATATAGACTATAAGGCACAATACCATAATATACTAAAAAATTTCAAAACATCTTATAATATCAAAAAATACATCACTAAATGCTCAAATATGCTATTTAATATATGGTATTATAAAATGATTTAGGTAAAAGTATTTAAATCTTTAATAGTCAAAGGAAGATATTTTCTTTAGCTACCATAACTATGATAGAATTAGGTTATTCTTTAGATCTACTCCTAATGACATCTTTATTAAAGGTTTAGCTTTTAGGGTTTAGGGTTAGTTTTAGGGTTTAGGGTTTAGGGTTAATTTAGGGTTTAGGGTTTAGGGTTTAGGGTTTAGGGTTTGTTTAGTGTTTAGGGTTTAGGGTTAAGGGTTTAGGGTTTATAATTTAGGGTTTAGGGTTTAGGGTTTAGGATTTACTGTTTAGTGTTTAGGGTTTAGGGTTTAGGGTTTAGGGTTTAGGGTTTTACTTTTAGTTTTAGGGTTTAAGTTTTATTTTAGGGTTTAGGGTTTAGGATTTAAGGTTTTTTTTAATAGAGATTAAATTAAGATTCAACATTTTTTCTTTTTGATTTCATCAACCAAGTAGCACCCCAGGTTTTCTAAGACACAAGCGATGACATAGATAAAAAATTAGCACCATTAGAGTAAATCAAAAATGCTAGATAAGTAAAGTCATCTCTACTGTAAAGGCATAATTCCATAAGGTTCATTGTCTTTCTCTCTCTAGTTCCCATCAGAACCATCACCACCTCTCGAGTAACGAGATATGCCATTCATATCCCCGATCTCTTTTACCATCACCACAACAACTGTAACTTCCATCGCTCCTCCCACCTCCGTAACCACCATTCCTCCAACCACCACCTCCATATCCACTAGCACATCTAGATCCCCCACCATCGCCTTACCACCACCCTGCTGGGCCCGAGCTGGACTAGATGTTCTGTCAAGGTTCTACCCATTCTTAAGGTTTAGGGTTAGTTTAGGTTTAGTTTTGTGTTTAGGGTTTCAATTTTATGGTTTAGGATTGTAGGTTTTAGGATTTAAGGTTTTAGGGTTTAGGTTTTAGGGTTTGGGGTTTATGTTTAGGGTTTAGGGTTTAGGGTTTAGAGTTATGGTTTTAGGGTTTAGGTTTGTAGGTTTAGGGTTGTAGGTTTAGGGTTGTAGGTTTAGTGTTTGGGGTTTAGGATTAGTTTTAGGGTTTAGGGTTTAGGGTTTTTTTAAAAAAATAATAAAGTAAACTGATAGGTTTGGGTTTATTTAGTCAATTTTTTGTTTATTTGAGTTTATTTTATTTTTAATTTAGGTTTATTTTTTATTTTTATTTAGTTTAGTTTATTTATTTTAGTTTAGGTTTTTTATTTTACTTTATTTTTTAGGTTTAGGTTTATGCTTTAGTTAAGTTTTATTTTTATTTTATTTTTTAAGTGTAGGTTATATTTTTTATTTTTAGGTTTAGATTTATGTTTTTATTTTCTTTTTTTAGGTTTAGGTTTTAGGTTTTCTTTTTAGGTTTATTTTTTAGTTCGGTTAGGGTTTAGGTTTATTTGTAGTTTATTTTATTTTATTTAGTTTAGGTTTAGGTTTTGGTTTTATTTACTTTAGGTTTAGGTTTAGATTTTATTTATTTAAATTTAGTTTATTTTAGTTTAGGTTCAAGTTTATTTTAGTTTTAATTTAGGTTTAGGTTTTCTTTTAGTTTAGGGTTTAAGTTTTATTTTTTATTTATTTTTTAGTTTTATTTTCAGAATTTTTTTAGGTTTAAGTTTTTATTTAGTTTTTTAAATTTTATTTTAGGTTTATTTTTTTAGTTTTATTTTATTTAAGTTATTTATTCTTAGGTTTAATTTATTTTTTGTTTAGCTTAGGTTTTTATTTATTTTAAATTAGTTTATTTTTATATTTTATTTTTTATTTTTTATTTTAATTTCAGTTAGGTTTTTTATTTATTTTATTTTTATGTTTTATTTAGTTTAGGTTTAACTTATTATATTTTTAGGGTATAACATTTAGGGTTTAAGGTTTAAGGTTTAGGGTTACAGGGTTTAAAGTTTTAAGGTTTAAGGTTTAGCATTAGGGTTTAAGTTTTAGGGTTTAGGGTTTAGGGTTAACTTAGGGTTTAGGGTTTAGGCTTTAGGGTTTAGAGTTTTTAGGGTTTAGAGTTTAGGGTTTAGAGTAGCTTTAGGGTTTTAGGGTTTAAGGTTTAGGGTTTTAAAGTTGTAGGGTTTAGGGTTTAGGGATTTGGGTTTAGGGTTTAGGGTTTAGGGTTTAAAGTTTATGGTTTAGGGTTTAGGATTCATTTAGGGTGGATTTAGGGTTTTTTAGGGTTTATGGTTTAGAGTTTATGGTTTAGGATTATAGGTTTAGTGTTGTAAGACTAGGGTTTAGGGTTTATGGTTAATTTTAGGGTTTAAGGTTTAAGGTTCAAGGTTTAGGATTTTGAGGGCTTAGGGTTTAGGGTGTAGGTCTAAGGTTCAAGTTTTATTTTAGTGTTTAGGGTTTTTGGGGTTTTTTTTAATGGAGAATAAATTCATATTCAACATTTCTTCTTCTCGATTTAATCAACAAAGTAACATACTAAGTTTTTTAAGACACGACATAGATAAGAAATGAGCATGCATAGAGAAAATAAAAAATTCTAGATAACTAGAACTGTCTCCACTGTAAAGACAGTTCCATAAGAAGCAGATCTAATCAGCCCTTCTTCAGTTTTTCTTGTTCCCATTAAAACCACCCCGGCCTCTCGAGTAGCGAGATCCACCATCATATACATGATCTCTCCCTCCACCACAAATACAGTTCCATGTAGTTTAGTTTTTTTATTTATTTCAATTTATTTTATTTTTTATTTATATTTAGGTTTATTTTTTATTTTTATTTATTTTAGTTTAGGTTTTTTATTTTAGTTTATTTTTATGGTTTAGGTTTAGGTTTCAATGTATTTTTTAGTTGAGTTTTTATTTTATTTTTTTTATATTTTTAGCTTTTATTTTTTATTTTTAGGTTTAGGTTTTTATTTTTTATTTTTTTAGGTTTAGGTTTTAGGTTTATTTTTAGGTTTTATTTTTTAGTTTAGGTTTATGTTTATTTTTAATTTATTTTATTTTATTTAGTTTAGGTTTAACTTTAGGTTTAGTTTATTTTAGGTCTACGTTTAGGTTTTATTGATTTTAGTTTAGCTTCTTCAAGTTTAGGTTTAGGTTTATTTTATTTTGTTTATTTTATTTTTATTTTACGTTTAAGATTTTTGTAAGTTTAGGATTTAGGTTTAATTTTAATTTATTTTTAGGTTTATTTATTAGGTTTAAGTTATTATTTAGCATTTATTTTATTTTATTTTAGGTTTATTTTATTTTTATTTTATGTTTAGTTTTAATTTTATTAAGCTTTTTTCTTAGTTTTATGTTATTTTTAATTTAGTTTAGGTTTTTCTTTATTTTATTTTAATTTATTTTTATTTATTATTTTATTTTATTTTTAGATTTATGTTTAGGTTTAGGTTTTAGTTTAGGTTTTTATTTTATTATTATTTTTATTTTATTTAGCCTTAGGTTTTTTTATATATATTATTTTTAGGTTTTATTTAGTTTAGGTTTAGGTTTTCAATTTTTATGGGTTTAGGGTATAGGGTTTAGAGTTTTAGGGTTTTGGGTTTAGTGTTTAGGGTTAGGGTTTAGGGTTTAGGGTTTAGGGTTTAGTGTTTAGGCTTTAGGGTTTAGGGTTTTGAGGGTTTAGGGTTTAGGGTTAACTTAGGGTTTATGGTTTTGGCTTTAGGGTTTAGAGTTTTTAGGATTTATGGTTTAGGGTAAGTTTAGGGTTTAGGGTTTAGGTTTAGGGTTTTTAGTTAGTGTTTAGGGTTTATAGTTTAGGTTTAGCATTTAGTTTAAGTTTAGAGTTTAGGGTTTAGTGTTTTTGAAGGTTTATGGTTTTAGTTTTTAGGGTTTCTTAGGGTTTAGCATTTTGGATTTAGGGTTTAGGGTTTAGGGTTGTAGGTTTAGGATTGTAGGATTAGGGTTTATGGTTTTGGGTTAGTTTACGGGTTTAGGGTTTATGGCTTTTAGGACTTAGGGTTTAGGGTTTATGGTTTAGGTCTAAGGTTCAACTTTTAGTTTAGGGGTTAGGGTTTTTGATTTCTTTTTAACAGAGAATAAATTTAGATTCAACATTTCTTCTTTTTAATTTCATCAATCAAGTAACAGTTTTCTAAGACACGATATATATAAGAAATGAACATAGAGTAAATCAAAAACCCTAGATAACTAGAATAATATCCACAAGACATGGTTCCATAAGCAACATATCGGATCCCTTTCTCTAGTTCTCATCAAACCACCCCTCTCAGAAAGATCCACCATGATATCCCTAATCCCTCCCCTAGCTGTATCCTCTCCTCCTCCCTCCATAACTACCATTACTCTAACCACCACCTCTAGGTCCCCCACCACCACTACGATAACCGTCATCTCATCCATCACCTCCACTACCAGATCTAGACTGAGCCTGCTTGACAGTGATGTTCCTATTATCAAGGTTCTGTCCATTCTTAGGGTTTAGGTTTATTTTTTTAATTTATTTCATTACTTCAGATTTAGGGTTTTGGGTTAGGGTTTATGGTGTAGGGTTTAGGGTTTAGGGTTTAGGGTTTCAGGGTTTATGCCTTCAGGGTTTAGGGTTTAGGGTTTAGGATTAGGGTTTAGGGTTTAGGGTTTATGATTTAGGGCTTAGGGTCATAGGTTTAGGGTTTGACGTTTAAATTTAGTTTTAGGGTTTTAGGTTTAGGGTTTAAGATTTAGGGTTTAAGGTTTTTTTTTTTAATTAAGTAAACTAGTAGGTTTAGGTTTATTTAATTTATTTAGTTTATTTTTTATTTATTTTAGTTTATTTTATTTTTTATTTTTACTTATGTTTATTTTTTTATTTTCATTTATTAAAATTTATTTATTTTATGTTTATTTACTTTAGTTTAGGTATTTTATTTTAGTTTTTTTTTGGGGCATAGGTTTATTTTTTAGTTGAGTTTTATTTTTATTTATTTTATTATTTAGGTTTAGGTTTTACTTTTTATTTTTAGGTTTAGGTTTAGGTTTTTATTTTATTTTTTTTAGGTTTAAGTTTTAGGTTTTTATTTTAGGTTTATTTTTAGGATTAATTTTTTAGTTTAGGTATAGGTTTATTTTTAGTTTATTTTATTTTAGTTAGTTTAGGTTTCATTTATTTTAGGTTTAGGTAAGGTTTTATTTATTTTAGTTTAGGTTTAAGTTTATTTTATTTTGTTTATTTTATTTTATTTATTTTATTTTTATCTTAGGCTTAGGTTTTTTTAGTTTAGAGTTTAAGATTTATTTTTTATTTATATTTAGGTTTAGGTCATTATTTAGTTTTTATTCTATTATTTTTATTTTACATTTAAATTTAATTTTATTAAGGATTTTAATTCTTAGTTTTATCTTATTTTTTTAGTTTAGTTTAGGTTTTACATTATTTTATTTTAGTTTATTTTTATTTTTCTAATTTATTTTATTTTTAGGTTTAAGTTTTAGTTTATGTTTTTATTTTATTTTATTTTTATTTTATTTTAGTTTATGTTTTTTTATATATATTATTTTTAGGTTTGATTTAATTTAGGTTTAGGTTTTTAGGTTTTTAGGTTTTTAGTGTTTAGGGTATGAGGTTTAGGGTTTATGTTTAAAATTTTAGGGTTTAGGATTTAGGTTTAGGGTTAGGGTTTAGGGTTTAGGGTTATGGTTTAGGGTTTACATTTTAGGGTTAGTTTAGGGTTTAGGGTTTTAGGGTTTAGGGTTTAGGGCTTTGGGTTTAGGGTTTAAGGTATAGGGTTATAGTTTTAGGGTTGTAAGTTTAGTGTTTAGGTTCAGGGTTAGTTTTAAGGTTTAGGGTTTAGGGATTAGGATTTATGGTTTAAGGCTTTGGGTTATTTTAAAAAAAAATTAAGTAAACTAGTAGGTTCAGGTTTATTTAATTTATTTACTTTTATTTTATTTTTTATTTTTTTACTTTATTTTTTATTTTTATTTAGGTTTATTTTTAGTTTAAGGTTATTCATTTTAATTTAGGTTTTTTATTTTAGTTTATTTTTCAAGTTTAAGTTTATGTTTATTTTTTAGTTTACTTTTATTTTTATTTATTTTTTAGGTGTATGTTTTATTTTTTATCTTATTTTTTTAGGTTTAGTTTTTAGGTTTTTATTTTAGGTTTATTTTTAAGTTTTATTTTTTAGTTTAGGTTTATGTTTATTTTTAGTTTATTTTATTTTATTTTGTTTAGGGTTTAGGTTTAATTTATTTTTGGTTTAGGTTTTATTTATTTTAATTTAGTTTACTTTAGTTTAGGTTTAGGTTTATTTTATAATGCTTATTTTAGGTTATGTTTTTTTTTAGTTTAGGGTATAGGTTTTATTTTTTATTTATATTTAGGTTTTATTTTCAGTTTTATTTTTTAGGTTAAGGTTTTATTTAGTTTTTATTTTATTTTTATTTTACGTTTAGTTTTTATTTTATTTAGTTTATCAAGATTTATTTTATTTTTAGGTTTAAGTTTTAATTTTTTTATTTAATTATATTTTTAAATTTAGGTTTAGGTTTAGGTTTATGTTTTAGTTTAGGTTTAAATTTTTGTATTTTTTTATTTTATTTGAGTTTAGGTTTTTTATTTATTTTATTTTTAGGTTTTATTTAGTTTAGGTTTAGGTTTTTAGGATTTTAGGTTTTTAGAGTTTAGGGTTTCATGTTTAGGCTTTGGGGTTTATGGTTTAAGGTTGTTTATTTTAGGGTCAAGTTTTAAGATTTAGTGTTTAGGGTTTAGGGTTTACAGTTTAGGGTATATGGTTTTAAAATTTAAGGTTTAGGGTTTGGAGTTGTAGGTTTGGAGTTCAGGGTTCAGGGTTTAGGGTTTAGGGTTTAGGGTTAGTTTTAGTGTTTTAGGTTTAGGGTTAGGTTTTTTTTTTAAATTAAGTAAATTTATAGGTTTAAGTTTATTTAGTTTATTTTTAATTTATTTTAGTTTATTTTATTTTTTATTTTTATATAAGTTTTTTCTAATTTTTATTTAGTTTAGTTTATTTATTTTAGTTTAGGTTTTTTATTTTAGTTCATTTTCTTAGGTTTAGGTTTAGGTTTAGGTTTATTTTTTTAGATTAGTTTTATTTTTGTTTTATTTTTCAGGTCTAGATTTTGTTTTTTATTTTTAGGTTCAGGTTTTGGTATTTATTTCATTTTTTTTAGGTTTAGGTTTTAAGTTTATTTTTAGGTTATAATTTTTAATTTAGGTTTACATTTATTTAAAGTTTATTTAATTTTTTTAGGGCTTAAATTATTTTAGGTTTAAGTTTAGGTTAAGGCTTAGTTTATTTTAGGTTTAGGTTTAGGTTTTATTTATTTTAGTTTAACTTATTTTAGTTTAGGTTTAGGTTTATTTAATTTTTATTTTAAGTTTAGGGTTTAGGTTTTATTTTTTCTTTACTTTTAGGATTATATTTTAGGTTTAGGTTTTTATTAAGTTTTTATTTTATTTTATTTTATGTTTTTTTTAATTTTACTTAGGTTTAGTTTTTATTTGATTTAGGTTTTTTATTTTTTTAGTTTAGTTTATGTTTTTATTTATATTATTTTAGTTTAATTTTTATTTTATTTTTTATTTCTTTTTTAGGTTTAGGTTTAGCTTTTAGTTTAGGTTTTTATTTTATTTTATTTTGGTTTAGGTTTTTTTACTTAATTTATTTTTAGGTTTTATTTAGTTTAGGTTTATCTTTTTAGCTTTTTAGGGTTTAGGGTTTAGGGTTAGTTTAGGGTTCAGAGTTTGGGGTTTAGGGTTTAGGATTTAGGGTTTAGTGTTTGGGGTTTAGGGTTTAGGATTTAGGGTTTAGGGTTTAGGGTTTAGGCTTTAGGGACTAGGTTTTATGGTTTAGGGTTCAGGGTTTAAAGTTTTAGGATTTAGGGGTTATGGTTTAGGTTTTAGATCTAAGGTCCAGGTTTTAGATTAGGGTTTAGGGCTTTTGGTTTTTTTTTAATAGTGGACAAATTCAGATTCAACATTTCTTCTATTTGATTTCATCAATCAAGTAACACACTAAGTTTTATAAGACACAAGTAATGACATAGATAAAAAATGAGGATGCATAGAGAAAATCAGAAACCCTAGATAACTAGAACTATCTCCATTATAAAGACAATTCCATAACCAGCAGATTGGTTCAATTGTTCTTTAGTTTCTCCATTTCCCATCAAAACCACCCCGGCCTCTCGAGTAGTGTGATCCGCCTTCATATCCCTGATCTCCCCTCCGAAGATGGTTGTATCCATCCATCCTCCCGCCTCCATAATCACCACATGTCCCACCACCTCCCCATCCACGACCTCCAGATCCCCACCACCACTGCAATAATTGCTGCCTCCGTCTTCACCTTCACCATTAGATCTAGACTGAGTCTTGTTGATGATGACATTCCTACCATCAAGGTTCTGCCCTTTCTTAGGGTTTATGTTTAGGTTTATTAGGTTTTAGGGTTTAGGTTTATTTTTAAATTTATTTAGTTACTTTAGGTTTGGGTTTAGGGTTTGGCATTTAGGGTTTAGGGGTTAGGGTTTGGGTTTAGGGTTTAGGGTTTAGGGTTTAGGGTGTAGGGTTTAGGGTTTAGGGTTTAGGGTTTTAAGGTTTATGCTTTTAGGGTTTAGAGTTTAGGGGATTAGGGTTTAGGGTTTAGGGTTTAAGGTTTAGGGTTTAGGGTTTGGTTTTATAGGTTTAGGGTTTAGGGTTTAGCATTTAAGGTTTAAGGTTTAAGGTTTAGGGTTTAGAATTTAGTGTTTAGGGTTCTTTTTAAAATTAAGTAAACCAGTAGGTTTTGGATTATTTACATTATTTAATTTATTTAGTTTATTTTATTTTTAATTTTTATTTAAGTTTATTTTTTATATTTATTTATTTTAGTTTATTTATTTTAGGTTTTGTATTTTGGTTTAGGATTTTTATTTTAGTTTATTTTTTAGGTTTAGGCTTAAGTTTATGTTAATTTTTAAGTTGAGTTTAATTTTTATTTTATTTTTTAGGTTTAAGTTTTATTTTTTATTTTTAGGTTTAGGTTTAGGTTTTTATTTTATTTTTTTAGGTTTAGGTTTTAGATTTATATTTTAGTTTTTATTTTTTAGTTTAGGTTTAGGTTTATTTGTAGTTTATTTTATTTTATTTTATTTAGTTTGAGTTTGGTTTAAGTTTAATTTATTTTTGGTTCAGGTTTATGTTTTATTTATTTTAGTTTGGGTTTATGTTTAGTTTATTTTGTTTATTTTATTTTTATTTTAGCTTTAGGTTTTTTTTATTTTAGGGTTTCGATTTTATTTTCTATTTATTTTCAGCCTTTACATTTAGGTTTATTTTATCAGTTTAGGTTTTGATTTAGTTTATATTTTTCTTTAGTTAAAGTTTATTTTATTTTTATTTTATGTTTAGTTTTAATTTTATTAAGGGATTTTTAATACTTAGTTGTATTTTATTTTTTTAGTTTAGTTTAGGTTTTCTTTATTTTATTTTGTTTATTTTTAATTTTTATTTTATTTTATTTTAGGCTTAGGTTTTAGTTTAGGTTTTTATTTTATTTTATTATTTTTTTATCTAGGTTTGCATTTTTTTATTTATATTTTTTAGGTTATATTTAGCTTAGGTTTAGGTTTTTAGGTTTTTACGGTTTAGGGTATAAGGTTTAGGTTTTTCTTTTATTTTATTATTTTATTTTATCTAGGTTTGCATTTTTTTATTTATATTTTTTTAGGTTATATTTAGTTTAGATTTAGGTTTTTAGGTTTTTAGGATTTAGGGTATAGGGTTTAGGGTTTTAGGGTTTAGGATTTTAGGGTTTAGGGTTTAGGGTTTAGCATTTAGGGTTTAGGGTTTTTTTTTAAGAGAGAATAAATTCATATTCAGCATTTCTTCTTTTTGATTTCTTCGACCAAGTAACACACCAAGTTTTCTAAGAGAGAAGCAATGACATAAATCAAAAATATGCATGTGTAGAGCAAATAAAAAACCCTAGATAACTAGAATTATCTCTACTTTAAGACCTAGTTCCATAAGCAGCAGATTGGATCAACCGTTATTCAATTTCTCTAGTTCCCATCAGAACCACTCTGGCCTGTCGAGTAGGGGGATCCACCATCATATCCCCGACCTTGCCCTCCACCACCACCACCATCTATTAATTTTGGGTTTTATTTTTAGTTTAGTTTAATTTTTATTTTATTTTTTAGGTTTAGGTTTTACTTTTATTTTTATGTATAGGGTTATGTTTTTATTTTATTTTTTAGGTTTTGGTTTAAGGTTTTTATTTTAGGTTTATTTTTAGGTTATATTTTTATAGTTTAGGTTTAGGTTTATTTTAAGTTTATTTAATTTTATTTAGGGTTTAGATTTAGGTTTAGGTTTAGTTTATTTTAGGTTTAGGTTTAGGTTTTATTTATTTTAGGTTTGGGTTTAGGTTAATTTTAAAAATATATTAGGTTTATGTTTTTTTTTATTTAGGGTTTTGGTTTTATTTTTTATTTAATTTTAGGTTTATTTTTAGGTTTGCATTTTTATTTAGTTTTTATTTTAAACTATATTAAGTTTATTTTTTTATTTAGATTTAGCCTTTTTTTTATTTAGGTTTTTAAATTTTTAGTTTAGTTTAGGTTTTTATTTATTTCATTTTAGTTTAGTTTTTATTTTTTATTTTATTTTCTTTTTATGTTTAGGTTTTAGTTTTGGTTTTAGTTTAGGGTTTTATTTTTTTTATTTTTTTTTATTTTGGGTTAATTTTTTTATTTATTTTATTTTTATTTTTTATTTAGTTTTGGTTTAGGATTTTAGCATTTAAGGGATTAGGGTTTATGTTTTAGGTCTAGCGTTCAGGTTTTAATTTAGAATTTAGAGTTTTGGTATGTTTTAAGAGGGAATAAATTCAGATTCAATATTTATCCTTTTTGATTTCATCAACCAAGTAACACACCAAGTTTTTTGAGACATAAGCAATGACATAGATCAAACATGAGCACGCATAGAGCAAATCAAAAACCATAGATAACTAGAATCATCTCTACTTTAAGACCAAGTTCCATAAGCAGCAGATTGGATCAATCATTTTTTAGTTTCTCTCATTCCGATCAGAACCACTCCAGCCTCACGAGTAGCGGATCCAGCATCTTATCCCCGATATTTCCCTCCACCACCACCACCATCTATTATTTTTGGGTTTTATTTTTAGTTTATTTTTATTTTTATTTTATTTGTTTAGGTTTAGGTTCTATTTTTATTTTTATGTACAGGTATAGGTTTTTATTTTATCTTTTTAGGTTTAGATTTTAGGTTTATTTTAGGTTATATTTTTATAGTTTAGGTTTAGATTTATTCTAATTTTATTTAATTTTACTTAATGTTTAGATTTAAGTTTAGGTTTACTTTATTTTAGGTTTAGGTTTAGGTTTTATTTATTTTAGTATTAGGTTTAGGTTAATTTTATTTTTAAATTAGGTTTAGGTTTTTTTTGGGTTTTGATTTTATTTTTTATTTATTTATAGGTTTGATTTTAGGTTTAGGTTTTTATTTAGTTTTTATTTTGTTTAATTTTATGTTTATTTTATTTTTATTTAGGTTTAGTTTTTATTTTTTTAGTTTTTTTAATTTTTAGGTTATTTTAGGTTTTTATTTATTTTATTTTAGTATAGTTTTTAATTTTTATTTTATTTTATTTTTATGGTTTAGGTTTTAGCTTTGGTTTTTATTTTATTATATTATATTTTATTTTGGTCTAAGTTTTTTTATTTATTTTATTTTTATTTTTTATTTAGTTTAGGTTTAGGTTTTTAGCATTTTAGGGTTTAGGGTTACTTGAGGCTTTATAGTTTAGGGTTCAGGTTTAGGATTTTGAGTTTAGGGTTTAGGGTTTTCTAGGGTTTAGGGTTTAGGGTTTAGGGTTTATGGTTTAGTGTTTAGGTTTTAGGGTTGTATGTTTAATGTTTAGGGTTTAGGGTTAGCTTTAGGTTTTAGGGTCTAGGGTTTTTTTAAAAAAAAAAAATTTAAACTAGCAGGCTTAGGTTTATTTAGTTTATTTATTTTAGTTTATTTTATTTATTTATTTATTTTAGGTTTATTTATTTAATTTAGGTCTTTTATATTAGTTTATTTTTTAGGTTTAGGTTTAGGTTTATGTTGTATTTTTTAGTTTAGTTTTATTTTTATTTAATTTTTTGGGTTTAGGCTTTATTTTTTATTTTTAGATTTAGGTTTAGGTTTTTATTTTATTTTTTTAGGTTTAGATTTTATGTTCTTATTTTAGCTTTATTTTCCCAAGTTTTATTTTTTTTATTTAGGTTTATGTGTATTTTTAGTTTATTTTTTTATATTTAGTTTAAGGTTTTGGTTTAGTTTATTTTAGATTTAGGTTTAGGTTTTTTTGATTTTAGTTTAGTTTATTTTAGTTTAGGTCTAGGTTTATTTTTTTTAGTTTAGGGTTTAAGATTTATTTTTTATTTTTTTAGGCTTAGGTTTTTATTTAGTTTTATTTTATTTTATTTTATGTTTATTTTATTTTTATTTTACATTTAGTTTTTCATTTTATTTAGGTTTTTTATTTTTAGGTTTATTTTATTTATTAGTTTACTTTAGATTTTAGTTTAATTTATTTTAGTTTATTTTTTATTTTTATTTTAATTTATTTTTATATTTAAGTTTAGGTTTTTATTTTATTTTAATTTTTATTATATTTAGATTTAGGTTTTCTATATTTATTTTATTTTTAGGTTTTATCTTATTTAGGTTTAGGTTTTTAAGTTTTTTTAGGGTTTAGGGTTGTATGTTTTTGGGTTTAAGGTTTAGTGTTTAGGGTTTAGGGTTTTATGGTTTAGTGTTTAGGGTTTAGGGTTTTGGGGATTAGGGCTTGGGGTTTAGGGTTGTAGGTTTAGGGTTTAGGGTTGAAGGATTAATGTTTTTTTATTTCTATTTATTTTTAAATTAGGTAAACTCGTAAGTTTATTTAGTTTAATTTGTTTATTTTTTATTTTATTTATTTTTTATTTTTATTTTTATTTTTATTTAGTTTAGTTTATTAATTTTAGTTTATTTTTGTAGGTATAAGTTAATGTTTAGGTTCAGGTTTATTTTTTAGTTTCGTTTTATTTTTATTTTATATTTTAGGTTTAGGTTTATGTTTGTATTTTATTTTTTTAGGTTTAGGTTTTAGGTTTTTATTTTGGGTTAATTTTTAGGTATTATTTTTTTGTTTATGTTTAAGTTTATTCTTAGTTTATTTTATTTTATTTAGGGAGTAGGTTTACTTTTATGTTTAGTTTATTTTAGGTTTAGGTTTAAGTTTTATTTTGTTTTATTTTCGTTTGGGTTTAGGTTTATTTTATTTTTATTTTACATTTAGTTTTTTTTTTTGTTTAGGGTTTAAGTTTTATTTTTTTTTATTTTTAGGATTTATTTTTAGGTTTATATTTTAGTTTTAAGTTTTTAATAAGTTATTATTTTATTTTATTTTAAGTTTATTTTATTTTTATTTTAGGTTTAGTTTTTTTGTATTTATTTAAGTTTTTTTTATTTTTTCAAGTTTAGTTTAGACTTTTATTTATTTTATTTTAGTTTAGTTTATATTTTTTAGTTTAGTTTAGGTTTAGGTTCTAGTTTAGGCTTTTATTTTATTTATTTTCTTACTTTATTTTTGTTTAGATTTTTTATTTATTTAATTTTTAAGTTTTATGTAGTTTAGGTTTAGTTTTTCAGGTTTTTAGGGTTTAAGGTTTAGGGTTTGTTGAGGGTTTGGCACTTGGGGTTTAGGTTTTAGGCTTTAGGTTTTAAGGTTAAAAGTTTTGGGTTTAGATTTTAGGGTTTAGGGTTTAGGGCTTTAGGGTTTAGAGTTTATGATTTTATTTTAACAGGGAACAAATTCAGATTTAACATTTCTTCTTTTCTATTTCATCAACCAAGTAACACACCAAGTTTTCTAAGAAATATGCAATGACATAGATAAAAAATGTGGACACATAGAGTAAATCAAAAACCCTAGATAACTATAACTATCTCTACTATAAAGACAGTTCCATAAGCAGCAGATCAAATCGGTCGTTCATCAATTTCTCTAGTACCCATCAGAACAACTCTGGCCTCTCGAGTAGTACGATCCGCAATCATGTCCCTGATCTCTCCCTCTACCACCACCACGGTTGTAACCTCCATCAATTTAGGGTTAGTTTTTGGGTTTAGGGTTTAGGGTTTAAGGTTTAGGGATTAGGTCTTAGGGTTTAGGATTTAGGGTTTAAGGTTTTTTTTAATAAACTAGTGGGTTTAGGTTTATTTAGCTTTCTTAGTTTAGGGTTTATCATCTAGGGTTTTTTAGGGTTCAAGGTTTTTTAGGGTTTAGGATTTAGGGTTTAGGTTTGTATGTTTAGGGTTGTCGATTTAGGGTTTAGGGTTTAGGGTTAGTTTTAAGGTTTAAGGTTTAGGCTTTAGAGTTTAAGATTTAGAGTTTAGGGGTTTATTTTTAAAGTTAAGTAAACCAGTAGGTTTAGGTTTATTTAGTTAATTTTTTATTTATTTTAGTTTATTTTAACTTTGTTTATTTAGGTTTACTTTTTATTTTTATTTAGTTTAGTTTATACATATTAGGTTTATTTATTTAGTTTAGGTTTTTTTTGTAAATTTATTTTTTAGGTTTAGGTTTTTTTAAGTTTAGTTTTATTTTTATTTTATTATTTAGGTTTAGTTTTAATAATTTATTTTTAGGTTTAGGTTTAATTTATTTTATTTTTTTAGGTGTAGGTTTTAGGTTTTATTTTCTAGTTTAAGTTTAGGTATATTTTTAGTTTATTATATTTTATTTAGATTAGGTTTAGGTTTAGGTTTAGAATATTATAGGTTTAGGTTTAGGTTTATTTATTTTAGTTTATTTTATTTTAGGTTAGGTTTAGCTTTATTTTATTTTGTTTATTTAATTTTTATTTAAAGTTTAGGATTTTTTTGTTAAGGGTTTAGGTTTAATTTTTATTTACTTTTCCGTGGAGTTTTTAGGTTTTGGGTTTTTATTTAATTTTATTTCAGGTTTGTTTTATTTTTATTTTAGGTTTCGTTGTTATTTTATTTAGGTTTTTTATTTTTAGTTTAGTTTAGTTTTTTTTTATTTTAGTTCATTTTTATTTTTTATTTTATTTTCTTTTTAAGTATAAGTTTAGGTTTAGGTTTATGATTTACTTTAGGTTTTTATTTTATTGTATTTTTGCTTAGGTTTATCTATTTACTTTATTTTTAGGTTTTATTTAGTTTAGCTTTATGTTTTTACCTTTTTAGGGTTTAGGGTTTAAGGTTTAGGATTTGGGGTTTAAGGTTTAGGGTTTAGGGTTTAGGGTTTAATGTTTAGTGTTTAGGGTTTAGGGCGTAGGGTCTATGATTTAGGATTTAGGGTTTAGTGTCTTAGGGTTTAGGGTTTATGATTTAGCATTTAGGTAATAAGGCTTTTAGGGTATAGGGTTTAGGGTTTAAGGTTTAGGGTGTAGGCATTTTAGGGTTTATGCTTTGGGGTTTAGGGAGGTTTTAGGTCTACGATTCAAGTTTTAGTTTAGGGTTTTTGGCTTTTGGCTTTTTTATTTAATAGAGAACAAATTCATATTCAACATTTCTTCTTTTTGATTTCATCAACCAAGTAACACACCAAGTTTTCTAAGACACAAGTGACAACTTAGATAAAAAATGAGCACGCATACAACAAATCAAAAGCTCTAGATAACTAGAACCGTCTCTACTATAAAGACATAGTTCCATATGTAGAAAATTAGATCGATCATTCATCAATTTCTCCAGTTCCCATTAGAACCACTCCAGCCTCTCGAGTAGTTGGATCCACCATCATATCTGTGATCTCTACCTCCATCACCACCATGGTTGTAACCTCCATCGCTCCTCTCGCCTCCATAACCACTTCCACCACCACCTCCCATCTAGATCCCCCACCACCATTGTATAGTTGCCGCCTTCTTGTGGATCTAGACTACTTTGATGATGATCTTACTGCCAAGATTCTGCCCATTCTTAGGGTTTAGGGTTAGTTTAGGGTTAAAGGTTTAGGGTTAATTTAGGGTTTAAGGTTTAGGGTTTATAGTTTGGAGTTTATGGCTTAAGGTTGTAGGTTTTAGAGCTTAGGGTTTAGGGTTTAGGGTTTGGAGTTTAGGGTTTTAGGGTTTAGGTTTTAGGGTTTAGGCCTTAGGGTTTTAGGGTTTTAGGGTTTAAGGCTTATGGTTTATGGTTTAGGGTTTAGGGTTTTAGGGTATAGTGTTTTGGGTTTAGGATTTAGGATTTAGGGTTTAGGGTTTAAGGATTTTTTTTCTTAAATTAAGTAAATTGGTTGGTTTAGGATTATTTAGTTTATTTATTATTTATTTGAGTTTATTTTATTTTTCATTTTTATTTAGGTTTATTTTTTACTTTTATTTATTTTAGTTTATTTATTTTAGTTTTATTTATTTTAGTTTAGGTTTTTGATTTTAGTTTTTTTAATTTAGGTTTATTTTTTAGTTGAGTTTTATTTTATATTTTATATTTTTATGTTTAAGTTTTGGTATTTATTTGATATCTTTAGGTTTATGATTTATGTTTTGTTTTAGGCTTATTTTTAGGTTCTATTTCTTTACTTTAGGTTTAGGTTTATTTTTAGTTTATTTTATTTTATTTTTGTTTAGGTTCAGGTTTAGGTTTAGGTTTTGTTTATTTTAGTTTAGGTTTAGGTTTTTGTTTATTTTATCTTATTTATTTTATTTTTAGTTTAGGCTTAGGTTTTTTTAATTTAGGGTTTGGGTTTTATTTTTTTATTTATTGTTAGGTTTATTTTTTAGGTTTAGGTTATTATTTAGTTTTTATTTTATTTTATTTTTGATTTATTTTATTTTAGGTAAAATTATTTATATTTTATGTTTAGTTTTATTTTATTTATGTTTTTTATTCTTAGGTTATTTTATTTTTTAATTTAGTTTGGGTTTTTATTTCTTTTATTTCTATTTATTTTAGTTTTTTATTTATTAATTTTTATATTTAGCTTTAGGTTTTAGTTTAGGTTTTTATTTTATTTTAACTTTTTTATTTTATTTAGGTTGAGGTCTTTTTATTTATTTTGTTAGTATGTTTTATTTAGTTATGTTTAGGTTTTTAGGTTTTAATGTTTAGGGTTTAGGGTTTAGGGTTTAGAATTTTGAGGGTTTAGGGATTAGGGTTTAGGGTTAGCTTAGGGTTTAAGGTTAGCTTAGAGTTTATGGTTTAGGCTTCTGGATTTAAGGTTTAGGATTAGTTTAGGGTTTACGGTTTTGGGTTTTGGGTTTAGGGTTGTAAGTTTAGGGTGTAGGGTTTAGGGTTAGGATTTAGGGTTTAGGGTTTATGGTTTAGCTTTTAGGGTTTTCTTTAATTAATTAAACTGGTAGGTTAGGTTTATTTAGTTTATAGAGTTTATTTTTTATTTATTTTAGTTTATTTTTATTTTTATTTAGTTTAGTTTTTTTATTCTTGGTTTATTTATTTTAGTTTAGGTTTTTATTTTAATTTATTTTGTAGGTTTAGGTTTAGGTTTAGGCTTATTTTTTAGTTTAGTTTTGTTTTTGTTTCATTTTTATGTTTAGGGTTTATTTTATATTTTTAGGTTTATGTTAAGGTTTATGTTTTATTTTTGTAGGTTTAGGTTTTAAGTTTTTATTTAAGGTTTTTATTTTTATTTTAAGTTTAGGTTTACTTTTAGTTTATTTTATTTTATTTAGTTAATTTTAGGTTTAGGTTTAGGTTTTATTTATTTTAGTTTAGTTTATTTTAGTTAAGGTTCGTTTATTTTATTTTGTTTACTTTAGGTTTAGGTTTTTTTAATTTATTTTTTAGGTATTATTTTTTGGTTTTTTTTAGGTTTAGGTTTTAGTTAGTTTTATTTTATTTTATTTTAGGTTTATTTTATTCTTAATTTATGTTTTTTATTTTATTTAGGGTTTTATTTTTAGGTTTGTTTTATTCTTTTGTTCAATTTAGGGTTTTATTTATTTTATTTTAGTTTAGCTTATATATTTTATTTTATTTTATTTTATTTTTATGTTTAAGATTATGTTTAGGTTTAGGTTTAAGTCTAGGTTTTTTTTTTCATTTTATTTAGGTTTAGGTTTTTTATTTATTTTATTTTTATGTTTTATTTAGTTTAGGTTTAGGTTTTTAGGATTTTAGGGTTTCGAGTTATGGGTTTAGGGTTGAGAGTTTGGGGTTAAGGCTTTAGGGTTTAGGGTTATAGGATTTAGAGTTTAGGGTTTAGGATTTAGGGTTTAGGGTATAGGGTATAGGGTATAGGGTTTTAGGGTTTATGGTTTAGGGTTTAAGGTTTAGGGTTTTAAGGTTTAGGGTTTAGAGTTTAGGGTTGCATGTTTAGGGTTTAGGGTTTAGGGTTAGTTTTAATGTTTAGGGTTTAGTGTTAGGGTGTTTTTTATTTTTTTTTTTAAATTATGTAAACTCGTAGGTTTAAGTTTATTTATTTTAGTTAATTTATTTTTTATTTATTTTAGTTAGTTTATTTTTTATTTATTTTAGTTTATTTTACTTTTATTTTTATATAGGTTTATTTTTATTTTAATTTAGTTTAGTTTATTTTTTTAGGTTTTTATATTTTAGTTTATTTTTTAGGTTTAGGTTTAAGTTTAGGTTTATTTTTTATTTTAGTTTTATTTTTATTTAATTTTTTAGGTTTAGGTTTTAGTTTATTACTTCTAGGTTTAAGTTTAGATTTTTATTTTATTATTTTTAGGTTTAGGTTTTAGGTTTTTATTTTATGTTTATTTTGAGGTTTTATTTTTTATTTTAGGTTTAGGTTTATTTTTAGTTTATTTTATTTTATTTAGGGTTTAGGTTAAGGTTTTATTTATTTTAGTTTAGATTATTTTAGTTTAGGTTAGGTTTATTTTATTTTTATTTTAAGTTTTGGTTTTTTTTAGTTTAGGGTTTATGTTTAATTTTTTTTATTTTTAGGTTTCATTTTTAGGTTTAAGCTTTTATTTAGTTTTTTATTTTATTTCATTTTATTTTTACTTTATTTTTATTTTAGGTTTAGTTTTTATTTATTTAGGTTTTTTATTTTTAGTGTAGTTTAGGTTTTTATTTATTTTATTTTAGTTTTATTTTTTTAGGTTTAGGTTCAGGTTTAGGTTTAGATTTAGGTTTTAGTTTAGGTTTTCATTTTATTTGATTTTTTTATTTTATTTTAGTTTCAGTTTTTTTATTCATTTTATTTTTAGGTTTTATTTAGTTTAGGTCTAGATTTTTAGCTTATTAGTGTTTAGGGTATAGTGTTTAGGGTTTAGGTTTTGGGGTTCAGGTTTTAGGGTTTAAGGTTTAGGATTTAGGGTTTATGGTTTAAGTCTTAGGGTTTATGGTTTAGAGTTTAGGGTTTAGGGTTTAGGGTTTAGGGTTTTTTGGGTTTAGGATTTAGGGTTTATGGTTTAGGTTTTCAGTCTAGGGTTCAAATTTTTGTTTAGGGTTTAGGGTTTTTGGTTTATTTTTAACAGAGAACAAATTCTGATTCAACATTCTTCTTTCCAATTTCATCAACCAAGTAACCCACCAAGTTTTCTAAGACAAAAATGATGACATAGATAAAAAATGAGCACACATAAAGCAAATCAAAAACCCTAGATAACTAGAACTATCTCTACTATAAAGACAAAGTTCCATAAGCGATGATGATTGGGTTCTTGATTTCTCAGGTTCCCATCGAACCACCGCCTCTCTGTGTGGCGGATCCACATCATATATCTCTCCCTCTGCCACCACCACGGTTGTAACCTCCATCATTTCTCTTGCCTCTATAAGCACCACTACTCCGACCACTACCTCCATATCCACCTGCTTCTCCAGATACCCCACCACCATAGCGATATCCTCTGCCTTCGCCTCCACTGCCAGATCTAGATCAAGCCTGATTGATGGTGATGTTTCTGGCATCAAGGTTCTTCCTAGTCTTTGGGTTTAGGTTTATTAGGTTTTAGGGTTTAGATTTAATTTTTCATTTATTTAGTTATATTTTGTTTAGGTTTAGGGTTTGGGGTTTAGGGTTCGAGTTTAGGGTTTAAGGTTTAGGGTTTTAGGGTTTATTCTTTTAGGGTTTAGGGTTTAGGGTTAGGGTTTAGTGTTTTAGGGTTTAAGGTTTTAGGGTTTAGGGTTTAGGGTTAGGGTTTAGGGTTTAGGGTTTAGTGTTTAGGCTTTAGGGTTTAGGGTTAGTTTAGGATTTAGGGTTTTTTAGGGCTTAGGGTTTAGGGTTGTAGGTTTGGGATTTAGTGTTTAGGGTTAGTTTTAGGGTTTAGGGTTTATGGTTTAGGGTGTAGAGTTTACGGTTTAGGGCCTTTTTTAAATTAAGTAAATCGATAGGTTTAGGTTTATTTGGTTTATTTAAGTTATTTTTTATTTATTTTAGTTTATTATATTATTTATTTATATTTATATTTATTTTTAATTTTTATTTAAATGGTTTATTTGTTTTAGGTTTATTTATTTTACTTTAGGTTTTTTATTTTAGTTTATTTTTTAGGTTTAGGTTTAGGTTCATGTCTATGTTTTAATTTAGTTTAATTTTTATTATATTTTTTAGGTTTTCATTTTATTTTTTTATTTTTAGGTTTAGGTATAGGTTTCTTTTTGTTTTTTTTGGTTTAGGATTTAAATTTTTATTTTAGGTTTATTTTTATGTTCTATTTTTTATTTATTTTATTTTATTTAGTTTAGGGTTTAGGTTTTAATTATTTCAAGTTTAGGTTTAGGTTTATTTTAATTTTATTTATTTTAGGTTTATATTTTTTTTTAGTTTAGGGTTTAGGTTTTATTTTTAATCTATTTTTAGGTTTAGGTTTTTATTTAGTTTGTATTATTTTTATTTTAGGTTTATTTTATTTTTATTTTCAATTTAGTTTTTATTTTATTTAGGTTTTTTTTAGGTTTATTTATTTTTTGGTGTAGTTTAGGTTTTTATTTATTTTATTTTACTTTAGTTTTTTTTAATTTTTATATTTAGGTTTAGTTTTATGTTTAGGTTTAGGTTTAGGTTTTTGTTTAGGTTTTTATTTTATTTTGTTTTTTTATTATATGTTGGTTTAAGTCTTTTTTATTTATTTTATTTATAGGTTTTATTTAGTTTAGGTATAGGTTTGTACGTTGTTAGGGTTTTGGGTTTAGGGTTTAGGGTTTAGGGTTTGGGGCATAAGATTTAGGGTTTAGGGTTGCAGGTTTTAAGGTTTAGGGTTTAGGGTTTTAGGGTTTAAAGTTTAGGGTTTAGGGTTTAAAGTGAAGGGTTTAGGGTTTAGAGTTTAGGGTTTAGGGTATAGGGTTTAGGGTTTTAAGGTTTATGTTTTAGGGTTTTGGGTTAATTTTAGGGTTTAGTGTTTAGGGTTTATGGTTTTTTTGGGTTTAGGGTTTTTTACGGTTTAGGGTTGTAAGTTTAGGGTTTAGGGTTTAGGGTTTATTTTATAGTTTATGGTTTAGGGTTTATGGTTTAGGGTTTAGGGGCTAGGGTTTATGGTTTAGGGTCTTTTGTTTTAGTTAAGTAAACCAGTAGGTTTAGGTTTATTTAGTTTGTTTAGCTTATTTTTAATTTATTATAGTTTATTATATTATTTATTTTTATATATGTTTATTATTAATTTTTATTTAATTTAGTTTATTTATTTAGTTTAGGTTTTTATTTTAGTTTATTTTTTAGGTTTACGTTTAAGTTTATGCATATTGTTAAGCTTAGTTTTTTTTTATTTTATTTTTTAGGTTTTTGTTTTATATTTTTAGGTTTTGGTTTTGGTTTAGATTTTTATTTTATAGTTTTAGGTTTAGGTTTTAGGTTCATGTTTTAGATTTTATTTTTTGATTTAGGTTTAGGAATATTATTTGTTTATTTTAATTTATTTAGTGTAGGTTTAGGTTTAGGTTTTATTTATTTTAGTTTAGTTTATTTTAGTTTAGGATTAGGTTTACTTTACTTTATTTTGTTTATTTTAGGCTTTTTTTTTTAGTTTAGGGTTTAGGTTTTATTTTTTGTTTATTTTTTGATTTTATTTTTATGTTTATGTTTTTATTTAGTTTTTATTTTATTTTATTTTATATTTATATTTATTTTATTTTATGTTTATTTTTATTTTATTAAGTTTTTTTTGGTTTATTTTATTTTTTAGTTTAGTTTCAATTTTTATTTATTATATTTTAGTTTACTTTATTTTATTTGTAAATTTTTTTTATATTTAGGTTTAGATTTGGGTTTAGGTTTTAGTTTAGGTTTTCATTTTATTTTCTTTTATTATTTTATTTATGTTTTGGTTTTTTTATTTATTTTATTTTTAGGATATATTTAGTTTAGGTATAGGTTTTTAGGTTTTTATAGTTTATGGTTTAGGGTTTGTGGTTTAGGGTTAAGGATTGTAGGTTGTAGGTTTAGGGTTTAGGGTTGTAGGTTTAGGGTTTAGGGTTTAGGGTTTAGAATTTATGATTTAGGATTTAGGGTTTAAGATTTAGGGTTTAAGGTTTAAGTTTTTAAGGTTTAGTGTTTAGGATTTAGGGTTTAAGATTTAGGGTTAGTTTCAGGGTTTAGGGTTTAGGGTTAGGGATTTTTTGGTTTTTATTTTTTTTTTAAATTAGGTAAACTCGTAGGTTTAGGTTTGTTTAGTTTATCTTCTATTTATTTTAGTTTATTCTATTTTGTATTTTTATTTACGTTTATTGTTATTTTTATTTAGTTTAGTTTATATATTTTAAGTTTATTTATTTTAGTTTATTTTTTAGGTTTAGGTTTAGGTTTATTTTTTAGCTCAATTTTATTTTTATTTTATTTTATTTTTGGTTTGGTTTTATTTTTCATTTTTTGGTTTATGTTTAGTTTATTTTAGATTTAAGTTTAGATTTTATTTATTTTAGTTTAGTTTATTTTAGTTTGTGTTTAGGTTTATTTTTTTTATTTTAGGTTTAAGTTTTTTTTTTAATTTAGGATTGAGGTTTTATTTTATATTTATTGTTTGGTTTATTTTTTAGGTTTAGGCTTTTATTGTTTTTATTTTATTTTATTTTAGGTTTATTTTATTTTTTTAGGTTTAGTTATTATTATATTTAGGTTTTTTATTTTTTACTTAAGTTTAGATTTTTAGTTATTTATATTTTTATTTAGTTTTTATTTTTTGTTTTATTTTCTCTTGAGGTTTAGGTTTAATTTTAGGTTTTAGTTTAGTTTTTCATTTTTTTTTATTTTTTTTATTTTGGTTTAAGTTTTTTTATTTATTTAATTTTAAGGTTTTATTTAGTTTAGGCTTAGGTTTTTAGCTTTTTAGGGTTTAGGGTTTAGGGTTTAGGGTTTAAGGTTAAGGTTTTAGCGTTTATGGTTTAGGGTTTAGGGTTTTAGGGTTTAGTGTTTAGGGTTTAGGGTTTAGGGTTTTTAGAGTTTAGAGTTTAGGTTTTAGGTCTAGGGATTAAGTTTTAGTTTAGAGTTTAGGGTTTTTGGGTTTTTTTTAACTGAGAATAAATTCAGATTCAGCATTTCTTCTTTTCAATTTCATCAACCAAGTAACACACCAAGTTTTCTAAGAAATAAATAAAGATAAAAATGTACACATGAAATAAAAAAACCCTAGATAACTAGAACCATCTTTAATGTAAAGACACATCTCCATTAGCAGGAGATCAGATCGCCCATTTTTCAGTTTCTCTTGTTGCCATCAGAACTACCCCCTCCTCTCGAGTAGCGGGATCCGCCATCATATCCCTGATCTATCCCTTTGCCACCACCATGGCTGTCACCTCCATCGCTCTTCCTGCCTCCATAACCACCACTTCTCCGACCACCACCACCATATCCACCAGCACTTCCAGATCCCCCACCACCACTACGATAACCTCTGTTCTACCTTTGCCTCCACCGCCAGATCTAGACTGAGCTTGGTTGATGGTGATGTTCCTGCTGTCAAGGTTTTACCCATTCTTGGGGTTTATGTTTATTAGGTTTATTTTTTAATTTATTTAGTTACTTTAGGTTTAGGTTTATTGTTTGGGGTTTAGGGTTTGGGTTTAAGGTTTAGCATTTAGGGTTTAGGTTTTAGGGTTTAGGATTTTAGGGTTTATGCTTTTATCATTTAAGGTTTAGGGTTTTAGGGTTTAGGCTTTCAAGGTTTAGGGTTTAGGGTTTAGGGTTAGAGTTTTGGATTTATGGTTTAGGGTTTACGGTTTAGTGTTTAGGCTTTAGGGTTTAAGGTTTTAAGGGTATAGGGTTTAGGGTTAGTTTAAGGTTTATGGTTCAGGGTTTTGTTATGGTTTAGGGTTTGGGTTTAGGTTAGGTTTAGAAGGTTTAGGTTTAGGGTGTAGGATTTAGGGTTTAGGGTTTAGGGGTTTTTTTTAAAATTAAGTAAACTAGTAGATTTAGGTTTATCTAGTTTATTTAATTTATTTGATTTTTTTATTTAGGTTTGTTTTTTATTTTTAATTAGTTTAGTTTATTTATTTTATTTTAGTTTTGGTTTTTTTATTTTAGTTTAGTTTTTAGGTTTAGGTTTAGGTTTATTATTTCAGTTGAGTTTTATTTTTATTTTATTTTTTAGGTTTATGTTTTATTTTTTATTTTAGGTTTAGGTTTATTTTTATTTTATTTTTTAAGTTTAGGTTTTAGGTTTTTATTTTAGGTTTATTTTGAGGTTATATTTTTTTAGTTTAGGTTTAGCTTTATTTTTAGTTTATTTTATTTTATTTTGAGTTTAGGTTGAGGTTTAGGTTTAGTTTATTTTAGGATTAGGTTTAGGTTTTATTTATTTTAGTTTAGGTTTAGTTTTATTTTATTTTTATTTTAGGTTTAGGCTTTTTTTAGTTTAGGATTTAGGTTTTATTTTTTATTTATTTTTAGGTTTAGTTTTTTTTTTAATTTTTATTTTATTTTATTTTCGGTTTATTTTATTTTTATTTTAGGTTTAGTTTTTATTTTATTTAGGTTTTTAATTTTTCACTTTACTTTAGGTTTTTATTTTATTTTATTTTATTATTTTATTTTGGTTTAGGTTTTTTTCATTTTATTTTTATGTTTTATTTTTATAGGATTACATTTTTAGCTTTTTAGGGTTTAGGGTCTAGTGTTTAGGGTTAGTAGAGGGTTTAGAGTTTGGGGGTTTTTTTTTAGGAAACCCCATGTAGGGGAATTTTATTGCCACAAAAAAGGATTATAATGTCCTTAAGAGGGGATAAACTCAGAAACTACTACTCAAAGAGCTACAAACAGCCTAGAGAGTAAATCCCCTATCTAGTTACAATCAAAACAAACCAGAAGGAAAAGGAAAGCAATAGATAAAGATAGATAAAAATAAAAGTCAATGGACCATCTTCATCAAAGGCTCTTAAGGATGAGAGGAGTCGATGCCTTCATTAGAGAAATAGAACAGAATCTGCAAGCATCTAGGTAAAAGAGTTAGAATAATTAAAGCAATATAGATAAAATTAAAGGTGAAATCAGAATAAAATGAGTGAATTATAGAAGATCTAGTGAGAGCAAGCTCAGGCTCAGTCACACAAATATGGGGCAGTCATAAAAATAAGCATCCAAACTTCCAATGAAGGGTTACTTCACAAGTGCTACTACCAACCAAAAGATGAGTGAAATCATCCTAGCCTTCATAGCCTACATACCTGAGGTGGAATAGCTTCCATTTGGAGGACTTGATCGGTCTTTAATACACATACACAATGAAAAGAAGAAGACATAGATCGAATGGTAAAGGGATGCCACCCACCCCATATAAGATATCTATCACCAAATAATGCGCACAAGGCATGAGAATGCACAATCAATCCCAGAAAATTTGAAAGTGCACATCCATATTGATAATAAGACCATAGCAATAAATATATATATTAAAGAGAGTCAAGAAAAAACATAACTAGTAAGCTGACAGAAAAATCAAGGCCATAGCTAAAGGGGTGAAATACACTACAATCATCAGAGTAAAAGGCCAGACTTGAATCCAAAAAGTAGCCATTCAGGATCAGCAATATAGATGTTAATAGTTCCCTTGATAATAGCATGATCACAACAGTAATTGCACAAGTTTAATAGATCCAAAGGCACAGATCTCATGATTATCCAATCTGCAATTAAGAGAACAAGAAACCAACCATAAGAGCAACCACAAAAGCTAGCCTGCAGCGCATAATATCCAGAAAGAACATGCTGGCAAACACCAAAATAGCAAAAAATGAATCTTGAACAACAATGATTCTTGAAGATAGCACCAAAATTACAATGAACCAAAATGTGAATCAACCAAATAGCAGCAGAAGAAACCTCCCGATCAAGGGAAAATAGCCCAGCAGCTAAGCAACCAACCACAAGAATGATAGTAAGAGAGGGAGTCAAGAAACAAACCCAATCATAAAAGGAAAGAATAGAAATGGGTAGTAAATAAAACACTTTGTCATTGCAGGTTGGGAAAAGGGACATCACAAAACCAAAGGGCAAATGAAAAAGGACCCAACCAAAAGCAGGAAAACCAACAGCAAACCCATAGTTGGGAGAACAAAGGTAAGAGCCTCCAATACAAGAAATCCATAAAGATGAAATAGGTAAAAGCCTCAGTAACCAATAGTTCCATAAACAAAAACCATCTTGATGAACAAAGGAAACCAAAAAGTCATACAGGAAATAAGAGAAACCCCATTCATGTCCTCCCAAATAGATATTAATAATCACCTTGATAAAAGCAAATTCACAGCAGGAATTGCACAAATCTAAATGATCCAAGAGAGTAATGAAAAGGCAGAAAGACTCATACCTCCAAATCACCGATAATCTGGCAAACCACCCCTCAAACAACCCCTCAAACAACATAAGATAAGAGTAGTCAAAAAGCCAACCATAAAAATAAGCCTGTTGAAGATAAAAACCCTTAAGACCATTCACAGAAGCGATGAAATACGATGGAGGATATAAAATGTAGTACAATTATAGCATTGAAGCGAAAGTCAAAAGAAAAATAGACATACAATCTATTAAATCAAGGAGAAAAGACCGAGTCTAAGTAGGCGATGTGAGAGCGGGAAGGAGAGGCAAAATTAGTCCCAATCATGCAAAGGAACCAGAGAACGATCGTCGTGCGGTAAGGCGGCATGGATTGTAAGCAAATAATCTATCCCTTCATGTTTGGAAAAGGGCCATCTCAAGCGATTAAGGAAAAGGAAGCACACCCCTTGCAGGAAAGCGGCAAGGACAAAATCTCAAATAAGTAGATGGACAAATAAGAGTCGAAAGGCAAGAGAGGCAATAGCTCCCAACACAGGAAATCCAGTAAATAGTTTTAGGGAAATACATTAGAGAAACCCAAAGGGCAATAGAATAAAAATTAAGGATAGAACAAATAGGTTGGGAAAACCAATAATAGATTAAAGACCTAAAATAGAGACTAATTTCTGATATAGGGTAAACCAATATTGTCCCAATTTACTAACCCATGCAAGTGTTTAGGAAGATTAAACTAATCAAAGAAGGTTATGTCATCTAGTCTAGCACCCAGATTAGCAATGTAATCAACACATGCATTACCTTCATGCCAAACATGAGTGATTTTGAAACAAACTTGAGATAGAAGAGCTCGAGTGTGATAAAGGAGGTAGAACAAATCTGTATTGCCCATCTTGGTGGAGGTCAACATATCAATCAGTAAGAGAGCATCCACCTCAATCCAGATGTTAAGCCAACCTTTTTGTAAAGAAATCTCAATAGCTTTGTTAATAGTCATTAATTCAACATAGATAACAGAACATCCAGTAAGAGGATAGGCAAAGGCACAAGAAATAGTACCTTTAAAATTTCTGAAAATGCCAGCACAGCCAAAAGCATTTTGAGAAATGGTGCCGTTAGTATTGATTTTGATAATATTATTATGAGGCTTTATCCAATAGACAATCTTATCCTCTTAACCATTAAGGAAATTAGGTAGGATAAGACCAAGTTTGTTTGTCACAAATTTACAACCTTTAAATTGAATGTTCATAATTAAACTGGCATTAAATAAGGCACGAATTTTCTCTTTGATTCTAGAAATAATCCTTTTATGATTCATAAGAATCCCATGAAGTTTGGCATCATTTCTATCCATCCATATGAACCATATAAGAGTGATGGTAATTACCACTTTAATGTGACCTTTAACAATTCTTTGAAAATAAACATCAAGAAGCTGATATAGGGATAAAGAGCCATTGAAATGATCAATATTGAATAGATCATCATACCAAATCCATAATTTAGAGGCAATAGCTCCATTAACAAAGACATGGTTCACATTCTCAATATGAAAATAGTAGTAGCATTTTGAGGGTAAATAAAACCCTTTACCCCACATTAAAGAATCAACATGGATAAATTTTTCAGAATTCTACAAGTAAGGAAAGAGTAAGAAATAGGGATAGTGTTATTCCAAAGTTTAAAAAAACACATTAGAGAAATCATGAGTTTCTCTAATATGAATTCAGACATCTTTAAGGTTAAAATCACCATTTTGAGACAACATAAAAAGGATTTGATCAGGATGGTTAGAAATGATGGGGATGTTAGTAAATTTATGCAAAATGGAGGTAGGAATATAATCAATAAGCTTCGTATCATTCCATTTATTATTCCGGTAGAAAGAGTTAACTTTAATAGCAGTAGTGGAGTGAGTAGATAATAAATCATCAATGGAGCCACTGCTAGTCCAGTTGTCTTGCCAAAAGAAAGAAGATTCGGAGTTGACCCCCCAAGAAATAAAGGATTCAGCTTCCCATTTGATGGAACAAAGTATTTTCCATACATGAGAGTCACACAGCTTGTAAGGATAGGTTAGAGGATGCTTACCATGGCAATACTTGGCAGTCATGAATTTAGCCGAAAGACTATTTTTGCTCCTAAAGTTCCACCAAAGTTTATGAGAGAATACAGTAATAGCTTCACGGATTGGCTTATAGCCAAGCCCACCTTTAGCAAGGGTGCCACAGCTTTTATACCACGAAGTCCAATGCATCCTTTTAGTAGATTTGTTTGATCCCTAGAAGAATTTATTCAGGAGACGCTTAATTCTATTTAAGGTAGAATTCATAGGAACAATGGTTTGAATAAGATATAAAGGCATGGAGTTTAGGGTACTCTTAAGCAAAGTGAGCCTCCCACCAAATGAAAGTAAATGAAATTCCCAAACAAAAATTTTTTTGAGATTTTTTGGATTAACTCATCAAAGAGATGTGCTTTTTTTTTTACCTTTGTATAGAGGAGCTTTAAGATATTTAATAGGAAGGTGTTGTTGTTGAAAATTAGTGATTCTCAAGATTTGATTGATTTTACTACTAGAGATTTTAGAGGAAGGAATGAAGCAACTTTTACCTTCCTTAATAGAAAGACCACTTTCCTTCCCAAATTTAATTAAGAAATTTTTAATGTTTTTAATGTGATGAATGGAAGCATTGCAAAAGATAATGAAATCATCAGCAAAGCTAAGATGGGAGATAGACAAACCACCCAAAGTTCTAAAAAACATGCTAGGGTTATTGTTGAAGAGGTCATTAAGGCTCCTTAAAAGATATTACACTGAAATAAATTAAAGAGGGGAGACAAGGGATCCCCTGTCTTAGACCATGAGCAGAAGGGAGGAAACATAAGGCCTCATGATACAGAATAACAGAGAACTAACCATTACTAATAGAATTTTTAACTAGGGAGATGAAATTATCAGAGAAGCCAAACAAATGAAGGATTTGAAAAAGGAAGGTCCGAGAGATGTTGTCAAAAGCTTTAGCTATATCCAATTTGAAAATGATGTTACCACCTCTATTAGAGGCATCCAAATCGTGAATTAGTTCTTAGGTGAGAAGAATGTTATCAAATATAGCTCTACCTCTAATGAAACCAGTTTGGTTGAGAGAATTAATTTTATGAAGTAGAGGGCTAATTCTGTTGGTGAGCAATTTAGCAATAAGTTTATGAAAAAATGTGCAAAGGCTGATAGGTCTGAAGTCACCCCAACATTCAGGATTATCAATTTTGGGTATAAGAACAATGGATGTGCTGGAGAAGTATCTAGGTAAAGATGTACCATTAAAAAAATTAGCCACTGCGTCAACTAAATCATGCTTAATAACAGGCCAACAATGCTGGAAAAAATAAGTAGTATAGCCTTCCAGGCCAGCAGTAGAATCAACTTTCATGTTATTAAGAATTTTATCAATCTCTGCCTCCATAGGGACCATAGTAAGCAAGTGATTATCATCACTGGTAATCATTAATTTTTTAATTTTTATTCTTTTTTATTTTACGGTTTTTAGGGTTTAGGGTTTAGGTTTTTTTATTTTTTTTTTATTTTTTTATTTTTTAATTTTTTTAAATTAACTAAACTAGAAGGTTTAGGATTATTTAGTTTATTTAGTTTATTTTTTATTTATTTTAGTTTAGTTTTTATGTTTAGGTTTATGTTTAGGTTTATTTTTTTGTTTAGTTTTTTTTTATTTTATTTTTTAGGTTTAGATTTTATTTTTTATTTCTAGGTTTTGCTTTAGGTTCTTATTTTATTTTTTTTTAGGTTTAGGTTTAAGGTTTTTATATTAGGTTTATTTTTAAGTTTAAGTTTAGTTTTTTTTTAATAGTGAACAAATTCAGATTTAACATTTCTTCTTTTTGATTTCATCAACCAAGTAACACAACAAGTTTTCTATGACATAAGCGATGACATAGATAAAAAATGAGCATATAGTATGACCTAGATAGCAGAGCCATCTCAACAATAAAGACATCGTTCCATAGCGGCATCTTGGATCAACCAATCTGAGTTTTCAGTTCCCATCGAATCACTCCCGCTAGATCCACAATCATCTCCCCAATCTCTCCCTCAACCACAACCATGGCAGTAACCTTCGTCGCTTCTCCCACCTCCATAACCACCACTTCAATATCCAACAGCCCCTCCAGATCTCCCACCACCATTGCGGTAACCACCGCCTCCACCTTCACCTCCACCGCTAGATCTAGACTAAGCCTGGTTAACGGTGATGTTCTTGCTGTCAAGGTTTTGTCCACTCTTAGGGTTTAGGTTTAGGTGTTTTAGGTGTTAGGGTTTAGGGTTAGTTTAGAGTTTAGGGATTAGGGGTTTAGTGTTTAAGGTTTAGGGTTAAGGGTTAGGGTTAGGGTTAGGGTTTTTTGTTTAGGGTTTAGAGTTAGTTTATGGTTTAGGGTTTAGGGTTTTTTATGGTTTTAGGTTTAGGGTTTAGAGTTTAGGGTTCTATGTTTAGGTTTGTAAGTTTAGGGTTTAGGGTTTAAGGTTAGTTTTAGGGTTTAGGGTTTAGGGTTTAGGGTTTAGGGTTTAGGACTAGTTTAAGGGTTTAGGGTTTAGAATTTTAGTTTTTTCATTTTTATAGTTTATTTTATTTTTATTTTTATTTAGCTTTATTTTTATGTTTATTTAGTTTAGTTGATTTATTTTAGGTTGCTTTATTTTAGTTTAATTTTAAATTTTAAGTTTCTGTTTAGGTTTATTTTTTAGTATAATTTTATTTTTTATTTATTTTTTAAGTAAAGGTTTTTTTAAGGTTTATGTTTAGGTTTTTATTTTATTTTATTTTTTTTGTGTTTAAGATTTAGGTTTATTTTTAGGTTTTATTTTTTAGTTTAGGTTTAGCTTTACTTTTAGTTTATTTTATATTATTTAGTTTAGGTCTAAGTTTAGGTTTAGTTTATTTTAAGTTTAGGCTTAGGTTTTATTTATTTAAGGTTTTATTAGGATTATTTTATAGCTTTAGGTTTTTATTTAGTTTTTTTTTAATTTTAGGTTTAGTTTTTATTTTATTTAAGTTTTTTATTTTTTAGTTTAGTTTAGGTTTTTATTTATTTTATTTTAATTTAGTTTTTATTAATTTTTTTAGGTTTTGGTTTAGGTTTAGGTTTTAGTTTATGTTTTTATGTTATTCTATTTTGGTTTAGGTTTTTTTATTTATTTTATTTTTTAGTTTTATTTAGTTTAGGTTTAGGTTTTAAGGTTTTTAGGGATTATAATTTAGGGTTTAGGGTTTCGGGTTTTGGGTTTAGGGTTTAGGGTTGTAGGTTTTAGGGTTTAGGTTTTAGGGTTTAGCGTTTATGGTTTATGGTTAGTTTTAGGATTTAGGGTTTTAAGGTTTAGCGTTTACAGTTTGGGGTTTAGTGTTAGTTTTAGGGTTTAGGGTTAGGGTTTTTTTATTTATTTATTTTTTTTATATTTTTTTATTTTTTTTAAAATTAACTAAACTAGAAGGTTTATGATTATTTAGTTTTTTTTTTATTCATTTCAATTTATTTTATTTTTTATTTATTTTTAGGTTTATTTTTATTTTTATTTTTATTTAGTTTAGTTTATTTATTTTAATTTAGGTTTTTTATTTTAGTTTATTTTTTAGTTTTAGGTTTAGGTTTAGGTTTGTTTTTTTGTTTAGCTTTATTTTAATTTGATTTTTTAAGTTTAGGTTTTATTTTTTATTTTTTGGTTTAAGTTTGGGTTCTTATTTTATTTTTTTAGGTTTAGGTTTTAGGATTTTATTCTAGGTTTATTTTTTAATTTAAGTTTAGTTTTGTATTAATCAAGAACAAATTCAAATTCAACATTTCTTCTTTTCAATTTCATCAACCAAGTAACACACCAAGTTTTCTAAGACAAAAGCAAAGACAGATAAAAAGTGAGCACACATAGAGCAAATTAAATACCCTAGATAACTAGAACCGTCACTACTATAAGGACAGTTCCATAAGTAGCAGCTCTGATCGACCGTTCCTGAGTTTCTCCAGTTCCCATCAGAATCACCTCGGCCTTTCAAGTAGCGGGATCCACCATCATATCCCCGATCTCTCCCTCCACCACCACCACGGCTATAACCTCCATTGCTCCTCCTGCCTCCATGACCACCACCATTCTAACCACCAACTCCAAATCCACCTCAGATCCCCACCAGCTGATAACGCCTCACCTTAGCCTCCATCATGATATCTAGATTGAGCTAGTTTGGTGATGTTCTGCTCAGGTTACGCCCATTCTTAGGTTTAGGTTTATGTTTAGGTTTATTAGGTTTTAGGGTTAGGTTTATTTTTTAATTTATTTAGTTACTTTAGGTTTAGCTTTAGGGTTAGGGTATGGGGTTAGGGTTTAAGGTTTGGGGTTTAGGGTTTAGGGTTTAAGGTTTTAGGGTTTATGCTTTTAGGGTTTAGGGTTTATGGTGTAGTGTTTTCTATGGTTTAGGATTTAGGGTTAAGGGTTTAGGGTTAGCTTAGGGTTTAGGGTTTTTTTAATTAAGTAAACCGGTAGGTTTGGGTTAACTTAATTTATTTAGTTTATTTTATTATTTATTTTTATTTATGATTATTTTTTTTTTAGTTTAGTTTATTTTAGTTTAGCTTTATAGTTTAGGTTTAGGATTATTTTTAGTGGGTTATTTTATTTTATTTTTTTGGTTTAGGTTTTACTTTTTTTCATTTTAGGTTTACATTTAGGTTTTTAGTTTATTTTATTAGGTTTTTATTTTAGGTTTAGTTTTAGGCTTTATTTTTTAGTTTAGGCTTAGGTTTATTTTTATTTTATTTTATTTAGTTTATGTTTAGGTTAGGTTTAGTTTACTTTAGGTTTAGGTTTAGGTTTAATTTATTTTTGTTTAGTATATTTTAGTTTAGGTTTAGTTCATTTTATTTTTCTTTTAGGTTTAAGTTTTTTTTTAAGTTTAGGGTTTAAGTTTTAATTTTTGGTTTATTTTTTAGGTTTATGATTTTATTTAGTTTTTATTTTATTATATTTTAGGTTTATTTTAGGTTAGTTTTATTTTTATTTTAAATTTAATTTTTATTTTATATAGGTTTTTTATTCTTAGGTTTATTTTATTTTTAGTTTAGTTTTGGTTATTATATATTTTATTTTATTTTATTTTTATTAGTTTATTTTTTTTATTTTTTAGGTTTAGGTTATAGTTTATATTTTATTTTGTTATTTGTTATTTTATTTTAGGTTTATTTAGTTTAAGTTTAAGTTTTTTTTTAAGTTTTAGGGTTTAGGGTTTAGTTTAGGGTTTAGGGTTTTAGGGTTTAGTGTTTTTTGGGTTTGGGTTTTAGCGGAGGTTTAGGGTTTAGGTGTAGGGTTTAGTGTTTAGGTTTTGGTTTGATTTTTTAGGGTTTAGGGTTTAGGGTTTAGGTTTAGGCTTACTTTGGGTTTAGGGTTTTGTTTAGTTTTATGGTTTAGGTTTAGTGTTTAGGGTTAGTTTAGCATAAGGTTTAGGGTTTATAGATTTAGGTTTTAGGGTTTAGGGTTTTGGGGATTAGGGTTTAGGGTTTAAGGTTTGAAGCTAGGCTTAGGGTTTAGGATTTTGGGTTTAGCATTTATGATTTAGGGTTTAGTGTTTAGGGTTTAGGGTTTAGGGTATTTTAGGGTTTATGGTTTAAGGCTTAGGGTTTAGGGTTTTAGGGTTTAGGTTTAGGTTTATTTAGTTTAGGGTTTGGGTTTATAGTTAGGTTTTATAATTTAGGTTTAGGTTTAGGTTTAGGGTTTATTTTATTTTAGGGTTAGGGTTTAGGGTTACTTTTATTATTTTATTTTTTCTTAAATTTTTTGAATTAAAACTAGTTTGTTTAATTTTTAATTTTTTTGTAATTTATTTTATTTTTATTTTGATTTTGCTTTATTTTTATTTCTATTTTATTTAGTTTATTTATTTTAGGTTTATTTATTTTAGTTTAGGTCTTTAATATTACTTTATTTTATATGTTTAGGTATGGATTTATGTTTATTTTTAGTTAATTTTATTTTTGTTTTATTTTTTGGGTTTAGGCTTTATATTTTATTTTTAGGTTTTGGTTTAGGATTTTATTTTATTTTTTTAGGTTTAGGTTTCAGGTTTTTTTAAGTTTATTTTTAGGATTTTATTTTATTTTGTTTAGGTTTAGGTTTAGGTTTAGTTTAGTTTAAGTTTATGTTTAGGTTTTTTTTATTTTAGTTTAGTTCAGGTTTAGGTTTATTATATTTTTATTTTAGGTTTAGGTTTCTTTTAGTTTAGGGTTTTAGTTTGACTTTTTATTTATTTTTAGGTTTATCTTTTAGGTTTAGGATATTCCTTAGTTTTTATTTTATTTTATTTTAGGTTTATTTTATTTTTATTTTAGGTTTAGTTTTTTTTATTTAGGATTTTTATTTTTTAGTAAAGTTTATGTTTTTATTTATTTTATTTTATTTTAGTTTTTAGTTTTTTTAGTTTTTTTTATTTACGTTTAGGTTTAGGGTTTAGTCTATACTTTTATTTTATTATATATTTTTAATTTATTTTGGTTTAAGTTTTTTTATTTATTTTATTTTTAGCTTTTATTTAGTTTAGGATTAGGTTTTTACCTTTTTAGGGTTTATGGTTTATGGTTTATGGTTTAGGGTATAGGGTTTAGAGGATTTTTTGTGTTTATGGCTTAGGATTTAGGATTTATGGTTTAGGATTAAGGGTTTAGTTTTTAAAGTTAAGGGTTTAGGGTTTAGGGTTTTAGGGTTTATGGTTTAGGGTTTTAGGTTTTAGGTTTTTTAGGGTTCAGGGTTTAGGGTTTAGGGTTTAGTTTTTAGGTTTTATGGTTCAAGTTTTAATTTAGGATTTAGAGTTCTTTGTATTTTTTTTAATAGAGAGCAAATTCAGATTCAATATTTCTTCATTTCGATTTCATAAACCAAGTAACACACTATGTTTTCTAAGACAATGATGATAAAAGCTCATATAGAACAAATCAAAAAAACCAGAATATAATCGTCTTTATTATAAAGACAGTTCCATAAGCAGTAGATCGAATTGTTCTTCCTTCAATTTTTATTTTATTTAGGCTTTTTATTCTAAGGTTTATTTTCTTTTTTTAGTTTAATTTAGGTTTTTATTTAGTTTCATTTAGTTTATTTTTATTTATTTTTAAGTTTAAGTTCAATTTTTAGTTTTGGTTTTATTTTATTTTATTTTATTTAGGTTTAGGTATTTTTATATATTTTATTTTTTGGTTTTATTTAGTTTAGGTTTAGGTTTACAAATTTTTAGGGTTTAGGGCTTAGGATTTTAAGCTTTAGGGTTTTATGGTGTAGGGTTTAGGGTTAGCATTTAGGGTTTAAAGTTTAGGGTTTAAGGTTAGCTCAGGGTTTAATGTTTTTGTTTTAACTAAGTAAACTAGTAGGTTTAGGTTTTTTTAGTTCATTTAGTTTATTTTTATTTTTATTTATTATAGTTTATTTTATTTTATAATTTTATTTATGTTTATTTTTTATTTTTATTTAGTTTACTTTAATTATTGTAGGTTTATTTATTTTAATTTAGGTTTTTTAATTTAGTTTATTTTATAGGTTTAGGTTTATGTTTAGGTTAAGGTTTATTTTTTAGTTGAGTTTTATTTTTATTTTATTTTTTATGTTAAGGTTTCATTTTTTTTATTTTTAGGTGTAGGTTTAGGTTTTATTCTATTTTATTAGGTTATGATTTTAGGTTTTTATTTTAGGTTAATTTTTAGGTTTTATTTTTTAGTTTAGGTTTAGGTATATTTTTAGTTTATTTTATTTTATTTAGTTTTGGTTTAGGTTTAAGTTTAACTTACTTTAGGTTTAGGTTTAGGTTCTATTTATTTTAGTTTAGTTTATTTTATTTTAGGTTTAGTTTATTTTATTTTGTTTATATTTTTTTATTTTAGGTTTAGGTTTTATTTTTTTAGGGTTTAGGGTTTATGATTTAAGGTTTAGGGTTTTTTAGGGTTTAGGGTTTAGGTTTTTAGGTTAAGGGTTATAGGTTTAGTGTTTAGGGTTAGTTTTTGGGTTTAGAGTTTAGGGTTTAAGGTTTAGGTTTTTCTTTTTTAAAATTAAGTAAACTAGTAGGTTTAGGTTTATTTAGTTTATTTATTTTAAATTTATTTTATTTAGTTTAGGCTTTTTCACTTTGTTTATTTTTTATTTTTTTAGTTTAGGTTTAGGTTTATGTTTTTTTTTTAGTTTAGTTTTATTTTTATTTTATTTTTTAGATTTAGGTTTTATTTTTTATTTACAGTTTAAGTTTTTTTTTATTATTTTAGGTTTAAGTTTTAGCTTTTCATTTTAGGTTTATTTTTATTTTTTATTTTTTAATTTAGCTATAAGTTTTCTTTAGTTTATTTTATTTTATTTAGTTTAGGGTTTAGCTTTAGTTTATTTTAGGTTTAGGTTTAGGTTTTATTTATTTTAGTTTAGGTTTAGGATTATTTTATCTTGTTTATTTCATGTTTTTATTTTTTTTAGGGTTTAGGTTTTATTTTTTATTTCATTTTTGGTTTATTTTTTAGCTTTAAGATTTTATTTGGTTTTCATTTTATTTTATTTTACTTTTATTTTATTTTTATTTTATGTTTAGTTTTTATTTTATTTAGGTTTTTTATTTTTAGGTTTATTTTATTTTTTTAGTTTAGTTTAGGTTTTAATTTATTTTACTTGAGTTTAGTTTTTTTTTATTTTCATTTATTTTTAGGTTTAGGTTTGGGTTTAGGTTTAGGTTTTGATTTTAATTTAATTTTTATTTTATTTACTTTAGGTTTATTTATTTATTTTATTTTTAGGTTTTATTTAGTTTAGGTTTAGATTTTTAGATTTTTATGGTTTAGGGTTTAGGGTTTAGGGTTTGGGGTTTAGAGTTGTAGGTTTTAGGGTTTAGGGTATAGGGTATAGGGTTTGGGGTTTAGCATTTAATATTTTATGGTTTAGGGTTTAGGGTTTAGGTTTTAGGGTTTTAAGGTTTAGGGTTTCGGGTTTAAGGTTGTAGGTTTAGGGTTTAAACATTAAGGTTTATGGTTTAAGGTTAGGGTTTTATTTATTTATTTATTATTTTGTAAAATTAAGTAAACTCATAGGTTTTGGTTTATTTATTTGATTCTTTATTTATTTTAGTTTATTTTAATTTATTTTTATTTTTTTATTTATTAATTTGTTTAATTTAGGTTTATTTATTTTATTTTAGGTTTTTTATTTTAGTTTCTTTTTAGGTTTAGGTTTAGGTTTAGGTTTATTTTTTAGTTTAGTTATATTTTTATTTTATTTTTTAGGTTAAGGTTTCTTTTTTATTTTTTGGTTTAGGTTTAGGTTTTTATTTTATCTTTTTTAGGTTTAGGTTTAAGGTTTTTATTTTACGTTTATTTTTATGTTTTATTTTTTATTTTAGGTTTAAGTTTTGGTTTTATTTATTTTGGTTTAGTTTATTTTATTTTAGGTTTAGGTTAATTTTTTATATTTTATGTTTAGCTTTCTTTTAGTTTAGGGTTTAGGTTATGTTTTTTTATTTATTTTTAGGTTTATTCTTTAGGTTTAGGTTTTTATTTAGTTTTTATTTTATTTTATTTGAGGTTTATTTTATTTCTATTTTAGGTTTAGTTTTTATTTTATTAAGGTTTTTTATTTTTTTAGTTTAGTTTAGTTTTTTTTATTTTATTTTAGTTTAATTTTTATTTTTTATTTTACTTTTTTAAGTTTAAGTTTAATTTTTAGTTTATGTTTTTATTTTATTTTATTTTATATTTTATGTTGGTTTAAATTTTATTTATTTATTTTAATTTTAGGTTTTATTTAGTTTAGGTTTAGGTTTTAAGGTTTTTTGGGTTTAGGGTTTAGGGTTTAGGATATGGGGTTGAGGGTTTAGGGTTCAGGGTTTAGAGTTTAGGGTTTTAGGTTATAGAGTTTAGGGTTTGTGGTTTAGGGTTTAGGGCTTTTAGGGTTTAAGGTTCAGGGTTTAGGGTTTAGGTGTTAGGTTTAGGGTTCAGGTTTAGGGTTTAGGGTTTTTGGTTTTTTTTTAACAGAGAATAAATATAGATTCAATATTTTTTATTTTGTTTATTTAGTTTATTTAATTTACTTTTTATTTATTTTAGTTTATTCTATTTTTTTATTTTAATTTAGCATTATTTTTTATTTTTATTTAGTTTAGTTTACTTATTTTATGTTTTTTATTTTAGTTTAGGTATTTTATTTTCATTTATTTTTTAGGTAAAAGTTTAGGTTAAGGTTTTTTTTAGTTGAATTTTATTTTTACTTTATTTTTTTAGTTAAGGTTTTATTTTTTATTTTTAGGTTTAGGTTTAGGTTTTTTTTTCCTTAGGTTTATGTTTTATGTTTTTATTTTAGGTTCATTTTTAAGTTTTATTTTTTAGTTTAGGTTTAGGTTTATTTTTAGTTTAGTTTATTTTATTTAGTTTAGGGTTAGGTTTAGGTTTAGGTTTAGGTTTTATTTGTTTTAGTTTAGGTTTCAGTTTAGTTTATTTTATTTTTATTCTAGGTTTTTTTTTAGTTTAGGGTTTAGGTTTTATTTTTTTAATTTATTTTTTAGGATTTATTTGAAGGTTTATTTTTAAGTTTAGGTTTTTATTTAGTTTTTATTTTATTTTATTTTAGGTTTATTATAGGTTTATTTTATTTTTATTTTATGTTTAGTTTTTCTTTTATTTAGGTTTTTTATTCTTAGGTTTAATTTATTCTTAGGTTTAATGTTTTAGGTTTTTTAGTTTAGGGTTTAGGATTTAGGGTTTAGGGATTAAGGTTCATGGTTTAGGGTGTTAGGGTTTAAGGTTTTAGGGTTTAGGGATAGGGTTTAGGGTTTAGAGTTTAGGGTTTAGTGTTTAGGTTTTAGGTTTTGATTTTAAGGTTTTGGGTTTAGGTTTAGTGTTAGGTTTAAGGTTTAAGTTTAGGGTTTAGGCTTTAGGCTTTAGGGTTTTTAGGGTTTTGGGTTTAGAGTTTAGTGTTAGGGTTAGGGTTTAGGGTTTAGGGTTTAGGGTTTAGGGTTTAGAGATTATGGTTAGTTTAGGGTTTAGGGTTTAGGGTTTTTTAGGGTTTAGGGTTTACGATTTAGCTTTTAGGGTTTAGCGTTTAGGGTTTTAGAGTTTTGGGTTGTAGATTGTAGGTTTGGGGTAAGTTTTAGGGTTTAGGTTTTAGGGTTAAGGTTTTATTTTTTTATTTTTTTATTTTTTACTTTTTTTAGATTAAATAAACTTGTAGGTTTAGGTTTATTTAGTTTATTTTTTTATTTATTTTAGTTGATTTTATTTTTATCTTTATTTAGCTTTATTTTTATTTTTATTTAATTTAATTTATTTATTTTATATTTATTTATTTTAGTTTTGGTTTATTTATTTTAGTTTTCTTTTTAGGTTTAGATTTAGGTTTTGGTTTATTTTTTTAGTTTAGTTTTACTTTTATTTCATTTTTTAGGTTTTAAGTTTTATTTTTTATTTTTTGGTTTAGGTTTAGGTTTTTAGTTTATTTTTTTAGGTTTAAGTTTTAGGTTTTTATTTTAGGTTTAATTTTAGGTTATATTTTTTAATTTAGGTTTACATTTATTTTTAGTTTATTTTATTTTATTTAGTTTAGGTTTAGGTTTAGGTTTAGGTTTTTTATTTCAGTTTAGTTTATTTTAATGTTAGTTTAGGTTTATTTTATTTTTATTTTAAGTTTTTATTTTATTTTTAGTTCAGGGTTTAGGTTTTATTTTTTATGTATTTTTATGTTCTATTTTTTGGTTTATTATTTAGGTTTAGGATTTTATTTAGTTTTTATATTATTTTATTTTTTGATTCATTTTATTTTTATCTTAGGTATACTTTTTATTTTATTTAGGTTTTTTATTTTTAGTTTAGTTTAGGTTTTTATTTATTTTATTTTAGTTTAATTTTTCTTTTTTATTTCTTTTTATTTTTAGGTTTAGGTTTAGGTTCAGGGTTTAGTTTATGTTTTTATTTTTTTATTTTATTTTTGTTTAGGTTTTCTTATTTTTTATTTTTAGGTTTTATTTAGTTTATGCTTAGGTTTTTAGCTTTTTAGGGTTTAGGGTTTAGGGTTTAGGGTTTAGGGTTTAGGGTTTAGGGTTTAGGGCTTTTTTTTGGGTTTAGTGTAAAGGGTTTAGGGTTTAGGTTTTAGGGTTGAGCATTTTATTTAGTTTAGGTTAAGGTTTTTAGCTTTTTAGAGTTTAGGGTTTAAAGTTTAGAGCTTAGGGTTTGGGGATTATGGTTTAGGTTTAGCTTTATTTTTTTGTTTTGTTTGGGATTAAGGTTTAGGGTTTATGGTTTAGGTTTTAGGGTTTAGGGTTTAGGGTTTAAGGTTTTAGGGTTTAGTGTTTTGGGTTTTGCGTTTATGGTTAAGGATTTAAAGTTTAGTGTTTAGGTTTTAGGTTTAGGGATCAAACATTAGTTTAGGGTTTAGGTTTTTGGTTTAGGGTTTACGGTTTAGGATTAAGAATTTTATTTCAGTTTATTTTTTAGGTTTTTATTTATTTTTTTACTTTAGTTTTTTTTTTTTTTTTTTTTTAGGTTTAAGTTTTCTTTTATTTTTTTTAGGTTTAGGTTAAAGTTTTTATTTTATTTTTTTAGGTTTAGGTTTTAGAGTTTAATTTTATTTATTTTTAGGTTTTTTTAGTTTAGGATTAGGTTTTTTTTTAGTTTATTTTATTTTATTTAGTTTAAGGTTTAGGTTTAGTTTATTTTACGTTCAAGTTTTATTTTTTTTTTAGGGTTAAGTTTAGGTTTTAATTTTATTTTTTTAGGTTTAGGTTTTGGGGTTTAATTTTCTTTTACTTTTAGGTTTTATTTTTTAGTTTAAGTTTAAGTTTATTTTTAGTTTATTTTATTTTATTTAGTTTAAGGTATAGGTTTAATTTATTTCAGGTTCAGGTTTTATTTATTTTAGTTTAGTTTATTTTATTTTGGTTTAAGTTTATTTTATTTTTATTTTAAGTTTAGGTTTTTTTAAGTTTATGGTTTAGGTTTTATTTTTTGTTTATTTTTAGGTTTTATTTTTAGGTCTTTTTCTAAGTTTATGTTTTTATTTAGTTTTTTTTATTTTATTTTATATTTATTTTAGGTTTATTTTATTTTTATTTTACTTTTAGGTTTTTTTTGTTCATAGGT